>VZRI01003309.1:286945-327907 GCA_013397515.1 Upupa epops
GGGGGGGTGGGCGGTGGTGGGGGGAGGGAATAACATAGTGGAAGAATAGCTGCAGAAAAAGTTATTCCACCAAATGTGCAGAGAAATAAAATGGGAAGGTGAAGTGTCTCCAAAGCAAAGTGTTTGAGGAAAGTTTCATCCAAATTTATACTAAATCCATTACTGTAATGCCAAATTATGTCAAGAGTTAAAGCTAAGCCTGGTGTTCATAATTTTCTCGTCTAAATTTTACTCTGAAAGGCTCCAGCTAGAAGCAGGAAAAATGAGCACAGGTCTACTCTGACAAGTGCTACATCTTTTTGTTCTGTGTGTGCATTTATTTATCTTTTGTGAAACAGTACTTTTAGATGAATGGGCAGGGTGCTTAGAATTAACATAGACTAAGATAATACTTTCTCTTGGTTAAATGTTTTCAGATCCATAAGAATTTGGTATTTTGCACTGTAATAGTCACATCTCTTTTATCAAGTGGTGAAACCCTCTGCTTTTCTGTAATTAAGGCTCTCCGTTAGATGTTTCATTTTGTGATGTCCATTGTGAACAGCCATAGCTTACCTATTTTTACCTTCTCAGATTTAAGCCAGGTCTTAAGTCTCTTTTTTCCACAAGGAATCCAACTTTTTAACTGGGGAAGCAAGGTAACTATAGGGGACTTGACATTTCAAGTTTTCTCCACAGACACAGCTATCATATCTGACTGAATACTATATATTTTGAGGACATTTCTAAGGTTTCACTCCAGATTGTAGATATCCCTCTAGCAGGGATTTTATTTTCTCTCAACTTTCTATAAAAACCGTTAATTTGGAAAATGCTACTGTATAAAAAGAAAATATAGCTGCTTTGCAAATGAACTTAACATGCTTGACTGACATTTCTAAAGAATGCTTTCCTTCCTGCCCCGGAACTGATATGTTACAGAGCAATTATGTGCCATAACTGCAAAAACTCACAACGCAATTCCAGTCTTTATTCATGCTGTCTTCATGCCAGCGTTCTGCATTACAGCTGTTCTGCTAATGTGACCAGAAAAGCCCACATCCCTGATACACTGACTTCCTTTTATTAAGGCAGAGATACGTTTGTCTATAAAACACGATCACGTTATCAATTCATGGAGTCTGCATCTGAAGTTTCTGCAGAGCACGTGCTGCAATTGGTTACTATGGCAAAATAGGCTGATTGAAATTATTTTATGTGTTTAATTCACTTTGCACGGGGACTTGAGTACCTGTGGCTGAATAAGAACTTTGAGGTTTTCTCTCAAATTGCCTCAGAAAACAGTGCTGTACAGAGTCTTGAGGCATTAATGTTATTCATTAGTTGCTCTGACAGTAAGTTAATTACTACTCCTTTAATTTCTATCCCTTGGACAGTTTCTGGTTTCAGTTAGTGTTTTTCTTTTTATTGTCCTGCTGTTTGGATTTTCTAATGGACCTTTGGCAGAGTTCTTCAACAAAAGCCTCTTGTGAACCTGACCAGATTCTCCAAGCTGGTTTTGGTAAGTTCCTGTGGCTGATGGCATGCAGGGAGCACGGCTCATAACTGCTGTTTGTCTGTCAGTAAATAGTTGTCATTATTTTAATTTTAATTTTCAAGCTCATTTGTTGGAAGCTTGGTGAGATCTATGATATTTGTTAAAACAGCAGAAGTAGCACAAGAAATCTTGTTCTCCATGACAGCCAGCAGCTCGGCCTTTTTAGTTTCTGATACGGCTAAGTGCAATATTGTCATTTGTAGTTTCTGCTGTTGAATGGTGCTTTTTTGTGTTGGAAAAGAGAAAGACAGGAGTGCCCATCTTTTATGTAATTCTTATTCTAAGCTGATGCAATGTCAGCTTTTCATGGTTTTAATTATTCTGTAAGTTCTGCAACAATAAAAACTGTTTCAAATTTCATTCACTGTGTCACCCTCCCCTATGAAATTGTATTTTGGTCTCAGGGGTATCCTCCAGATTATTTCATGAATGTTAAAGCAAGTAACTTATTCAGGCCTTCAACAACACCAGCCTCCTCTGTCACTGTGGGTGTGTTCAAGCTCCTTAACGATTCTGTTGACTTTATTCTCTCTGCTTGTGTCTTTTTAATGCTTATATTTAAAATTATATTTTTCAAAAATTAATATTTTGCATTTTAATGAATATTCCTGTAATTTCTGAAGCAGCCAACTAGCTGTGCTCAGCATTAGCCTTATCTCATTTTATTTTTTTGATAATAATTAAATTGTTGGGTTTTTGGAAACAGCCAGTTGGTAAGCAGAATGCACGACTCAGTTCTGTGAGAATGTGCAGGAAAAGTCTCTGAGATTTAACCTCCTCCACAAATCTATTAAGTAAAGCCTCTAAGAATTAAAATAGAATTAAACGGTGTAATAATATCCTTTCTGTTGTCCTGATGCCAAGTTCCTTTATGGTGGCTAAAAAAAAAGTTTATGCATTTTCTCCTCTTAAATGCTACAGTGGGACTCTGTCCCATTGACCACCACTCTCTGGCTTCTCTCCTGCAGCCAGTTCACAATCCACCTCACTACCCAATCATCCAGTCCACACTGCCTCAGTTTGCCTGCGAGGATGCTTTGTGAGACTGTGTCAATGTCTTGACTTCAGTAAGGCAAGACCACATCCACTGCTCTGCCATCCTCTATCCACCTGGTTATGCCCTCATAAAAGGCTATCAGGTTGGTCAAGCATGACTTCCCCTTGGTGAAGCCATGCTGCCTGTCTCTAATGACCCTCTTGTCCTTGATGTGCCTAGAGACAGCTTCCAGGACAAATTGTTCCGCCACCTTTCCTGGGATGGAGGTGAGGCTGACTGGTCTATAGTTACCCGGGTCCTCCTTCTTACCCTTTTGAAGATTGGAGTGACATTTTCTAACCTTCAGTCTCCAGGCACCTCTCCTGATGCTCATGACTTAGAAAAGATAACAGAGAGTGGGTTAGCAATGACTTACTTCCGCTGTCTCCCTTAGCACGTGTGGGTGCATCCCATCAGGGCCCATGGATTTATGTACATTCAGTTTGCCCAACATTTTCTTCCAAAGGTGTCATCATTTCCATGACAGCTGGATCCCTAATTCTATATGGTAGATAGATAAGACTGACCAGGGAATTAGAGAGGATAAATAACAAATCATAAACAGAGGTAAAATGGCTTTTGCAAGGTCACATGAAAGAACTGTAGAAGAGCTGGGAGCAGATGCAATCACTCTTAAGTGCCTGCTTGCTAGACAAGAGTACTTTGGTGTGAAGATATGATGTGTGTTTTACCTGTAACCATTTGATTATCCATAAAGAATTGATAACATCATCACTACATTTATAACTTTTTTTTTATTTCTAGTTGTTTCTTTCAGTTGAATTCAGACTACATAGCAAAGGTGTATGAATTTCTCAGTACTCATTGAAGTGGATGAAACATTTGCCTATAGTAAATCCACAATTACAGTACCTTTTAAAAAGCTGTTTATTCAGTACTCTGAAGGGTGCCTCCAGGGCTGTTAATCCTATTCTATCATATGAAAATAGCTTGTAAATTGGCCCTTTGTTTGTTTCCAAAATCAAAGTTTTAAGACTTCACCTGGGAAACGGAAACCAAGTTGTACCTGCATTTTCAGTGCCACGGAAAACTTTTCTGAATGACATTATTATCGAGCTTCTGTTTCAGTGCTTGTTAAACTTGTTTCAACTGGAATACATCACTTGCTTACTGCTTTGTCAGTGAGATTACTGCAATATCTCACACCATCTGTCATGATCCCTGGTCCCCGTAGGGACTATTTGTCAGTTATAATGTTATAAAGCCTGAACTGTTAGCATGAAAGAGTGTTATTGCCAGGCATTTTGTGCTCAGCCAGAAGGCTGTATAAAGGAGAAAGAAACATGATAAAAGATTTTTTTACTTATTTTTTAGAGAGGGGAGGAGGTTGAGGGTTGGAGTAGAACGCTGGCGGGGGAGGTCATATGATTTTAAATTTGAATAACCTTAGATGGTATAAACTTTGTGTTTTGACTTCTAGAAAGTTGTTGTGGTTTACAGTGATAAAATCTCTGTGTTCTGAGTAAGTTAGAGACTTTTCTGTTCTGGCTTCCCAGAATGCTGCCATATGGAAACCCTTTTTGAACTGATACGTAGTGCACAGGAGATGAATTACAGTACCAAGTATACAGTATGTGGTTGCATGCTGCAAAGTAATAGATGATGTGGTGCAGTGACTGTTGAAAAATCTGGCTTCTTGAAGAGTTTCTGGATATCTCAGCTGTGTATTTCAGCGTGCCATAGGACTTTCTCGTAGGAGACAAACGTCAAGGGTTTATCTCATCTCCTGCCTGGCATGCCACTGATGTCAATAGTTAACTGGGTCTGAGATGAGAGTAACCAATTAAGTTAGCTAATGTGCAAATGGGCTGAAATAAAAACAAAATCAAGAGCATTCAAAAACACTTATAAAACTCTCAGGCAAAGGTTACGATCAACTTGATTTGGGGGAGAGCAAGTCACATTTAATTCATGCAGCATAAAAACCCCAACACAAAGATATATAGAGATTAATCACATGTTCTTACGTAACTGGGCTGAGCCGCTACCTATCTCCCCTCTAAATATCCAGCAATACCTTTCCTTGTGGGCACATGATGTCTCTGTTCCAGTCCATACATAATGTACCCCTGTGCCATCAGGCCTTACAAGGGCCAGTTCTATGAGAGTATGTCATGTCTCAATAGTCATTTTAATATTCTTGATCTGTTTCATTTTCTATGTTTGGAAACCAAACTAAGCTTGAGAAGGAGTTAAGAAATGTTGAGTTTATGGCTCTGTGGGCAGTCTGCCTTTTCAGAATTTGTAACTGTGTTCATGCCTAGACAGAAGAACACTCAAGGATTACTTCTTGCTGTAGTTTGTTCAGTAAGACAGCACGTATGAACGTGAGTGAGTGTGTTGAAACTTACATCTTTTTGCACAGAAGTATAGTTTTTATTGTTATTTTTATTAGGTGAAATGATGATGGTGATACTTGGCGATGCACTGCTAGCATTTTAATAAGATATTTTTCTTGCACTGGATACTTAAAGCCTCTTTCTATGGACAGTTAATCTGCATTAGCTCTACTTAAGAAAAGAGGATCAGTCAAAGAACCATCTATTTTAACTGTAATCAATTTAGTAAAGCTTAGAGCACCATATGGAGCAAGGTGCCATCATAATCTGAACTGCACACATAGACAGGAAAGACAAAACACCACCCAAAAATCAAAGACAAATGTTCTTTTCTGCAGACGACTATATTGTAAACAAGATTTAGAGCAATCTTGGGTTAAAGCTCTGATGTCTAACCAGGTTTAGCTCATGACTGAGAGATTTATTGGAGAACTAATAGTGCTTAATGTCTTTTGGTCCTGTGGTGCAGTGGCAAGTATCCTCACCATTTCCTCTGGAGATCTTGTAGCTTTCTTGGAGAAGCTAAGACGAGCTGTGTACCTTTCTGTGTTAGTTTTATAACGTGCTGAGGATGGTACATTTACAAACATTACATACATATGTTTGACTATCTCTTAAAGGGATTTTGCTCAGTTTCCGGTTCAGATAAACTCAAAGGAAAACAACAGCTAAGAGACTTTCTGAGATCAGTGGGATTATTTCAGGAGTGCTCCCAAGACATTTTTAAATGAGGCTCATTATTTTTTTCCAAAATCACACAGGTTTTTTTAACTGGAAATTGATGGTCCTTAGTTTCCTAGGTAGCTAGTGACAGTGAGAGGTATTCAGACAGTGCAGAGAATTTTGATGCAGTCTCTAGCTCTGTTTTTAAACGTCTTTATGAGTTGCTGTACATGTGTAAAGGTCTGTTTCAAGTTTTGCGACTATCAAGGAGGTGATACCATCAAAGTGCTTATGGCTGTATAGTGGCAGTCTGCTGTAGCTCTATTGCATGCTTTCAGCAAATTGTTACTGTAGACCTTCTAAAGAGGAAGAAATAAGCAAACTAGGTTGACTCAATCTCAGAAATATTACTAAGTGAAACTGTACAGGATGACCTTGTAACTTGGCTTCTGAAAGATGCACACAAGCATGCCTGGATATTTCTATTGCTTGGATTTAATTCCCTTTGTTTTATAATTGATATATGGGGTTGTAAAGGGAATAATATCTTAAAATCACTGAATGAAACACTTTAATGGTAACATCTGGTGTCTGCCCATTGTTTTATGGCCTTTTTGATACAGTAATTATTGATCCTCAGAGTCTTCCTGCTCTGGAAGAAATGTATGAAATCTTGTAAAATACGTTGTTCACTTTATACGATGATTCACTTGATTCTGACTTTAGAAGCAAACAGAACAAAATTCTAACCTCAAATTTTAGATGCTCTGCAAATGAAACATAGCTCTGTCATGCATGCCTGATCTCATAACTTCTTTACTTCCTTTTTGTTGAATCTTTATCAAAGCAACTGTAAAGTTCTAATGCAGAACATTACAACTTTTAGCTTGTATATTGTGTGCTGCTTGTGTGCAAGACAAAGAAGTGAGGCTTCACAAGACAGACCTGGAAACCCAGATGTTTTTCAAACCATCCAGTGTTGTAGTATATTGTGAAGTCACTGGTGGAGAGAGTCTATTTAATAGTTTTCACATTGATCAAAGAGTTTAAGACTTCAAAAGCACCATGACTCCCCTGAGGTCTGTCTGATTTGTAAGGGAACGGTTGGATTAAGGAATCCTATGTATTGCATGTTTTATCCACCTTAAAGGATCCCTGCCTTGCTCCTAGTTATCAGCTGTATTTGACAATATTAGTTTATAAATGCTGAGACAGTGCCCTGTCCACAGTGGTTCTGGTCCAGGCGGATAAAGGCATAGGAATGTTGGCTTCCACACAATATGCTTGTGCATTACATAAGGAATGTCCCTTTTAAAAAGTCTTTAAGCCCTGGAAAGGTTTCCTTGTGTTCTTTCTACTGGCTTCCAATGGAGCTTTGTTTTACAAAGAAAGGCCCATGCAGTTGGCCATCTTTTGTAATAGTCTGTTCATTCTCGTTATTGCTTTTTCAATGTACGTATAGAAATGTGTACGCTCACACTATATCCATGCTGTGGACTAAAGAAAGAAATGCCCGTTTTTCCCATTAAAGAACAGTATGTGTTTTATGTTGAATGTTGAGATGGAAGTCAATATAAAATATATCTAGCAAAATAACCTTGCCAGCTTAAATTTTGGAACTGTGTATCTACCAAATAAATAGAGCAAAAATAAATCACTGAACTATATTTCCTCTGTGGAAATAGGAGTATCTCTGATTTACTCTGCATTGCCTACTTCAGGGACAAGTAGGGAAGGCTGCCAGGCATTATGCTTGGCAAGTCTTCCTGTTTTTATGCATCATCATCCCTGCTAGGTCCTTGTTACGTGGATTTTTATGGAATAATGTGTAATGTATTAAGGTGGGAGTTGGTTGCACTCTACTAAGAAACTGCTTTCTCTTTTGGTAATGTGATGTTAATTGCTGAAGACACAGATGAATACTTTGTGTGTGCAGGGGACCATGAAAGAATGAATAAATAACATCTCTGATGATCCACCAACAGAATGGCAAATATGTTGGTGTCACACTGAACAGATGGATTCTCTGCCACTTGTGGTAACTTGTACAGTAAAAGGGTCAGATGTCTTTGATACTGTTTTCTTCTCCAGCAGTATTTTCCTGCTTCCCTCAAGTAGTGAAAAAGAGCAAAGCAATTCTGACAATGTCTGTTTCCTTCACTCTTGGGCTTTGGGAACCAAACAACATTTGATTATTTTTTAGGGATTGCTGAAAGGTTAAAGATTGTGAAATCTCATCTAGGAAAACAAAGTACCTCTGCCTCCCAGAGAAAAACAGACAAGCTGTATGGATAGAGATCTCATAACCCAAATATCTCATTGAAGGGCAATTGTTTGCTCTGCGTGAAATGTGCCAAGCCACAGCATACTGAGAACTTTCTGTGTTCTTCTGAAAACAGCAAAACTAACAACATCAGGGATTAGCAAATGCCTTTCACTGCCAGTTGTTTGTTTTGGAGTTTGTCTGCTTTGTTGTTTTTTGCTTTGATTACATCTGATAAGTAGCTGATAAAGTTCAAAGAGACGTTTCTGGAATGGTTTTAGCTGCAGGACTGGCTGCTGATGTCAAGTTGTCTACAGCGTGCTGTTAGTTTTCCCTTTCTGTTTTTAAGGGGCATGAGCAGCTATTGTGTGTAATAGTATTTATTTGCTATAATGAGAAGATTTTCCCTTGTGGGCTAGGGCTGTGGTCAGCTTTTTGGCATATGCATCAGTGGAGATAAATTGCAAATAAGAATTTGTAATTAAAGTTACAGTACTTCATCCCTGCTAATTATCCTGGGTGCCTCTATGTCAGTCTGTCACAAAGTGTTCTAAATTCTCTAGGGATCTTTTTCCAACTTGCCTTGAATAAGGACACTTTGAGCTGTTTGTTACAGAAAAAAGGGGAAATCACACTACAGAATAACGGACATGAAATAGGTCTAGGAGAAATGCGTATTCTTCGGCAATGCAGGACCTATTTGTCCAGTACAGAACAGACATATGTTGCTCTGGAAGGCAATTTGGGTATTTTTCTTAAAAACCAGTACTGACAGCATTCATTTCCACCCATCAGGACATCTCAATCCCAGGCCAAAATCAAATGTGAACAAAAGTTAAGCAACATTAATAAAAGAGGAATTTGCTTCCCAGCTAATTTCCTTCAGTGACTGAATGCACCTGTTCTCGTGTTTTGCACGTGTGGTGCTAGGTACCTGTAGAAAGGAAGGTATTTTCTAATTTTTTTTTTTCAACTTTTCAAAAATGAGGTTTCACAGGTCCTGCCGAACATCTGTCCTGCATGCAAATCTCAACACTTGGTCCATTAATAGAAGACATATTGTAAAGCTGTTACATAATGTGTGTTTCTGTTTGTAAGTAGAATTTCCTCCTGCTTTGCCTCACATCAGTTTTGCACTCTGCCCCACTGCTACTTACCTGCTGATAATGCTGAATATATATATTTAAAATGGAGTAGCATACATTATTACTTAAAATACAAGCTTGAATATGCATGAGAGTGCTTTTTTATGGGTATTGCATCTGCTTTCATTTTCTGTGTCACTAGATCTCTGTAACATAAATTAGTTTAACACGTCCCATAGGCCAAATTGCAGTGTTACATATGCCAAAACCTGGCTGAAGCAAGACACTGAGTCTGTTCCTACACTTCTACTAATCTCTTACTTAGGTGAGTAGTAATTTGCGGATGATGGACTCATATGAACTTCTTAGATACTCTTCTTCCCTTCAGATATTAAAATAGAAGTTTTTGAAATGTTGAGTATGCTACTCTGTAAAATCTTTTCTAAGGCCAAAAATATCTATTCCTGGCAGTGGTACAGGATTGCAGTTTTTGTCAAACCCTGTTTACAAAATGTGGTGCCAAAGCTTGTATGATCGCATTAGGAAAGATTCTGCAGGAGGGAAATGCTTTGTATCTTGTTTTACTTTTCAGTTTTGTTTGGCTTTTTATTAGAATAATAGTGACAGTGGCTGGCTGCTTTCAGATTTCACCATAAATAACAGAATTTTGAAGGGTTAATAAGAGAATCACAAAGGGTGTCTGATAATACAGAAATAGCTTTGTTGCCCTTATGTTTCCCCTTGGTGTACAAGTAATTTTTTTAAAAGAAAAGAAAAGAAACATTTTGGGGAAAACCATGCCAGAAGTATTTATCCTTTTATTTTAGAAAGTAAGTTTCAGAGTCTTTTCTCTACCCGTAGTGAATAAACTGTTAAAAAGCCCTGTTCTATTGGAGGGTAATTTACAGTTTTCAGAGGGAGAATTTTCAGCGGGAGAAACTCCACTGGAAACTCCTTAACATAGACTACCTTTCTGTGAGCATGTTAGCCAACATACTGCAGTACTAACTCAAGCTTGGTTTCGACTGTGCCCTCATTTGATTCACATGCTGCCTAGAACCAAACAACCAAAAATGCAGTAAAAGATCAGGCAGTTTTACTTGCATCTGTCCTGTTTGGATATCAGTGGTTCCTATACAAATTTAGCTGGGGCATGCACAGTAGTGTGGGAAATAGCATGTTTTGAAATACTGTCGGAACAGGTTGTGTTACGGAAAGCTACCATATGGACAAAAGGTTGTGATGAAGCCAAATAAGCACCGAATATCCAAGGACAACAAAAAACATGGGAATAAATTTACTTTTAGTTTAAATCCATCAAGTGCTAAAAAGTAGTTAATAGCAAATATGGTCTTCTGTTACAAACTACTTTGGGCAGTTGCTTGCCAGCTGGAGGCAGGGAAGGAGGGAAATGCCCCAATGCTCTTATTTAAACTATTATGAAATGGAACAGCGAGTGTGCACATACATTACAGATTTCCCCGGTTATGAATACTAACCAAACCTAACCTAACCTGGCATTATTAGCTATAGTCATGTACCCAGAGCTACATGTCCGGAAGGGACGCAGGGATGCTTATGCACTGACGACCTCTTGTATTTACAGATTCACCAGAAAGTGCTTTTGGAGGAGATGAGATCAGTACAAAAAACTAAAAAACATCAAAAAGATGATGTTAAGCTCCAGGCCTCTCCAAAGAGGTACTGCTGAAGTAGAAGACAGCAGAAGACCCAGCCTGGTTTATATTTTCAATACTGAAGTGCTGATCTAGACTGCAATTGTGAAAACTTTGTTAAAACAAACAAAACAGGAGAACATTGCTATAAATATATGATGCTTCATTTGGCATGTAGTCTTAGAAAGCAAATCATAGACAGGTTCAGTGAGGCTGTCTTTGCTGTGTGATGGGCTACCTGTTCCATTGCTGATGCTGCACTGATGGGAGAGCATTTATCTTTGGTGATTGTGTTGCCTGACGGCAATGAGGAGACTGTTCATGCGGTTAACAGGCTTATGTGACTTTTTTTATAAAAGCCTTCTTTGATCTTGGTGAAATCAGTAAAAGGCTACTTGTATTGTTTCTGTAATTTTGAATGTGAGAATTAGTCTCATTCAGCTTCCACAGTGATGTGCTCTCCTGTACCAGCGCAGGTGAGGAGGCAGCAACTCCAGGCAAAGGTTATTGCAGCCCTGGTGCTGTGCTGGGCTGACCTGGCCTTTGTCAGCAGCAGCAGGATGGGGCCAGTAGGGCTCTTGCATGGTTAGTCAGTTGCAAATGCTGGGGCAGAGCCAAGAACCTTCCAGATCCCAGCCCCAGCGAAGCCATGAAGCTGTCAGAAACTCCTTGTTGCTATGAGGGGTGACCCCATAGTTGTCCTCGGTACTGGTGGCTTCAGGAGAACATGGAAGAACACAATGTTTTCTGCCTGCTGGTGGGTTGCTCAGAGAGAAGCCCAGGGCACTCTGGTAGGAGCGATACTTCAAATGATGCTTTTTAATTATTGGGTTTTACCTATAAGCACAATGCACTGCAAGGTTTTTTTGTTTATATATATATATAATTAAGCAATCACATAGAATTGTGGAGGAGGAGTAGATCCTCTGGGAAAAGTCTCTCATAACTGGGGATTATGGCAAAGGCAACAGCATTTGCTTTTGGACCTTAAGTAAAGATTTATCAGTGATATGTGTGCTCACTTGGTTGCCAGTCATAGAAGTGTTTTGGGAAAGTACAGATTGTTAACTTGTTGTCTATAGAAATTAATTTGCACTTGCCTTTGAGTCTTTCTTCTAGTAACAACCTGATTCTAGACTAAGTCCTCTCCGTAGATGATTCTGTAAGCATTTCTTCTGGAAATACATATGAAATGTTCAAATAAATCTAGCATCAGTTTGGTGCATAATGTCTTCTGACTTTCCTTGGATACGACACAGTTTCCCAGTAGCTTCTGTGCACTGGTCTATTATGCTTCCAGAAAACAAAAAGATATTTGAAGAAGCACAGAAGTGACTTCAGTGCAGTCTAGTGCTGGTGAGCTAGCCCAGAGCTTAGGAATGTTGTTCCAAAGCTGTCTGCCATTAGTGATGGCACACTGAACACACAGCCAGGGTTTTGCATGTGTAGTTATATTTAACTTAATGCAGTGTCTCTGCGAAACACTTTACAGCTAAGGTTGATAGGCTGAGAAAAATGCAATGAACTCTGAACAATCTGGCCGTATATATTCCACCAGTTTTAAGATTCAATGTATTTGCAGTTGTGACTGTGTTTCTTTTTAGTATTTACTTTTGTAACCCCCCAGGGACTGCTTATGACCTTAATAGTGCTTGATATGCCGGAGGACATAGTTACAAATGTACTTTTGGGGCCTTTCTAGTGTACTTGTTGTGTAGTCTGATCAAAGCCTGGCCTTGGTTACAAACTATACCATCAGATGGTGATCGGCGTTTGTTCCATTTTCAATGACAAGCACTCCTGCCCTGTTTCTGAATAGGAGCCGACAGTATCCATTCACTACTTCATACTTCCTTTTCCTAAGAAACAACTAAATTGATGGCTATTAAATAACTCCACTGGAGGATTATTAGATGTGTAACTCACCCACAAGGTTTTGTTTTCTGAATTAAAAAAGGAAGTTGTGTGCTTGCGTTCCATGTGATGTTGGTCAATATTGGGTACTGAGCTACTGTGATGACAGTGTCTGGCTGAAAGCTGTTAAGTAGATCCAAGTATAAACGTCTGTCTCTATTTTAAAGAGGTTCAATATTACAAGTATTACATAAAATTTTGACGTGGCTGGTATGGTTAAAAGTCATTTTGACAAATGCTAATTGTTCAGCTAGAATTGTTCAGTGGAATTAACTCATGATATTGCTAACTTTTACCACCTTGCATAAGGCTACAGTCTGGGTTAAGGATGTTCCAAAACCTGAACAATGCATTTATGGGTTGCTTTCTTGCTTATTCATTTGGCAATCAGTGTCTTTTCCTAACATATATTTCTACGTTTATAAATAACTTTATAATCGAAAATGGTGTTCTGACATGCGACAAATGTTTTCTTAAGAGATTTATAAATATATATTATATTGATTTATTTACTGAATAATACATGATTAGTTTTAGGATTTCCTTTGCAAGCTGCGGTTTGTAGCTTCTTAACCGCTAGAGGACACTGTGGTATAAAACTTCTTCAGCAGCTTACAAACCCCGCATTTCGGTACAGAGCACAGACATGACCGGCTTCAAGCAATTTCCTTCTAAAGTGTTCTCTCTTATGTGCGATGATAACCTTCAAAGTACGGCTTGTCCATCTACAGCAGAACTTAGGCTCAAATACACACACGCTGCGAGCGCTGTATGCCCTGCAGTCAGTGCGGGGATGGCGGCACCGGCTTGAGCTGTCACGCGTTCAGCGCTCTGTACACACGGTCACCGAGCGCACTGCTGGCGTGTGCTCAGAGGAGGAATTCTACCTGCTACACTCTGCCTTCAGTACTGAATCTCTCAGTTGGCTTCTGCAAGAGTGAGGTTGCCCCTCCACCGAGTATTTATGTGAAAGAACCCTCTGTGAGATGTTGAGATTCATAGTTAAAACAAACAGGAGTGTAGAAATGTGCATACGTTGCTATAGGAACACCAGATTATTTTGTATGCTGAGCTGTTGCACTTGAAAATTGCTTCTGTTTCCAGCTTAGTGAGTAGTTTGGGAAACAGTGGGTTTTGTGTTATGAGTGCTATTAAATGTAGCTGATAAAACATTATATAATACAACTTTTTCTTTATGGCAGTTGATTAATTTTCTATTTCTATACATTGCAGTGTTATATATTGGGTTAAAACACCCCCAGAGCTCTGGCATTCAATATTGGATCACTTTGAACACTTCTGAAAGCTGTTCTGTGAAATTTCAACCAGTAGTTGCCAATGTTTACTGGAAAGATACACAGGACTGTATATCCTGATCAGAAAGGGCCGCTGATTGGAAGAAATAATCTGAATAGTGAAATTCAGTATTCAAATGTATAAGGGGGGTAGCATGTCAAACTCTGAACCTTCAGAAATGCTTTTCTTCTCATATAATTATTATGTGATTTTTAGTAAGAATGTATGACATTTCTCTTCTTTGTTTAGTTAATATTTTGCATAATTAAGAAAATGTAGCGAATGACTAGATTACAGCAAAAAATCAGGATATGTTGTACTTGAGCCACGTGTGTCTTTCATTAACCCAAATCACCTTCTTTTTCCTCATTCTTGATGTTTATGAAGGGGTTTTTTTTATTTCTTGAGGTATTTTTTTGCCTGAGGCTCATTAAAACTAGATCTATCTTCTGCACTAGAAATCTGAAAGAAACAGCTCAAACTCTCTCAGAGAGGATGGGGGATGAGGATGGGGATCTCTTCCAAAAGAGATTTCTGTTACCTAGTCTTACTGCTTCTAATAAGCACCTGAATCCTGAATACTTGTTGGAGCTGGAACTGCTGTCCCTTGGAGTTTCTCCATCTCTAGTTCCAAGGCCAACAGACAAACCTAACTGCTGTCAATTCCAGTAAGATAACTTTGCATATTAGATGCCTTAAAAATGTTAATCCTATGCTAATTTTTTAACTTTGTGCTGTCTAGTTTCAGAGAAAGTTAATAGCTCTGGAGGAATGTCATATCTCATTACTTCTAGAAATGAAATTTACCCAGTTGTAGGAAAAAAAGATTTGCAAATCTATGCCATAAGGCATACTTTGTATGACTGAATCTGTAAGGGCTGTTTAATATATCTGTTTAATTATACATAATATACTAGTTTATGTAATCTGGCTCCAAATACATTGTCTACAACCAGTTCCGATTCTGTCACTTCCATTTAATTCCTAAGGAAATCTTACGGAGATAGGATAAAGTAGAAATGAGAGGTTTTGTGGAAGTGCAGGACTGTTTAGAATGTACTGACATTGACAATTATAACCTCACAGTGTATGTTATTTTTCAAAGATCTTAATTGCAAAGTATAGTTGACATAAAATCCAAAGAATAAAGCAGTACAGCACATGACAAGAAACAAAACCTTTGCTTTTATGCCACCTGGATTCTTGTTGGAGCCTGGCAGTTGGACATTTGATTGTTCGCAAGTGCAGTTGTGCAGCAAGGCATTTCCTCGTACCTTTACGTGTAAGTAGGAAACTAATGAGTACCTCTATCCCCATCCTGAGTGCTGGAGAGAAGAAAGGTCAATCCCCTAGCTGACTAGTGAAAAAGTGAAGATTGGCACATGGGAGGAATCTGTCCTAGCTTACATCAAGTAGAATATTTGTGAGAAGCCCCTGCCCTTTCTGCCCTCCCCTGTTTTTTTCCCCCAATATTAACGTTTTTATGCAGAAGAATTTGCATCAGCCTGCAGAAGGGATAAATTAAATTTTGCTCACTGAGCCAATTCTGAATCATAAATTTCCCATAA
This sequence comes from Upupa epops, assembly GCA_013397515.1. Classification (NCBI taxonomy): domain Eukaryota; kingdom Metazoa; phylum Chordata; class Aves; order Bucerotiformes; family Upupidae; genus Upupa; species Upupa epops. Next base: position 302,344 of record VZRI01003309.1, read on the forward strand.
AAATAAGTGTGCTAAGCAGTCCCAATAATGTATGTTTTGTTGAGGCATGTATCTATAGAACGTTTATGTAAGAGATGTCTTGTCTACTGAATCAGAGGTTAGTAGAAAGTGATGGTATAATTTAGACTGCATACCATGAAAATGAAAGCAAAAGGATCCCTCTGATGTGTTAGTCCTGTGTACCCCAGTTTATAATTGCCATTAGTGTCCTGCAAAGGATTAATCTCCAGTTAAGTAATGATTTGCCTAAAATGCTTATACAGTCCTGTGGTGTGTCCATGGTAGGAGAGTGCATTTGTCTCAGTTTTCCAGAAACATACTGTCTTCCTGGCAGCCTGATCAATCAGGAGAATAAAGACAGGCAAACATTGTAGTGTGTCTTAGACAAGTAGGGAAGCAGGCAGGTGTCCTTATGGTTTTTACGAATGAAGTTATCCATTTCCTTGATCATGAATTGTCCTTGCAAGAGTTCATGACGGAATAGAAACAGGTTATAGCTGTATTGCTTGTTTTACTAATCCATGAAATGGTTTCTGGATTGAAGGAAAATGGACAACTTTATCTTCCTTTATTAGAGCTGTACTTGTATGCCTGTGCTTCCTTCAAAATCCTTCCACTTGTCTGTAATCACTGTTCCCAAAGGATGTTTCATCACAGAAGAACTAGCTCCCCTTTGCAGAAGAATTAAACCACTGTAACTGCTCTTTATGAGCTGTTGTTAAGGACTGGTGGTAGTTTTGTTGGACAGCTGCTATCTCTTTCACCAGGAGCGTATTTGTCAGAGCGAAGGGAGTTGGTCCCATTGAGGGCAATAGTTCTGCCATTTAGTGCAGAGGTCAGGATTTCATGGCATGTGTTTCCACCTCAGCAATTGTGCGCATTTCAATATACACCAGAAAATAAAGAATTCTAAAGGTGAGGATGCTGTTCTGCAAGTGAGAAGCTCCTGTTAGTTGACAAGAGGTTAAACACCAATGTGCTAAGTTCACAGGAAGGTTTTAATTGAAACAATATTCAGTAAAAATGAGTTTTGTGGACGTTTTTCACTGGCTTGCTTTTACTTTAATAGAAACCGACAGACTTGCTGACTTATTCTTTGCAAATTGTTACCTATCGGGTTGACTGTTGGATGTGATGATCTTGGAGGTCTCTTCCAACTTTTATGATTCTATTTTTAATTTTATGAAGCACATTTTGTCCTGAAATACATGATAAGTTTGATTGGTATGGGATAGTGCTGTAAAATTGATCTTAAGTCTAATAGTTCAGAAACTGATGAAAGAAATTAATTTTTACATGTAGCATTAAAAGCAATATCTTTATTTGTCATAATGAATACCTTTGTTGTGTAGAGATGAAGTAAAAATAGCAGGGCTCATGCAGGAATTAACTGCAGGATTTATGTATGCACTCAGTTGGATTAAATGATCCTGAATCAGGTCTGGCAATCTATTCCTTTTCTGGGATTGGTACCATTAGCATAGCATATGTAGTCTTTGCAGCTGTGTTTTTCAGCCTTATTTACGTGCTATTAGATTATTAGATTTCTTCCTCTCTCTGAGGATGTCCTATTATTTCCAGTCCTAGTTTTTACTGTCTGTTTTTCCCTTGGAAAATGCTAAAATAGCCACTAGAGTTAGATAAGACAGCAAGTAGGACCACATAAAAGCCATTTATTTATTGTTAAATAAATGGAAATGACAGAGTAGAAGAGCAATCCTTTTTCCTATCCTGACTTGGTGGCCTCCAGAGATTAGTACAAGTGAGCATTTCAGATGCAGCTAAACATGCAGAATCATGCTTAAACGAGAGAACAAATCAATAGAGAGGAGATGAAGATGACTCTGTTAGTTTAAAAAAAAGCTCCAGTCTCCCTAGTAGATGTTTCAGAGATGAGAGCTAAAGTCTGACAGGTAAAACTTCTTCAGAAAAGAGGCTTTCAAAGAAATTTTGCAAGTGAGACAAATTTACTTTCGTTAATCTCAGGGCGTGGATATATTGATTACCAATAGTAATTTCCTTCCCTTTACCAATGTGCCCAATCAATTCCCATCTGTTCTGCAACTGGATTTTGAAGAAGCAGTGTGCTTGTTCCAAGTGATTCTTAGGGGTGGATTTTTGTTACCTTTGTCAACATTGCAGTTCACTGTGCTGTAGTGTTTTCAGCAGACTGGCCTTGTTTCAAAAGTCAATGCTCTGAACTTGTATTGATACAGTCTATGGGTTTTGAGTTGCGGGTTTTTTTGGTGGGTTTTTTACCTTGGGGAGGGTGTGTTTGTGTGTCTGTGTGTGCATGCCTGTGTGCATGCACTTTAGCAGAGCAGATGAGTTCTTTAAACTGTCAGAACCCGAGTGCTGTTCTCTGTGCACAAAGGAAAGGAATTTGGTAGGCACTGTGCCCAAGACAGTACTGTGGAGTGTGTACATTATGTGTACATAGAAGATTGCCTTTGGCTATACATAAAAGAAAAAAAAAGAAAGCAGAAAGGACCTGTCAGAATGAATTCTGTAGAAGAAAAGTTCTCTTAAATTAGTAGTACAGTACCAGCTTCTTGTTGCATGGGTCTCAGAATTATGGCAGCTTAAACTGAAGGGATCTTAGGCTGAAGGGGGTGAGTAGCAGTGATGAGTGACATTTTCCAGAAGAGGATGAGAAATTGTTTACTTTTCCTGGACTTTCTGTTAAATTTGCAAAATAAACCAATGTAGAGAACAGTGCTTGGCATTACTTTTTACTGCATAGAAGTATATGCAAATTGTAGCATGTTTTATGTTTAACTGATAGAAAGCTGCGAACATTTAATTTCATTAAAGGGGCAGTATATCCCTTTTCCCCAAAATGATATTTCTTTTCAATTGATGTGATGCCGAGAACATAATATTGAGAATACAAATGGGCTCGACTCTAGTGCTGGCACACACAGTAACCCACAAGCATGAGCATATGCACGGTTTAATGTTTCTTGCTCACTGTAAATAGTGTACCAAGAAGTTAATCCATCAGATATGGTTGCTGATTACTGTTCAGTCTGTTTGACAAAATCACACTGCACGACATTTGCTGACTGAGGTCAGATTAAAGGTATTAATAACAAGCACAACCTGATTGCAAAGGATTTGTAGCAAGGAGCTTTGAAATCAAATGGTATCAAGGGTACTGCCTATGACAAACTGTAGATGTGCTGTGAATTCTAACACACAGCTTAGAGAAAAATCATTGAAATTCTGAAGTGGGCACTCCTACACAGACACAAGTTGGCAGCATACAATCAGTTTGAGAAGTATTGCACAAATATGCTATTCTTCAGATTGAGGGTTTGCTATATTGTAAACAGTAATGCTTTTCAGATGCAGTGTTTTGTGAGGTTTCAGTAATAAAGTAGCTCATTTTAATGCTAATCGTGTGACTGCCAGTCTTTATAACAATGCAGTATTAGTGCATTCTTACAAAGTGTTGGATAATCTAGTGAGAACAGCTCCTGTTAGAGCAGTGCTGACGACGATATGTTAATGTCCCAAGAAATATTAGTAGGGTCTTCATCTATAAACGTCAAACTTGCAAAGCTACAAGTGAAAAGATGAATGTTGCCTCTCTTATTTTCTATATATACTGCTGGTTCTGTAGCAGGTTAAACATTTTAATGGCTAAATAGTTATGAAGCATCACTAGTATGGGCTAAAACATTAGGAAAGATGTCAGACATTTGAAATAAGTGTGATACATGGTTTGTCAGAAAGAATGACTGCAGGCTTTAATCTGAGCACAATAACAGAAGATTGTGTCTCAATTAATCTTAGAATGATGGAGCACACACTTCACTAAATCTGCATTTCTGTTGGAAAAGAGCATGTTTAAAGTGGCATTAGCAAGTCCACGAAACTCAAGAGTGGACAAAAGCTCAATTCTGTAGGATAATGATGAAAAATTATTTGTTTTTATCAAAGTTTAGCAAGAGATGCCATCATTTTACTAAAGTTTTATTTCTTGTGATCTTCAGTTCTGTGGAATACTCATTGTGTAGGGCTTTCATTACAGCCAATGAGATCTGCGCGTGTGAGTTCTTTATGGAAGTGATACACCACGTGTCATGTCATATTGTCTCACTAATGTTATAAGCTTGGAAGGGAGCCTTAACAAAAAACCCCCACAAACTAACCTCCCCAAAGCAACCCAGGAGAAAATCCTTTCTGAGTGTGACTTGTTCGCAGATACCGTAATGAGCTTTCTGAAAGCTGAGACATCAATGACACAGACTTCTGATTAGAAATCCTGATGTGAATTCAGCCCTCGTGTAACACATGGGTGATGAAAGAATATTGGGTCGTTGGCCCATTGTGAATTAGGTGGAAATCAATTGTCAGTGACTGTGGAAAGTACACTGGTTATGGATCACTGAACTGACTAATTAATTTAAGAGATTGACAGGTACTGGATAAAAGAGTTGTCTCACTCAGCTAGCAGCAGAAAATAAATGCAATTCTGTGGCTAGGTTGGAAGTGTAGAAGACAGCTTTTGGTGTCTAAGCAATACCTGTTGTTATTTTTGTTCATCCGCTTTGTCGTTACTCTGCACAAATTTAAAATTGCTTTCAATTTCAAACTACTTCTGGCATTAATTTTGTGCAGTTATAGCTAGGAAGACATGAAGCAGGTTTCTCTACCCTTGACTGAGTTCCAAGCAGGAAGGCCAATATTAAAATGAATATTTTTTGGTAAGACAAGTGAAAGAATGGCCAAAATGCACTTTGTTGTTTAGAAATTCGTGCATATGCAGAAAATAGGACTGTGGAGTGGGTCTGTCAACATGATCTGGGGCAGCTGTGGGATGCCTAGCTACTTGGCATCTGGCCTTAAGGAAAGTCATGACTTCCTGAGTATTTCTGAAAAATTTGCATGAGAAGTACTGGTTAGTTGACATCAGTAGACTGCGTGTTCCCTCAGGAGTTACTGAAATCTATTATGCTAGAGCGAAAACTCACCTATAAAATTAGGGAAAAACTTTAAGTTTTATCTGTAGTTTTAACTATATCTTGTTTCTACAAAGTATCAACCTCACATCAATTTTTATAAGTCTGATGCTTAGTAAACTCAGCATTATCCCCCCTCTTCAAGTATTTTGGAAATTAGGAATAGTAATTCCGTTTAGCTAATTGCTTCTTATACAGCCAGTTAACTCATGTTCCAGGGTTTGTGGGCTCCATATAATAAAAAATAAATTCAGTTCCTTCCATTTCTATCTTCACCCGCAGGAGATGTAGTATCTCCAGTGGTTTTCATGCATTCTCCTTCCTCTTACCACATAAGTCCTCCAAATTACAATGAGTCTCAAGCTAGGATTTTGCAAAATGGAAATAACAGGATCACAGAATGGTTTACGTTGTAAGGGACCTTAAAGATCATCTAGTTCCAACCCCCATGCAATGGACATCTCTCACTACACCTGGTTGCACAGAGCCCCATCCAACCTGACCTCGAACACTTCCAGGGATGGAGTATCCACAAACTCCCTGGGCAATCCTCATAGCAAGAAATTACTTCTTCAGATCCAAACTAAATCTCCCATGTTTTAGTTTGAAACCCAGCCCCTCATCAATAGAGTCCTTCGTAAAAACTCCCTCTCCTGTTTTCTGTGGCTCCTTCAGGTACTGGAAACTGCTCTAAGGTTCCTCCAGAGCCTTCTCCAGGCTGAAATGATGCATTTCCAGATTTGCAGATACTGACAGATAGCAGCTCCAGTGAAAAAAATTGAGAAACAGAAACTCTGTAGAAGTATGAAACCTCTTAAAGGACAAACCTATAAGAAAAACTAGTGTGTTACAACCTAAAACTTTCAAACTGCAGAGTCCATGCAGAAATGGGTTTCTACTCTAGAGAATGTAACTGAAAATGCTAGTTGTTCTGATATGTCCTGTGTTCCCTTCCGAAGTGAAAAATCTTTGTTTGGTTAGCAAGGTTTCTGGGAAAGCTGAATGTTCCCATAACATTCCACCTCCTTCTTTGGAATGTCGTAAGTACCTCCAAAAGGAAAAACCCTGCACACTAAAAACATACTTTCAAATAATCATTAGAATGTTAGGAAATGCTTTAATTGCAAAATTGAGACTTTAAGAATGTTCTTTTGAACATCTTGAGATACAGACTTCAGGAAATACAGATAATGAAGTACTGACTTCACGGATTTATTTTGGAGGGAAAAGTGATGCCCTATTATCAGAGGACAAAACAAACTGGATTGCTTTGCTTTTCTTCTTTTTTCTTTTAAGGGGACTGTTTTGACTTGAAGACACAAGTAAACATTCATTGGATGAGAGGGGCTGACTTCAAATCCAGCCTCTTCCTGCCCCTCCTTTTAAAAAGCAAGTGGAATATTTCTGTTCCAGGGCTTCCTAAACCGACTCTGTGCACTAGGTAATCATGATTGGTAGATTAAACATCAGCCAGAAATCTTCAAAGCAGATGATTTTTGTAATACTCCTTTGGGTTAGTTACCTGTTGACTCTTTAACTGTTGCTAGCTGGTAAAGTTCAGATCTGAGCAAGCTGGTCTAGTGAGAGATGTCCCTGCCCATGGTAGGGAGATTGGAACTGCGTGCTCTCTGCAATCTCTTCCAACCCCAAGCCATTGTATGATTTGGATACGACTTCACTGTAGCAGCATAGCCTTTGGCTGGGAAGGAATGATTCCATTCCATCAAGTGATACTTGGATCTGTCAGGCCTGAAAGCAAATCTAAAAAGTGTTGTAGAGGTGGTGAATACAATCCCAATATTGATATATTTGTTGTTGTGAACCCCTAAGATCTAAAGTACTGTTTGAAATCCATACTGAAATACTACTCATGTGCACTATTTATAAGTACTTAACAATGTGTTTGAAAAAAATGAAACAAGTATTTCATACCAAATTTAAAATTGAGAACAAGTTTTTTTTCTTAAAAAAGAATCATAAGCCTAATTTTGGTTGTAAGTAAACACTGTTCAGTTCATCATTCTTATTTCTACACAGACAAAGCTTGCTTTATTGCATATCTACCTTCTAAACACCGAAACACTTAGTTGATGGGTGTATGGGAACAAGTTTTCATGTTATTTATTTATTTACATGACTGTTCTTGAAACCACCCAACATAACTGTAGCTTAAGGTGAAGCTAGTAACTATTTTAACCTTTACAGACGTCAAAGGATTTTTAAGTCTTCTGTAACATTAACGTCGCCACTAGGTAAATGGGCTAGGTGTTCTTTTTCCTTACCAAAACCCAGCACATCCCTGCAACAGACAGACAAGTGGTGAAAAAAGTGCTCAATCCCCATGTCCATGTGTTCAACTGCTGTTGTTGCCTCAGCACAAATACTGGTCCTAAATTAAATGTATGCAGAAATATCATGGTATTCAGCAGCCTGGCATGACATTGTAATTGAGCCATATTTTTGGTAAATGTGTCTTAGTGATGGTTCCGTGCTTCATTTTATATTAGTAAGCAAGTAACTTCCTTTTTTTAATTTGTCCTCTTTTGTCCTTGAAAACATTTGAGCCTTAAGGACTGAAACACAACAACAGAAAGAGGGATGAATACCCAGGGAGCTAAGGGTAACATAGCAATCTGATATAAAAATTTAATGAGCTTTCTTTTGACACTGTAATTTGTTTTAGCAAATTTTTGTGGTGAACAAGGCCAGAAGCCGTATGTAAATGAGATTTTTTTTTGTGACTTGTGCTTGCCAGCCTACTGCAGCTGCAGGGAGCGTTAGGGTGATGAAATGATACTGCACATAATGGGGTTAATGAAGATTACAAGTTACTTCCTTCAGGGAAGTGTACTCAGTTAATTTTTTGTTTTGTTTTAAGCAAGCTTATACTGAAAGTCAGAAGTTCAGGCCTGTGTTTAAAATCCAAATGGGGTTGAGGCAACATATCACAAATTGCAGGTGGCTAATTGGCTACTGCGGTCTTCTGTGATTTGTTGTTGTTCTTCATGTATGGAGTTTTCACTTCTGAGAGAACATCTTATGAGCAGGCCTGCGGTTTACTTCATAGTTGTTTCTTGTAACACAATCAATGTGATTGAAGAAGAAACCATTGAGCTTGTCCCTAGGCCTTTGCAGACTTTTACTATACAATACTTAGTGAAGATGACAGCAGAAATCTGAGCCGCTACATATAATCGTGTAAAAAAGTCTGGAAAGACTTCAATTTGAGGCTTTAGATTACTGATAGCTGTATAAAAACATGGTACATGCTGGTTTACTAGTGGAAGGAGCAAACAGACAAGAAAAGCCCATTTGTATTTAAATACAAGTTGCCAGGGGATAGTACGCTTCATGTAGTTTCTACCAGCAAAGACTTCAAAAGCTAAGCTGTTACCTCATGAAAGTGAAGTATTTTAGAGACCTCTCTGTCATGCAGTACAGTTAGTTTTTGAGAAGAACCAAAGGCAGAGCTCTTCAGTGATTTCTAGAAATGTTAAAGGCCAAGTAGGAGGCAGTGGCATATGGCTAGTTGGTAATTTTTTTGGTTATCCTGGGAGAGTTGTGCTCTGGATTTTCAGTTATTCAAGTGTTTCAGGCTCAATAGTTTTTCCTTTTATTTAATGTGTCAGGGAAGGGGAGGAGTTGATTGTTACTTTTGAAGAATCCTAGCTTTGTTTCTGTTTGGCACGTTTGCACATTATCTACATTAATTGGTTAATCTTGTCTTGGACCTGATCAAACATCAGGTCCACCACCTGATCAGCTGGTGGCAGCAGCAAATGTTTAAGCCCCCACTTTTGCCAATTTCATTTTCTTCACTGCAAGGGAAAAAAAGGAAGTATTTTTGTTCCTGCATTGAGCTGTCTGTCCTCCTATACTTTGCTGTAATTTTATGCTGAAGCAGAAATAAGATTTTTGTGAAAATGGCCGATTCTCATCTTGATAAAGAAATCTATTTGAAGCCAGTTATCTAAGTGATAACATAAGTGATCTTGTCTGGTCCAGGTTAAAGAAGAAAGTTTAGGACAACACTTGGAATAATTACCTTCCCTTTAAGTTAACAAACTAATTTTTGCAGCTGTTAACCTCTTTATCAAAATGGGTTTATCTTTATTTAGCAGCCATTCCAGCAGACGGTCCAAAGTTGCTGTCTGCAGTCTCTTCTTGTAGCAACTGTGTAGGACAGCTTTGAGGCTTTTATTCGTTTGGGGTTTTTTATGACTCACAAGCTGCAGCATTTGGGAAGATGGTGCCTACAGGAGCAAGAGGGTTTTTAATGTTATTTATAGACATGTGTATTGGGTGGAAGAGATCATATGGAAATGTCTAGTTCACGCAAATCAAACATGACTGCACGTGTGTGCCAATTGCTGCTTGTTTTTTCATTTTCTTAAATTACTACTCCCATAGTGCTGTGCTCCTGCAGATTGTTCAGGGAAACATGACATACATTGTATTTAACAAGCTGAAGTAGAGCCAAGATAAACACAGAGGGTGTTTGTTTAGTTTTAAATGAGACACAGTCTATGACATGACATACCAGAGTGATAATGGATAGCCAATATGACATGCTCTGTAGTCAGTGGAATATGAATCAGGCCGATCGCAAAGCCCAAATGAAACAGAAGAATGGTTTGTCTCAAATCTTTGTTGTTCAAGGTAAAGAATACTTCTAATCACAGCTGACAAAGGCTGGCAAAATGGTTTATTTCTAAAACAAAGACATGCTGTGAGGCACTCTTAGTACATAATCTTGTAAGCAGTGTCATGAAAGAAAGGAGAAAATCTTCAAGTACCTAAATTATGACTTCCAACTGTTGTCCAGGCTGTGTCTAGTAAAAGGGTACGCTCCCCTCTGGACAAAGTCCAGAGAACAAATCTCAGAGACAATTAAAAGACAGAGAGCTTAAGAGGTGAATAATGAAATAATTCCAAGAATAAAGCAAGTAACTTCAGGAGTACCAGAATGTTTTTCTCCTATTCTTAAAATGCCAACAAAAAATAGCTCACTGTGTTGCTCTGTTCCTCTGCTGAGGTCTTGCTGGTAAAGTAAGTTTATACAATCTATTTGTGGTGGATTTACATCAGATTTTCCCTAGTCTTTCCAGGGGATCATTTGAGTTAAAGGTATTCACAGCATTATAACTGACCTCCAAAGTTTCTGGAAAAGGACAATCAACAACCTTATGAAGTTCAACAAAGGGAAGGCCAAGTACTGTATTCAGGGAGGAGTAATGGCATTTATTGGTATAGACTGATGACTGACTAGCTAGAAAGCAGATCTGTCAAAACCCATCTGAAGGTCCTGGTGGACACAGGTGCCCCAGGAAACCTGAGCTAGCCATGTCCCCTTGCAGCAGAAAAAGCAAAAAATGCTGAGAGCACCACTGGTTTGCAATAGTGTTGTCAGCAGGGTGAGGGAGGTGGTAGATAATTAGGATGGCTAGGCAAGGTTTTATTCTTAACAGTACTGTGTTTCAGTCTGTCTTCTATGAGGACATATTTCATTTGCAAATCTCTGCTTTGCTGCCGCCTTGAGCCACATTTTCCTTCAGGCTATGTTTTACATTTCATTCTTCCCCTACCTTCCTGCTTTTGTGCTCCTTTCATAATTTAACCTTGTTTATCCTTCTCATAGCTTTTGGCACTAGAAGTATTCTGACCCTTTCTTTCAACTGGGTTGTCCAATGGGTTATACTTGGTCTGTTAGAGGAAGAAAGAGAAGCTCTGTATTTTTTATACAGCTCAGTTCATTTACAAAGGCTACCAAAGCCTGTGCCTTGGAGCACAGCAGGAGCCCAACATAGTGCTGGTTGTAACACCCAGTCCTCAGCTCAGGAAAGAGTGTACTTTTGTCTTGGGTGATAACAATGCTTGTTCAAGGTGTCTCTTCCTTCTTTGCAACTTCTTTCTCATCCTTGCAGGACTTCTCTTATGCAGAAAGGTCCAATTCTACTATTACTCAGTGAAACTCCACTACTAACTGTGCCCATGAAAGATACGTGTGGTCTTACTGTTTCATTAAAGAAGAGATTATTTTCAATTACAATTTCTAGAACTTGAAATAATTTTAGGGAACAGCAATTAGATATCTAACCATTTGCAAAGCCGTGTTTGAAATCCTTGTGGGAGTGTGAAAGGCAGACATTTCTAACTTGGACATACATCTTTTTCACAACATCGATTGACTATTATTACACCAGTATAGGCAGAACATGTGGTTACTGGGACATTACATCATAGTCTGTCTGTACAAAGATGATGTATTTTGTGTTCAGAAATACAAGATTTAGGCCCACAAAATCTTTTTGCTTTAGCAAACTGAATTTTATTGCAGTCTTCTGGCGATAATGTGACAATCTGTTTTACTGGGTACTGTTAAGCCTTTGATTGAAACAAACCTTTATTCCAAACACCCTTTTTCAACATCATGTGGAAGATGATTTTGGTTAGAGGATGCTCCTGTTTTGGAGTTGCTGGCATTTCTGTCTGTTGTTTTCCTTATCCTCTGAGGACTCTAGTGCTAATTACATTCAATGGTTATCGTAACTATTTGAGAGGGGAGTTCAAGTGGGGGACCTTAGGCATTTTCAGACACAGAATAATAACAAATACAAACCCCATGCTCGTTATCAAATCTATCTGAAATAATCATGAGTGATTTTTGGAAAGGATTCTGGGCTAGTATTTAATTTGGTGTTGTAATGAACCTGCATTGAAACCTCATTGCATTTTCTGACCTTTTTAATACTTGTTTCAAAATCAGAGAATCAGAGAATATTACATTACCTTATCTTTCCCAAGGGCTCATTGCCAAATAATGACATCACGTGTTATCTTGTTAACTATTGTGAGGATAGGCTTTGTGGTAGATTTGTAGTGCTCCACACAGTAACACACGCTGCTGTCTTTGTGTGGAATAGATTAATCTTTTTTTATAAATCCGAAACTGAAGAATGTGTATGTGATGTGGTGCACTGTTGTAGTCTATGGCAGACAGGATTTGAAAGATAAATGACATGATAAATACACATCTTTAATTTTGTTACCAATCTGCTTAACCATGTTTACAGAAGCACGCTTCTCATTTAGGATATACTTTAAAAACTGTAATATTCTGCAGAACTCATCTAGGAGGTGACCATTCTTCACTTGAAATGCTCTAAAATTAGATTTTCACAAACTGTAAGCAGCACTCCAGAGGAAGGTTCTTTAGTGTAATGGATATTGCTTTCAAAGTACTCTTAATTGCCTAAATTACTAATGACTTTCCCCCCGGCTTTGGTTCTTCTAAGGAACAAACAAATTGGAATCACTCTCTTAAGAATTGAATCACTGGCCATCTTTTTCTGATTACAATTTTTATACATTATGAAATTAAAGTAAAAACCCAGCAAGGTCACCTTCAGCTTCTAAAATTTTTTAAATTTGTTTTTCATTTGTAAGAAAAGCAAAGGGGAGAGACACTAACTTCATTTACCTAAGAGACGGCAAAAACAAGAGACCACAAAAAATGTCAGCTCCAGATGGCATATGTCTATATAAAGTCAGTATTGCAGCCTTTGACTTCTTTAGTGAAAGAGAGATTTTTATTCATCTTAAAATATTGATGTAATAGTGAAGAAATGAAGGCTAATATGAATAATTTGTGACTGAATCTGAAAGGTTTTAAGAACTAGAGGAAAGGATAAGCCTGATTTGCAAGTCTTGGTTAAGTAAAGCAGAGGTAAAAATCTTACCTAATTTTTTTTCCCTACCTCTAAGCTTTATTCATTGCTGTGAAAATCTGCAGTATTGAATGTACGTGCGTTTATTGTAGTCCATATGGCAGCTCAGGAGAAACAGAGAATTAGGAACTTTATTAATCACTTGGGGATCAGCTGAGTATGTAATTAGCTCAGAACAGCTTTTTACAAAGGAATAGTAAATCAATTCTGGCTCAATAAATGAGGCTTGTTTGTGAGCTTGGACTTCCAAAAGCAGTACATTCTGAATGCTGATATATCAGCAATTTGATAGAAAGCTCCTTACTGCTGGGTACCAGTGTCTTGGCTCTTTAGTAATGGCACTCAAATTAGAAAGGGAATTTTTGGAAATGAAAAGATTGAAAAATAGCAGTTTAGGTAGCCTCAAGTGCTAGTGACATGATGAGGAAAGCAAGGCTGCTGGGCATCCACGTTTGTGCTTATGACTTGGGCTGTCCTGCTAGAGGGATGTACGCTTGCAGGCTGTACCTGCTAATGATAGTATCTCATGTATTGTGTGAATTGTGACTACTTGAGTAGTAACAGTGAAACAAATGAAGTAGGTGGAAGAAAAAGAAGTACACTTGGTAATTTCATGTAATGGTATTTTTTAAGATGCAGAGAAAAAGGTATTGAATGCTTTGCTTCAGTCTTCACTGCTACAGCCAGCCCTTGTGAAGCCTGAGCTCTGGAAATAAGAAACAAGGTCTGGAGAGGAAACTATTCTCCCTTGGTAGAGGAGACGCAGGTTAGGGAGCTCTTTAGCTAAGCTAGACATCTATAAATCCATGAGCTTTGATGGGATGCACCCTAAGTGCTGAGAGAGCTGGCGGATGTTATTGCTAGGCTACTTGCCATCATCTTGTATAAGTGCTAGAGAACAAGAGACGCATCTGAGGACTGGAGGAAGGCCAGCCTTCCTGAAGGGCAAGAATCACACAATCACAGAATAATCATGGTTGGAATGGACCTCCTAGATCACCAAGTCCAACCATACCCACACCATCAAAAAACCTAAATACCTGAGAGATCAAAAACCACAAAATAACCCCCTCCTCCAGGCCTGCCACTACAGCGCCATGTGTGTATGTTTCTTAAATACCTCCAGGAATGGTGACTCACCACCTCCTTGGGCAGGCTGTTCTAGGAAACTACAGGCCAGTTATTCTCATCTCCATCCCTGGAAAGGTGATGGAACAAATTCTTTTGGATGCCATCTTTAAACATCTGGAAGAGAAGGAAGTTATTTGGAGTAGTCAGCATGGACATCAAGGGGAAATCATGCTTGGCTAATAGCTTCAGATGATGTTGTATCTGGCTGCATGGATCAGGGGAGAGCAGTGGATGCTGTGCACTTTGACTTCAGCAAGGCTTTTGACACGGACAGACTGGTCAGGTATTTGAACAGGCTGTCCAGGGAAGAGGTAGAGACAACATCCCTGGAGACATTAAAAAACTGTGTAGATGTGGCACTTGGAAACATGGTTTAGTGGACATGGTAGTGCTTGGTTAACAAGTGGGCTTGGTGATTTTGGAGGTCTGTTCCAACCTTAATTATTCTCCGATACTATGAGTCAATGATTGCTGGCTGCAACTGAAAACTGTAGAGTCCAAAGTGACATTTTGTTTCTGTGATCATTGCCAAAACCATAATTAATTTTAATAAGACAGGAGAAATTTCCCAGAGCAAGAGTTTTATGTGCTCCAGAAGATTAATCTCCCTTTCAATAGAGAATAAATCTGTATCATAAAGTAAGAAACATACTGTCACAGCTGGGACTCAATAATCCCTTGGTTTCCTTAATTGCTTCATGTTGCTTTTATGATTAAGACCCATTAACTTGCCACATACCGATAGTGGGGACGGACCCTGAAAACATCTCCTGTAATCCTGAATGAGCAGTGGCACGTTCTTCATGAGGAAATAATCTTCTGTTGTGATCGCAAAACCAGTAGAGAGCACTTAAGAAGGGCTACATTTGGACCTGTAGAACTTGTATGTAGTTCTGTATTATTCAGTAACCTGTCTCTAGTTAACATTACTTTGTTCAGTAGTTACCATGTAGTGCATTTGAAATCTCTTTATATAGAAAGTTAGGTTGCACAACACTTAAATGTGGAATGCTTGAGTCCAAAAAATATTCACAATCTTAAGAACACACCACAGAGATCTACAGACATTGCGGTCATGTACCTTTGGGTTAATTTTTTACTTTTCTGGATGTCTGTTGGAAAAATACCACTGGCTGAAAGGAGCAAGACCCAATAGCTTTTGAAGATCTGAACAGGATGTGTGTACTCCTGTAGTTTGTACAAAGACTGTAC
Organism: Upupa epops; assembly: GCA_013397515.1. NCBI lineage: Eukaryota > Metazoa > Chordata > Aves > Bucerotiformes > Upupidae > Upupa > Upupa epops. The sequence goes on from VZRI01003309.1 coordinate 317,381, forward strand.
ACTTTACAGGAATTGTTTTAGGGTACTTTCTGTGCATCTCGCATAATACATGACAATTTACCAGGACCTCTGCAATTGAATTCAATGGCAGTGTGAGAGACTTTTTGAGGTTTTTCTTAAGCTATAAAAGTGACTGAACGAAAAAGAAGCCTTTTTACAAATGACATAAAAAGATCATCGTGCAGGTTAATATCAGCAAAGCCACTACTGTGAGATTTTTGCTTTTTAACAAGCTTTCTTCAAAAATACAATAATTGACACATCCACTGATTTTACTCTTTTCAGCATCCTACAATACCACTCTGGTGCTAACACTATACTAAGAAGATTTATCTAGAAATGTTGTTTTCCTCACCTGTATTTTTGAAAGAAGTGGTATCCCGCAAGCACATTTTTTCCTGTTTTGCTGGAATTGCTTTGGATGATGAGTACTTGTGGAACAGCTGAAAAAGGGATTACAGCTGAATGTGAACTAACCCTTCTGACACAGCATCAGTGACACGCTGTACTTTTTACTCATGTATGAAACTTGGAGGAATTTAGTGAGCAGCTGATCTGCCTGCAGTTTTTTCCCACCACTTAGTGGGTCAAAACTGAAAAGCTTTTATGTAGGACAAGGATCTTCTGGTAGGTATATGTGGGTTGTTTTGTTTACATACCACTGTCATCTCAGAGGTTTGGGCTTTTTTTTTCCTCATGACCCACCCTTGTGAGTGTGTTTATTCTTGGGAGTAATGTTACAAGTCTAGTCAAAATAGCTTTGTATATTGTCTTGTAAAACACAAAATCACACTGTCCTGCTGCTAGAAGGGAATATTGTACTTTCTGGTAAAAGGATCCTCCTAGGTCTGTTGGGCTTATTGCAAAGCTTAGCAAATGGCATTCATAGAACAGTTGCTGCTTGTGGAAGCTCCACAGTAATTGTAAGCTATTTTTGTGGTTCATTAGCAGTTAGAGACTATTTTGAAGTGATGTGTGCAATATACAGTATTTTCTCAGAAGCCTCTTGAACAAACAAAAAAGAAATCTGATTAAAACAGTATCAGAAAAAGCATTGTGATGTGCTGTTATAACTTGGAATCTCATTAGACTATAACATGCTAAAGGCTGGGCAAATTTTATGCTTCAGCAAGTTAAGAGGGTCTCTCTGACATTTTCAGCCATAAATAATTAGTTCATGGTGATGATACTTCAGTTAGTTCCTTCTCTTGCAGCACAGTATATTGAAGCAGAGCAATCTGTTGGATGCAGATAAGCATTTACTGGAAGTCGTTATAAGGTAATAGAAAATCGTTCAGAGATCTCCACTAAGGCTGAATTTGAGTAACCACAGGAGCAAAAACTACTTACTAATTACAATTACATTCACAACAACTTAAACTTAATTATTATTTAATAATTTATAAGAAAGAGAGATTATATGCTGGTGTGTTTCGCTGCTTGGTTACAGATTTGAAATACACTGTCTATCAATTAAGGAATTTGTTCTTTTTCCCGATGTGGTCTCTAACAGGCATGGCAAGTGGCACTATCTCCTGCTCAGTTTGGAAGCATGTTTATGTAGGTTATTGAGGCTTATTTGAGTTTGCAACTTTTAGTGCATTCATCACTAATCATTTTTTTCCTCTTGGCACATGACAGGAAATTAGCCGGCTGTCTTGAAATACTGATAAGGTTATTTGGGAAGGTATTGGGCTGTTTCATGGTTAAGCACCACTATTATTTTTTTTATTTGATTGTGGTACTACAGCAAAGGGGGCAGAGCCTGAAGCACATCCGTTCTGCATATTTTAAACAGGAGTGTAGAGCTGTTAACTGCAATAAGCTGTTTTCTTATTTGCTTACTAATAGGGAATTAGGAAGGCAGTTGGGCTAAAGATAAGCAATAGGAGCATATTTTGAATTGTACTTATATGTCTTGGTAACAGCTTTTTGGTTATTTTGGGGGTCTTTTGTTTGAGTATGTTTGTTTTTTAAGAAAAGCATTAATTAATTTCTGTGTAAGGAAACCTAGACAATGTTTTCTTTTGCACAGTATCTAGTACTGAAAGGGATCATTAGGATTTTGCACCTCCTTAATACACACCTCAATATTTAATATTACACACTTCAAAAGTAAATTAAATAGTTTTAATAGAATTTTAGATATGCTGGTAGAAAGTTTGAAAGAAGTTAAGGTGTAAGGAAACGGAAGGCTGCCAGATAAGCTAGAAGGTGAGTGTGCTAATGTAGTAAAGGAGCCAGGATGTCTTCCAAAACCCACTGTCTCCTTGGTGGCAATCTTTTCACTAGCTGTCTGTTGTGCTTTCTATAGAGTCTCCTAGTTGGACAAAGTGAGAATGAGGCAAGGCTAGGAAAAAGACTTAATCAAATGATACTGAATGAGGGTCCTGATTTCTAAGAGATTATAGTAGCTGGTATATAGGAACATCTGACTCACTTCTGTTCTTTAGAAGTAAAGCTCTTTCTTTGCTGAGCCTAGGCTGTGTTCAATGACTCAATGACCTTGAATAGCTTTAACACAACACTCCAAACCAAACAAGTATCTTCCACCCATACCAGGATAAAACAGGAATGGTTTGGAGTGTCTGAGTACAAAGTAAGCACCTTTAAGAATTTTCTTTCTGTTCTTACAGACATTTTTGTTTTTAGTAGAAAGGTATTGTAATGGACTTGTGCTTTGCTGTGTCCTTTAGTGGAATGTTAGAAACAATTTCATACTTTTCTGACAGTCCTTCTCACTTTGTGTTAGCTGTACCCAGAGCTATGCTTCTGCAAGTCTGCACAGCAACTGAACATTGTTCTTTTAGGGACCTTCTGTTTTAGCTGAGTGGAATAAGAAATTATTTGTTGTTTTATTAGTTGCTGTTCAAATTTACTATATGTTTCCTTTTTATTTTGGAGAATTTTCAAACCTAGTGTTAATTCAACGTCAGTGAAATGCATGAAGGAAATGAGTCTTAAAGCTGAAAGTACATAGTGTAGTCCTACCTTAAAATCTAGTTAAAAAAACTTAATTCTAAAAGGCTGTGTAACTTTAAACATGGTTTAAATTTCATGATGAAACTCTGTCCTTGCCAGACATTAGACCTAGGCTGTGAGAAACAAGCTGCTTCAGAGTCTTCATGAATAAACAGTTATATGAGTCTGGTGAGCTGAATGAGAATGCAACTTATGCTCTACAAATAGGCTTAAGATCTGACATACTGGACCTGGCTTGCAATCCTGAAAGCTTGTAGATGCCAGGTTATTGTCTCACAGTCAAGGAAGGCTGGGTTCAGACAACTGCAGGGCCTGCTCTGACTGCAGTACAATGGTTATAAGTAAGTTCTGCACATAATATTGTCTGCTGAGACTGAGCAACATGGGATTCATTTACACTGCAGTGAGTGATACAAAAGAACTTCCTCAGAGCTGATAAATGATCTTAGAAAAAATTCTGCTGTAGTGTAGGTGATATGACAAAAAAGTTTAATAAGCTATATCTGTTGCCTAGGAGAAAATGATGCCTTCCGAAAGGTGAAAGACATGAAGTGAGGTTTATACTAGACATAAAAATACATGAAGGGGTGTCTGGAAATCTATTCAGAACTAGAAGTTTGGAGAAAAAAGCAGCATTAAACTTGTGTATGTAATGTAAACTGGTATAAACAGCTGACAGAGCTAAAGCTCAAATTAAAAATAATCCTATATTAAAAAGTACAGGAGGCAAGCTTTAGAAAGGAAAATCCCCATTGTTTCCCCCTTGTAGCTATAAAATAGAAAAATGGCTAGGTTGAAGACAAGTATTTCTAACATTTCAGGTTAGAATTTCTGTTTATTAATACTGTATGCTCTTGTCCAGTCTGTCCAAACCCAGTAGAAATTAGTGGGCATTTAAAGGATGATTTGTGTAATCCAAAAAGCTTTATGTTGGAACAAGTCATACAGTGCTTTAAAAAATATTAATGACTAAAGATCTGTTATGAACAAAATTTGTTGTGAGCAGCAGTTCAGGTGATACCCACATTTAATTGAAATTGGTTGAATTATAATGTTTTATCTCTGTTTAAATCTGAGAATTATTATAATTAATATTATAAGAATATAATTAATATTATAAGAATATAACTAATATTATAATATGAATTTATGATAAGATTGTTATTTTTAAGATGGTCTGTTTAAAGACATGATTACATAACATTAAAGCTAAGTGATGTGTAAGTTTGCAGGATTAATTTGAAATGATGTTATCTTTTCTGAATTGATGACTCATAATTTTTCTTTCCTCTCCATTGCTTTTCTTCTTAAAAAGCCAATGTAAAATATTTATAACCAATTTTGTTTGACCTACCAATGTATAAATGCAAAGGACAACAAAATGGTGCTCAGTATTACTCCATTAACCTTCAAGAGTTTGTATTGACAGCCAGATCCAACATTACATTAGCAAACAAAGTTTATTGCAAGCTAATGCAATTGTACGCAGTACTGCTTCTCAAATACTCTTAATTTATGACATTAATTATTAGTGTCAAAAATTTAACCTTTATGGCTTTTTTTAAGTTGCTGAAAATTAAGCCTCACAGGTTGCCACATAATTCATATTACTGGTACTGATAGCCAGTCTGCCAAATGAATGAATGTGACTTTCTGTTACCGCGCTTTTTGTGACGTAAATTGTGTGAGAATCGGGAAAATAATATGTTTCCTACCATAATCTGGAGTAAATTCTTCAAAAGGAATTCTCCATGGGAACTAAGTACTGGTATTGTCAGTCAGATTTCTTGAAATAAAACCTTGCTCTTTATCTTTTTCTCTCCAAAGAGGCGCTGTTAATTAGTATGTTCTCAATATTGAATTACTTAATTTACTTACATTATTTTAAAGATAAAAGGAAATAAATATAGCAAAATCAAGAAACAGTTGCAATTTTTGTTTTCCTCTAGACTTATTAGTAGGCTTTTTGGATGTGAGTATAATTATCCCAGTATGAAACATGGTAGCCTAGACCTTTCTGTCAAAACTGCTAAATGGGCAAGCTAAAAATGACTTAAAATTCTAAATTGCCCAATCCCATAGAGATAATATGAGAAAGCTTTTTGATAAGAAAAGCACCGTGTTGCATAATAGTTGTTTTTCACTTCATTTTAGACTAACTACACCTGCAGCATACAACCCAGGCTTTTTATATTGTAGGAGTTCATCCCTTCTTGTTGTATTTTTCCCTGAAGTTATTATGTTCTCTTCATGAGGAAATAATGTAATTGGTTGTGGTAGAAATCATTCAGGGGGCAAATTAAAGAATCAGGATAACTCCAGTGGGGAACAGCCATTAGGAACCAATATAATCTCTTAAAAGCAGAAGACCCCTAAGTCTAATGCAACCTTTGGCTTGCAAAAGGAAAAGACAATCTTAGGTATTTGATCCGCTTCTCTGACCTTCTCCTGACAGTTCCTTTTGATACAAAAATGCTTCTAATTGTTTTTGTTTCTTACATGAAGGCAGAAGAATGCTGCTCAAGCTTAGGTTGCCTACAACAATGGGCACAATTAGGTTTTGCAATAAAGACTGTTAAACAAGAAAGGATTTCAGATAACAGAACACAGAAATATTCTCTCTGTAAAAAAAAAAAGTAGGATTTTGAGGAATTCTTGTTTCAGACTGTTAATGGCTGCTTTTTGGATTAAAATCTGATATTGTTAATATTTTGTTGCAGTACTAAAAGCTTTACCAGGAAAAGGTTCCTTCCTTACAAGTAAAACTAGTGCTTTTCACTGAGTGAAAAATGTTAATCTCTGTTTGCATGTTTTCAGTAAGAATCAAGAGAATTGCATGGGCGTGTACATGTAGGGGTAGGTGATACGATCCGATGTATAGCAGAAATAAACTTCAGCTAAAAATACGTGTACTTCTAGAGGGTCGCTGTGAGAGTGAGGAGCAGAATTATTTCAAAGACAAGTGGGATGGAAAGAATAATCTTTCTTTGTGACACCTGTGAGCAGCTGTGAATAGTATCTACTCAACTTTTCAGGTTCTCATTGTGCTGCATTGCTAATTAAAATGCTTGAATTCTGCACTCTCTGGAATGCACAAGGAACTCTGAATTTGTAACCTTCTGACTTAACGGTCAATACCTTTTCATTCTCTCTGCTTATTACTTATATATATTTAATTGTTTTATGTACTTTGTCAGTATTGTTGGTAGAATTTGCAAGCTACATGTCTGGCTGAAAACTCATGTTCTCCTAACTCCTGCCGCCTTATTTGTGAACAAGGATGCTATTGCCACATTTGTTCTATTTACTATAACAACGTGGGTCAGAATAAAGCATGTATCTGTAGATGTGGTGTTCCTGTGGCCTGATTGCCTGATTTAGCAACCAGATCATGCAGCTAACATCTTGGGAGAGGAACACCAATTGCTAGAACATGCTAAAGTCTGCACCCCTGCTTCTTTGTTCACTGTGCTAGTCAGGTTAAACTGACACTGAAATGTGCTGTATCCATGTCTAGATTTCCCAGTGTAGATGTACTGAGAGTCAGTGTAGGTGTACTGAGAAAAGACTGACAGTTGTATTCTATTTTTCATATCTTGAGAAGAGTATTGAGACTGAAGGCTGGGTTGGGTAATAGCCTAACTAAAAATAATTGGATTACAGGACAAAACTTTTTTCACTGGTGATTTGTGAGACTCCCTGTGGAGCATTTCAGTCCCCTAATTTGAAATTAAATATTGCAGAAGAATTCACAATCTGGTGTGTGTGTGCATAGGGCAGGATTGGTATGATATGGGTCATACCCAAGAGACTTTATTCTAGAGGATTCACAAATGATAAATGAGCTTGTCATGAAAATTACTTAGTTGATGGTTCCTGATTCAGTCGCTTGTGGGTGTGCAGTCCTGACTAGTGCTGGAGATAGCCTGCATCCAGCAAGTTAAAGCAGAAGATTACTATGTCTGCTTTTTTTGTGAATACAGACAAAATAAATGAAAATGAGACCTGTCTCACTTTGGATGTTATTTGTTTAGCTTAGGTTGACAGCTCTAACGTGTGCAGCTCTAATGAGTGTACTTTTTGGAATGTTATTGCTGGCAGAAGCGTGAACTGTGTACCCACGGAGTTGGGCATATAGGCTCCGCACTAAGTGTAGTTTCAGTACATGCCAGTTTTCAGAGTTGCTAGCTGTAAACTTGTGGAGGAACCTGAGACTGTCCTCAGAGCTAACATAGCACGGTGAGCATATCCTACAGTGCAAGTCTGTATGAGATTAACTGGAAATGATGGGACAGTCCTTAGGTCTGTGAGTGAAATTCAGTCTTGGTAAAGTTCATGCATGTGATCTAACCAATATTAAGCTAAAATTGAGTGGGAAAGGCTTGAAGACACGTTTAATGCTGAATCTGTCTGCCATGAAGTGGACACATGAAAAAGAATTTAGCCTGTTGGAACAAGCAGAGCTATTTGCAGTAGAACAGACCATGGAATCTGGCGCTCAAAAAGGGAGAAGATGGAAATGCATACCATACTCATTGGGCTTTTTAAAATTTATTTTTGTCAAATGCTGGTGCACATATCCTTGCCCAATTTAATTTTGTCATTGCCTTTGTACTGTCCATCTTGCTTACAAATATGGTGAAGCTGATATGTTTGATTAACTTGTTGCAGGACTAATGCTTTGGGCTCCAAGTGCCATCATGCTTTGTAAGAAAGCAGTGCAAGGCTGTTTTTAACCTTTTACACCTAAGCAGTGTGTCAAAACTTTCTCTACCAAACATTTTTTCAAGTTGGAAGTAGGTGGTGCTGCATGGTTTTTTGCTTCAGGTCCTCAGAAGCCTAAGGTGGAGTAACAGTTCTTACTCTCATGAGAGAGGATGAGAGAAATTATTGTTCCTTTCCTGAAATGGGAAGTAGTAGAGGAGGGGCTGGGAACCACTCTCCTGCACCTAGCAGTATGAGCAAATCCTGTTAGATAGAGCAGTTATTTTCTGATTATATTTAAGGGGTGCTTTCAGGATAGCTGTCAACTCAGCTCTGGATTCAAGTAAATTTTAATAACCCATAAACCAAAGAAAGTTTTATTTTTAACCAAATGAAATGCATAACTTTTCTCCCTCAAGTATTGAATTATTTTGGTTGTAATGAGATTAAAAATTATTCATAGTTAACATGAAATAAAATATTTACCATTAAAAAAATCAATTTGAATGCAAATTGGAGAAACTTCTCATTAAAATGAAAATGCATATAAGCCTACAAATTTCACTTGCACTTATTGGCTATGGAAAACAGTTATGGAAACAATACTTTCCATCAAAGAAACAATAATGGTAGGTAAAAACACTTCTAGCAGCAACGGCAGTTGCCCTTGCCATCCTTTTAGGGAGTTGCTGGGCAATGCCTCTCCTCTTTTTGTAAGGCCATCTAAGCATGTGGCACTCTGGAGGATTTGTTCAAACCCTCTGGGACAGTTCATTCTTTAATCCTGTTCCCTCCAGGTATGCACCTAAATGAAGAGATAATTGCCCTGCACCAGAGAAACCGCTGGCATTTCATTTTATAACTGTACTACGTGTCACTGAGACCTGTCACAAAAGCAAGGAGAATTGACAGCAACAACTACAAAGCAGGAAGGAAATGAGAAATTAATGAATCAGATCATGGGTTTAAACTTCCATGGTGGAGTCAGCTGCAGTACAAGTTTAGAAAACATGATGCTAATGATGTAGTGGTGTTATGAGGAGGTGGGTTCATCATCTCAATAGTGTTTCTGGAAGAGTTTGTAGTTAAGCATCTGTTGAGTAGGTACTAAGTAGTCCTTATGAGCATGAAGGAAATAGAGGTTGAGCTTCTGTACACAGAATGACGTAGCTGAGACAGTCATGGTCTTTTACTTTAATATCTTCATAGATCGCTGCTAAACTCACTGAGAACCTTCAGTGGTCTTTGAACTGAGGAACTGAGTGTATGGAATTTCAGATGAGGCATGATACAACAACTAATGGGATTTTTGTGACAAGCACAAAGTAATTCAGATATGGTTGAATAAGAAGTGGAAGTGCATTTTCCCCCCCTTTATGATTTGATGGTGTCCCAGGTCAGTGGGGCTGAGTATGTAATAGATGCGTTCTGGTTTTTTTTTGTCTCACTGATTTGCTCACAGAACTTCATGTTTATAAAAAGGCTACAGAAAAATCCTTTTTTAAGAGGATTGATGTCCCTTACATTTAATGCTGTATTAGATAGGATATAATATTAATTTTTCCTTTTTTAGAAATGTAGTAGAAATTCTGTGGCTTTATGGGGTTTTGTGTGTGTTTGTGTGTGGGGATAGTTTTGTTTAGTTTAGTGTTCCTCCACCTCTTTCCTCACTGCCTTAGACTGCTGAGCAGCAGAGGGAGAATAGGTAAAAAAAGAAATCCTTTTACTCTGAAGTTGAAACGGGCAGATTTTTCTAATAGGAAATATTTCAGAGCAGCAGTGATATCTGATCAAGGACTTGCATTATTCTATTCAAAAAGCAAGGAAAGAATTGGAGAAAATTATCAATAAAACAAAATAAGAAACAAAAACAACACAAGGGAACTGCTGTTGTCATCCTGTATAAGTTAAGAGATGGGACTTCACATTCCAGTTGAGCTGAAAACTCCACATGGTAGGGAAACCTTGGCATGATAAGTTGGTGTTCTAGGTTTCAGATTCATGAATCAAAATACAATAACATATGTGGTGCTGAAAGCCTGTATTTTGATTATAATGCAGATTATATTATAGCTGATTACATTATAAGGTATATCTGCATGTCTCTAATGCATAAGGCATATGACTAAAAGTTCCAGTGACTCACGCAAGACAATGGGTCATGGCTCTCTCTCACGATCTGGAAGATGTAAGCTGACCACCACTTATTCTTACCTGACGTCCCTTTGGAGATAACAAGATCTCGATGACTCAGCTTCTCACCAAATGGTGCATCTTTTATATGAAGGGCCTCTACGCGTCAAGAGGTGGAATTGGGAGGTGAAGTTCTGCCTTTCTTATGTAACATTTTATATAACCATGTATGTCTTTGTGCATGTCTGTGGGGCCAGTGCGGGTCCTATGCCCCCTGCTGCTGTTATAGTTTTCCTCTAACTCATCTTCATCAGGGTCTGTTTGCCCTCTACTTGCTATGTTCAAGGTCATTTGCAGCTTTGCCTGGCTCATGGCCCAAGCAGTGAAGAACTAGGACCCAGATAACGCAGAACTGGGAAACTCTCTGCCTTTTAATACCCTGTTATCAGTGCGTTGGCCTTCAGGGATCATCTATTCTCACGCTCCCTTCACAGATGGTCATAGGATATTTCAGGAGTTAAACATTAAAGATAACATTGATATACAAGTCTCCAAATCCTAAATATCAAATAGGGTTTTTTTGCACAAAAGATAGAGATGGCAAGAACCCATAATACCCTCTACTCCTTCCTTCTCCTTTGGAAGACAGGAAAATAAGGAAAATAATGCATGGGAGATCTGCCCCGCCTCCCCCCCCCCCGCCTCCAC
>VZRI01003309.1:327945-453238 GCA_013397515.1 Upupa epops
TGTCTCGTACTGTAGTTGATTTGTCCAATTAACTGTATATAAAGGTTGATCCCTAGGAAGGGAAGTTTTTAAGGAGTAGATTTTTTAGTATCTTGAACTATCATCTATATGTTAAGTATTGAAGTCTGGTAAATAGTATTGTATTGGTGGGAAGAGCTCGTAACACCAGTCAGCTGAAGGAACGAATTAATTGTTAAGGTATTGAGATGTGAGGATATATACAAAAGTCATTTAGGACCCTGGAAGAAATGGGAAGTGCTATTCTGGCTTTCTCTTCTTTTTCTAAAGAGAGAAGAATTGCCAAGCAGAGGTCAACTATTGGAGAAAACACACAGTGAACCTGGTTGACACTTTCACTCTTTAGTGCCATGCCATAAAGACATGGGATGACATTTTCTTGTTTCTGTAATGCATCTCATAATGAAATGGTTTAGTTTCCATCACTGAAAATGTCTGAAAAAGCATCTTTTTCTAGTTCTCAGTTTTGTTTCAAGTTTTAGTGACTCTTTACAGGAATAGTGTTTTTTCTGGCCTCTGTATAAATTCCACGACCCTGAGTGTCTACCTCTCTTCTGCTTTGCCAGCCTTCACCTCATTTTGCATCTTCAGCTCACCTCTTACCACTGTTCAGTAATCCTTCCAAGGAGTGCAGATGGAAATATGACAATACACACACTTGAGAAAGGCTCAGCAGATTTAAGGGAGCCATTAATCCTACTTTGCTTTTCCAGGTGAAATATGTTTAAGTGACTCAACCTCTTAATAAATATGATCTTATTTGAAGCAGGAAAGTTGCTACTGTGCTTTCAAAGTGTTTTAATGGAAAGCTTTTTTTTGTAAGGCTTGGCATATCGATGGCATATCTTAATCATGCAGTGACGGCAGCACAGTATTTTTTTAAAGGGCAGGTATTATATTATATGGGCAGATACTTTATTCTGTTTTATGCAAAATAATGCAGCCAACATAATTAGACGGCAATTTGTGACTTCCAATGTAAACATTTTGGGAGCTGTATACTCAGAAGCCAGTGCTAATTAGAGAGCTGTTAGCTAAACATATGTAATTGGGAACAGACCGACAGGCTATTCCAAACAGCATGCTATTTATTACTTCATGCTGGTTTTAAATTACATTTTTTTAATAGACTTTGGACAATGCAAAAGGAGAGAGTTTCAGGACTCAATCTACACTTTAATTTCTTTAAACAAAATAATACCTTGCAAATGCGACTGCCACACCGGCTAGCTGTGATAATTAAAAGGTGTTATTAACTAGATGACTTTCTGGCTGTGCTCTTTTCTAATTTCTGTAGGACTGTGGGCTCCCTGAAGAGAGTTATAAATTCAAGTATTACTTAATTATGCTTTTAACAATAATGGCTATTTTAATCAGCAACCTCTCAAAAGCCCTTGTCTTGTAGTCATTTATTCAAACAATGAAAAAGTCAAGGGATACTTAGGAAGTCTTCTGAAAGTACAATGTACCTATTCACTGGCCTTAATTTATGTTGTAGCTGTTTCTGTGAACACCCAGCCTTCAATATCAGTATGAAAATACAATCATGACCATGAATATGGGTAGGAATGAATATGTGAATTGTGATCATTTCCCACTCAATAGTGCGTTGTTTCAGAAGGTGGGAAAAACTGAAGGTACTCTGGAGACAATTTTAAAGTTAAGTGGGAGTTTTTATCTGAATTCTTGAGAAGTGTGTTATTTTAGGTTAGTGTCTATCTGGAATCTGGGAGATTTCTCCTTTCTCCTTAAAATACTCAGGATTTATTTGAACCATCCACTAACTCTTCTCTAATCCCTGCAAATTATGAAAGCTGAGAATTAATTATTAATGAACATGCACTGTTAGAAGAGCAACAAATAATAAATAGCAATTTCTATCATTATAATTCAGCTATGGAGCAATTTGCATAGATCAAGATGTCACGGTATCAGCAAAAAAACCCCAGCAACAACAAAATCTTTATGCACTCCTATGTTGTAGGGAATCCTATGTGGTGTAGCTTGTCTTTGGGAACGTGGCTACATGCTTGCTCGTTTGAGGTTCAGAAGAGTTTCTAGATCATGATACATGCAGAAGCAAACCCTAAGTATTATTGACAGATTATTCCAGATGTATTTTAGGGTATACTTTAAACTAATGATTGTCTTAAGATATTAATATAATGACTGTTTTTGAAAACTTGTTTTTTACCTTCTTGTAACAGCCTGTGCTGCTGTTTTTGTTCTCAGCCAGCTATTTTGATGTCAAGCAGATACCTCAATTTCTATTTAAAACATATAGTGGTTATAGAAAAATTAATAATAAAAATATGTGTCCTTGAATGAAAGTGTGACTGTGGGGAAGAGGTAGATTTAGCAAAGTTCTGTTCTTTATTTAAAATAGTGCTATCGAGTCATTTATCCATGGCTATTTGCCAAACTAAATAGGTTAAAATGTTAAATATCAAGGTGTTTGGCTTTTTTATTCTTCAGACATGTTGACTCAACAACTCATTTCAACAGTAATCAGGTATTATTAGAACCAATTTTGTGAAAGCCTTTGCCTCTAGTTCTGAAATCAAATGAGACAGAGGGACTGCAATCTTATGTTCAGTTTGCAGAACTTTTGTTTTAATGAATCAATGTACTCGGCAAACATGGAATATAAAAGTAATGTAAAATTAAGATAATGAAACAGGGCAGGCTCTGTTGCAATTGAAATTGCTTTCCAGTGAGTTTTTTTTTCAAAATTCAGATAAATACTGGTAGATCTGTGTTGCAAATGCTTTCTTAAATAACTGACCATTGCAGTTCAAGTAGTAGAGCAGAGGAACTCAAGGGATTTTGCTGTCGCTTGCAAGCCCTTCTTTTACACTTTCATCGGAATCTGTTCTGGAGTTTGTCTTATTAAATATTTGCAAGTCTGGCATTAAGTAGCACTTCAGAAACTTTCTGGAGCAATCTGCTGTGCCTTTCATTTAACAGGCCTAACTAACTGAAGTGTTTATACAGAAGGGCACAGTTAGCCTGGTCTACAAATTCTTGACGTTAAGCTGTGCTTTGCAGAAAATGAATCATGCTTGGGATTCCATTACCACCCGCTGGTCTAAGGATTTATTTGAATAATTACGCTGTCCATATTTTAGTGGGATTTTTTTGTGTCCTAAATTTTGCAATACATATGAAGAATAATTGACTATACCCACAAAAATCAGTTGGATGCCTTCACAAAGCTCAAGCCTTATTTAGAATTCCTTGTTTCTTCTTGAATCGTGGTATTCTTGCCAGTGCACAGTGTTTAATATTCTGTGAAACTGAATTTTCCTCTTTAAGCTCTAGGTTCAATTCATTTTGGATGCTTGGTTTTAATGGCTGTGATAGCTGAAAAAGGACACTTCACAGAGGTACCTACTGCTGAATGGAAGAGCTGTATCTTCGACTGTGCTTACTAAAACACCATCCTAACTTTTTGAATCCCATCCACAAGCTATACAAAGGCTTTTGTTGAACTATGGCTAGTAAATGTCCATCGCCCCTGATGCACACACATCTGTTGTTCTCACAAATCAATTGGAAGATACTGCCTTTCTATAATTTTAATCTGAGTGTTAAAATCTCATGTGAACCTCTCACATGGAAGATTTTTGATCAAGCTAGGAAATTCTGTTTCCAAGTTTAAGTGCACAAGCTTTTGTAGGTGACACTCTTCACACAGTTTTGTTGTGGGAAATGTTATCTAACCATCCATTTTCAAAGTGCTGTCCTGATAGCAGGAGTTCCCTTTGAAAAACACTGACATTCTCACTAATTTTTAAAATGTTACCTTTAGCTCGAAGGGACAGCTTGAGTTTATTTTCTCAACTTTGTCTTCTCGGCAACAGACCACAGACAGCCACTTCTTGCCACAAAAGGTCAGCAAATTTGGAACACTCCTCTTTTTGTAAAACTGAAGTGAGAAACACCATTAAGCTGGACAATGTTTTGCTGTGAGATAGCCAGCGTACATTTGTGTGGTGCAGGTTATTTTCATTGCTATTAAAAAGTACTGTAAAGACTATTATTAAATGTCTTGTTTTTATAAAATTAACCATGAGATCCTGTAGCTTTTTCTGCACTTCTGCCCCCAATTTGGTTACTGCAATAACTTTCCCATGAAGAATGCAGTGAACAAATGTCCTGTGTGATACTCTTTCTGTAACCTTTCCACAGAATCAAATTTTTGTTCCAGTCTAAGCAACCACTTCTTCCGTGGTTACACAATTTTTCCATTAACAAATTGTTTATTCATTATTTTTATTGAAGTAATTTATTATTGAAACTGATCTTTCCTGGTACATTAAAAAAAAAAAAGCATGTCTTCCTGTATTTTATTATTGAAACAGAACCTAGCGAATACTGTAAGCTGAGACCTGAAAGATATCTGTACTTTTCACCTACTTATATTGCAAACAACCCACAATGTGAAACATGTTCTAATTCTTCAAAGCTTCAGCAGTGTTTTCTCTGTGTTCTACACCAGTATTTATTGGCAAAAGACTGCATTTTGCTTTGACACCAGACTGTGTTATTTCAGTAATTTTTATTGTGTCAAGAATGGCATGTGGTTTTCTCTTTTCTTGCTGTTGGGTAACAAGCCTTGCAAGAGGCCTCTAAAAGTTGATCTTCAGTGAAATTTTGTGAAGTATAGGGTGAACTGTTGCATATCTAAACATCACAAGACATTGCAGAGGCTGGTCTTCAGCTTCTGGATGGCTAAATGTATTCCTGATTGTGATGACTTTGTAGCATCACTGGCTAATATTTCAAGGCACAATACATATTTAGAGGAAGGTTTATTTAATGACAGTAGAAGTAAATTAATACTTCAAAATAGCTGTCTAGAAGATTTTTCAGCAACTTCTTGATTGCTGGTCAGTGTTTTTTACCTCATAATTTGGCTAATGAAGAGCTCATTGCAGGTGTAAGAGAACTGTTAGCTCTGCCATTTTCTTGTTGGCTTCTACAACATTATGGCATTATTTTCACTCTGTGGTTTGAAAATGGTAATCTTTTTAAGATTGCGCTGTAAATACTGGAGTTTGTACGTGTTGTCACATCTTTGCCAATTAATCCTCTACCTGTTAATGTGAAGCTTTATTCATGCAAGCTGGTGTTCTTCCTTTTTTTAGTTTAGATAGTACTAGAACAACAGTTTTATAAAATCCTATGATCTATATTGATTTGTATAATACATTAGAAAACAGGAGTATACTGACTGATTAAAAACATGAACTAGATAAAACACTGAGCAAATGTGAACCTTAACATACTTCATTTGGCCTGTAAAGGAAAGTAAATGTTCAGTATCAACAGCATTGCCTGAAAAAAACCCCCTGTCAGACCAAAAGGACAAAAATGGTGAATTATTTTTATCTATATTCTTAATTTTATCTATATTTTATCTATATTTATCTAATTTTATCTATATTTATGGGAAATAATAAAACTATGATTCCAGTAAGAAAACCAGTTCCAGTCAAGTAAAAATGAAAGTTTTGAGCAATCATTTTTAGTACTTATTGTGACAAATAAGCATTTAAAGACAAATAACTTGGATACAAAATAAATACACCCTTCACCGTTCTTTATACATATTTTGTTCCACAAATAATGTCATGCCTTTTGTTACTGTATTACAGTAGAAGTAGATGGCAGCTGGAGGAATTGGAGAGATCGTGGCAGAAGTTTAGTAAATTTGATGTTTTTGAATGAAGTTAAGATACCACAAGTGAGGAGGAAGAGGAGGAGGAAGGAATGTTAGTCCACTTTCCTGGTTGTAGCAATCTTGACTAAGTCACGTGTTCTTTCACATTCAGGTGACACATAGCTCTTGGTGAACCTTGCCACTTGCCGTTCCGCTGCTATCCGTCTGTGTTGTGTATCATGTTGAGAATTATTGTGCTCGTTGCTGGCAGTGATATGGTCGTGTGCTCTCAAATTGTGCTTTAATTTTCATTTTAGTTCTCACCAGGAACAACACTCCCTTTACCCCCCAGTTCTGTTCTTTGCCCTCTCTTGGTGCTCCTTCCTGCCTCTCCATAGTCCTTTGTCTCCAAGTGCTGCTCTGAAATAATTCAGATCTTATGTGCAGATAATGATCCCTTAGAAGCTTTGCATTTTACTAAAAAATGAAGGCATAAAGAAAAAAATGCAGGCATTTCTAACTAGGCTTTAATAAATTGCAGGTTTGTACTATAATGCTTTATGGCTGAGAAATTAAAAAGGTAGGTAACTGATAAGGTAGGTAACTGATAAAATCAGACTGGAAATGACAGCAAAAATGGTAGCTAGGAGGAACATTTTAAGTATACTTTGCTACTGCTCTGAATTTATTTATAAATATTGCATTTTAACTTGTTTCTTGTGTGATTGATCCCATTCCTTATTACTTTGAAAAAGTGCCTGTGCTGTACTCCCATGTATTACTTCTGACGGGATGATGTTCTTCAGGGACTAATGTTAAGTGAGTATGCTGCATGATCTTTTCCTGGCATAGCAAACAAAGAGGAAAACATTTATTTATTTCCAACTCCACAGAGCAGCCTTAGGGAGTGACAGCAGCAGCGCTTTGAATTCAACTAAATGAGTGTGCTAGTTGTTCCTTATTTTTACCAGCAGACAGGAGTGATGGCGTTCTGACTTTCTTAGTAGACTTAGAAAAAGAAGATTTCAAGTTCCACACGAGTCTTTATCATCTGTCCAATGCAAAGTGTCATTCTCTTCCCTTTCTACTTTTCACTCCAGAAAAAAAACATGTGGGTGGACTAACTGAACAAGAACTTTAGTTCTAGATTTGGATGTTCTAAAATAATACCGGAGTTGCAATGACATATTTGAATGAGAGTTTCAGTGAGCTGAGCATTGCTGCAGAAACACCATATAGATCAAAGATATTAAATTATTGTGCTGCTTTCTGTTTCTGGATTTGTGTTTGGTGAGTAATAGCAGAGATGTTTATAAAGGTTCTGCATGAGAGAAAAGAGGAAAAATGTGCTTGGCAGTTGACTAGTGAAATACTGCTTGGATGCAATTATTACTTCACATAACTATCTTGCATCTCTGTGTATATTTTATGTATGATCACTGAACTGATCTAGGTGGATTTTAAAGTAACACTTCATGGAATGTTACCTTTAAATAGGGCTACAATGAACTCTGGGTTTTAGAAGGAATATTTTGTTAGAAAGAAAAAAGTATTTTTAAGAAAATATTGCTAAATAAATAAATTTGTGGGTTTTTTTCCTGCAATTGTTTCCTTGCAAATCTGTAGATAAAATATTATTGAATACTTAAAAACAGAAATGCATCTGTTGTACCATATGGTCTTTTCTTCCAAGGGACAAGTGATGGAACAAGGGAGAATGGCCTCAACACAATTACAGTTGTGTGAACAAGTTGAGCATTATGTGCACAAACAAATTTAACATGTGCAGTTGGCCAATGTACACACGGGGCTATGTTCATCACAGCTGTAAATCAGACCCCCGATTAAACATATATATAATTATATAATATCTAGGGATAGGATATAATTTTTATCAGTGGATTTTAAAGTGCAAAAGGAAAGAATAGTAGAATTCTCCCTTTTACCTATAGGAAACTCTGAAACTTCAAAAACTAAAATAGGTAAGACCACACCAGCTTAATGGTCAACAATTCCAAAACACAGTGCTACTGAGAAGTGTTAGTCTTTCAGCTGCTCTTCACTTGCAAGCATACAAACTGGGATGGTTTACAAAAGGTGCTGGCTTACTGCAGGTTATAATTTGTACAGGTCTATTAAAGAGCTCTAAAACGTAAGCCATTTGCAAGATTTAACAAAATGGAAGAGCTGCAATAGAATGTTTATTTTGCCAGGGAGATGAATTTGCCAAATTAACAGACTTTGAATCGCTTTCCATCATCCATTGGTCATACAATTAATACTGAAAGCAAAAAATGAAAGCTTTCTCACTGTAGCTGACGATTTGAGGCATTGCCAGCCTGCCTTGAAGAAAGGTGGCTCTTGCCTGTTTTTACTGAACAGCAGATGGCATTTTTAGAGGTACAGCTAATACGCAACAATGCCATTTATTTTACCTGTTTTTACCATGCTGTAAGCCATGCTAGCCTCTGTAGTGTTTCAGATCACTACAAGTGATGTTCTATTCTATTCTTTTACTAAGAAATTTGTTTCCACTCAGCGTATATATTCAGTTTTTATTGTCAGTGCACTTTCAATGGTGCAAACTAAGTCTGCCCTGCATCAGCACTGAACATTTGGTACACAGCAGTGCATTATGTCCGTGAAGACAGTTCACTTCATTATATCACTGCTGTGAGGTTACTGCAGGGTTCTGTTGGTAGTCTAAGCAAACAATTTAACTCTTTTAGCTGGCTTAAATATAACAGAGTATTTCTCTGCAGATAAGACTTGCCTTATGAATAAAAGGTCATTCATATTGTGAACTGATTGATGTAGAAAAGCTGTTGTTTATTATTCATGGTGGTTAGTGTTTGATGCTTCTTTTTGCTTTATTTTTTTTCTAAGCATTTGTTATTTTTTTTCCCTCAAATGCTATATTTAACATGCAAATGTAAACACCATTCAAATTGGAGAGATGCTTGTTATAGATACATCCTGTTTTGTTCAGTTACATGCATTTATGCCCTTGCACTACTGACTGTTGCTGTGAGAGATTTCACCCAGGGTAGGTGTGGGATTTTTCTTTGTACCTCAGTTTAGAATGAGATACCTTATTTATTTTCCTAGAAGCTTTTTCCCTTCTGGAGTTGAATTGATCACATCCAGTAATCAGAGAGATCTACTGACTGATGCTGCAGTCCTTGTTCCATTCTAAATTAGAGATGGCACGTACACTCTGTAGCTGAATTCTGATCTTAGGAAAAAAAAAAAAGAAAAAAGAAAACCAGCTTAAGAACATTTGTACTTTTGTACTCAGAGCCCTTTTAGTTGGCTTTGACAAATGGTTCAATCAGTCCTTTTCAATAATGACACTGTGCATGATAAAGTAAATTATCTTGAGATAACATAGAGTGAATTACGTGAGTTATGGCTAATGAGCCATTAATCATAAAAGAATAGTTAGAAGTCACTGAATCAGTATCTCAAGGATGGTCTTCTCTTTCCTGATGTTTTTACCTGCATTGTGAAAAATGAGGTTCTTGCAACAATGATTGATTGAACTGACTCTGTTTTTGTTATGGGAGCCATGGCTTTTTGCCCCTTAACTTAAAGTAAGAAATGGAGGTCTGTTTCCCCAGCAGAGGACACTGTGCTTCTGCAGTTGATTTCATAATTTCTATTTCGCCAAAGACCCACAGAAATAAATCAAGTAAGAGACAATTTTATACTTGGTATTCTGTGTGGACACCATGACTGACATTGCAATTATAGGTTTTTGCATTGTTTATGCTTCTCCGAAAGCATGTCTGAGTGCTGTGAACCACAGGCTGAAAAGATCTGTGCTAGATTTTATTACAGTATGAACTGTATTTACCCATTAAGGCCTGTATTTGTGCACTTCATAGCTCTAACACTGTTTTTCTAATGATTAAATAATGGACTAAATGAATAAGGTCACAATAATTTGTGTAAGCAGTATGATTTAGCATAGCTTTTGAGTATCAACATTAAAGTATGCCATGCTGCACTTTATAATTCTTTACTTGGTGTTCAAGTGCATGACTTGGTATCCGCCTTCCTTCATTTTTGGAGTAAAATACATTTTCTCCAAAGCAGAATTGTACTGGTGATATAATAATTTGTATCCCTACTACTATTAATAATTTCCTAACAATACTAATATACTCGGTAACAATCTAGTCTACATTTTTTTTTCAACGATGTGAGGTAATCTTGCTCCATTTATTTATAGGAAAAAAGGTATTTTACCTCGGCTCAATATCTATATGCTACTCTAAAGCTTTCATAAAGGAAGTGCAAATAATATTTTAAGAGCATAATAGTACCACATAGGAGGGTCTTTTAGGCAGAGCTGATAAATCTTAACAGATGGGATGAGGAGAACTATTTCATCTAAAAATGCTTGGTGTCAATTTTTTCTCTTTTTTGGGCAGTGTTTCTGTAACATTTAAAAAGAGCTAAATAATATGTTAGAGTTGCAAATGTTTGGTACTGCTTTTTGCAGTCACAGGACAATCTGAGGTGACCATTTAGAAAAATAACAAAGGAATATATGATGAGCTGTTTGTTTGCAGTAGAAATAAGCACACATGGTGTTCATGGAGTACCTTGACATGTTTTCACAAATCAGATTCATGTACCTGAGAGTTTTTAAGAAAAAAAAAATTATCATGACAAAAACCTTATGCATTTTTTATGTAGTTTATGGCTTCCTATTATTTATAAATCCTGTCTTGTGATTCAGTGTACATTTCATAGACTTCAAAATTATTTAGAAGTGAAGCTAAACATCATTTATGGTCTCCACTAAATACGTTAAGAAATAGAGTTCTGAAATGAATTGTCCAAGGAAGTTTCTATAGCAGGTCAAGAGCAGAATGAGAGAATAGCAGACTCCACTTTTAAAATAAAGGGAGAGATAATTTTTCCTTTAAGTGTTCCAAGTATTTTTAGTTTTATTTACATGGATAATAAGGAATTGCCAATAAGGACATCAAAAGAGCAGGCCAGTTGTGGGATCAGATTAAAAATTAATTCAAAGGAAAATGCCAAATTGTCTTGTGCTTTCTTTTTATTAAGAGAGAGAAACCCTCAGATGAAAAAATTGTGATCTTAAAAAAAACCTTTCTGAATCCAAGGACATGTGCATGTTTCATTAAATTTTAATTAAAATCACAGTGCTTTATCTATTACTCTCATTATATAATACTATATTGTCAAGGGATAAAAAAACCCAAGACAAAATTAAGCAATTACCTCAGTTAAATTGCTGATGTGCCAAACTAAAAACAACACAGGGAGGGTTTGAAAAGAAACCCCACACACTTACGAATTGCAGGCAGAAGGAAAACTAGCCCCATCTGGGGAAAAAAAAGCAACAAGACATTTAATTCACTTCAAATAACTACCCCCCCAAAAAAAACCCTCCAAGTGAAAAAGGCACACACACAAAGGCGCACAATGTTCTCATGCAACTTAGCCAAAACTTCAATGACCAAAGCCTGAAAGGAAGAAACTTCCAGCCATTCCTGCTATTGTGGAAACTTGCTGCTGGCCAAAACCCCCTCTGTTTGTTTTAATTTTGGCTTGCATTTTCTAGACAAAGACCACCAAAATTTCAAACCATCACAGTTCTGAATCCAAGTACGTGTGGATGTTTCATTTCAGGTTTTGATTGATTTGTTCTAGATTAGTCATTTGGTGAGAATGGAGTGTGTTGGAGAGCTGTAATAGTGTCCTTTATAAAGGCTGTGCAGTTGTTGAATGGAACCCGCTTGTGAGCTCTTGTAACAGCAATTGTATTACTACAAGCAGGAGTTCTTCAGACAACAGAAATAATTTAATGTCAAATAAAAATTTATAATTATGCCCATTTGGTTCCAAAAAATCCTCCAAAACAGCCCAGCCAAACAACAAAACCTTTAATTTAACTAAAACTGAGTGGTGTTTGTGAGGAAGTTACCAGGCTCATGTGACTAACCTGGTTCCTATCCTGAGTCAGGAGCTCACTTGCAGTGTCACTTTTTGCTCCCATTATTTTTACCGAAGCAGAATTTCTGCAAATGGACTTGAAATCATCACTAGCTGAGAAACCATGGAAGTGTCCAGGCTTGTGCATTTAAATGCATTTCCCGATGCAGGTGACAAAATTAGTTTACCTACATTAGGTTAAATTAAATTCCATAGGTAGAGGTATCCTTTTAGTTGTAGGACAATGAAGAGTTCCCCTGGTAATTATACAGTAATATAAAATTACCAGTGCTGTTTATTAATTACGGTTGCTGTTATCTCTGTTTTTCAGCATGTTGCATACAGCAATGCATACCAAGAGCTGCACACTGGTCACGGTACAGAATTCAGTTGTTGGGAACAAGTTGTTTAGTTTTGCTGAAACAATAGGTGAAACTACAGCAGGATATCATGGAAGTTATTTTGGTATCCTCTGCCCTGGGAAAAGGTAGCTTTCAGCCAGAAATGGCACATTGCTTATTAGGATGTGACATATATAGTCAGTATTGGTCACCACAGTGAGCTGCAGAACTACCAAGCTTTCATTCAGCCCGAGTTCTATGATATTCTGAACCACCATGGCTGATATTCTCAGTATTGAGTTGTCATTTCTCTTTTCCAACTCATTAGTAAGAGCAATTTAGTCTCAAGGAAAAGACTTGCACCAGGTCATCCTGTGTAGATTTTCCCTGATCTAAATATGTAAGTTCTGTGTAGCTGACCTACTTCTACTAGATAATTTCTTTTCACCTTTTCTAAAAAATCCCAAGGTCTGATCATTGCTTATATGTAAGATTATATTTCTTCTACAGAAATGCTCAATGAATAAATAGGTAAAGCTATCCTGATAAGAAAAACTAAGTTCCAAAGTATTTTGTGAATTAAACGAATTGCATCAAGTAAATAAAATGTATTCTGACCATTTAGTATAGATGCTCTGTCACCAAGATAAATGAACTAGCTACTATAAGTATCTGTGCAGCTGAAATGCATAACAGCATAATTACTTTGCTGGCAAAATGCTAACCTGCTTTAATCATTCAGTTCACAGAATAGTGCAAAGTGATTTAATGGGTAGAATGGATCCACTTACAAATTGTTTTGTGGTCATAATGCAGTCCCTTTGTAGAATGTAAATTGATGATGATAATTTTATGGGCAAATGATTTTTCAATTAAAATGTCTTCTCACAGACGAAATGGGAATGTTACAAACTGTTCCGAATAACAGTATGTCAGGGTGGAGGTGTGCAAGGCTGTCAGATGTATCAGCTAGAGGCTCACCTGAAACAACTGCTATGTTAAGAGTGTGGTTTACCCAGGTTTGTGATTTCCTTCCATTACATGTGCAAAGTACCTTTATTTGGTCCTGTTTACAGAATAACCAGCTTACGAGTTTATGATATAAATGGTAGGAACTAACATTTCTCATTCTGCTTAACTGTCTTTACGTATTACTAACATATTTTAGTAATTATTTTCAGCCAACTCTGTCTTGTTATCTTTATAAAAGACTTACAGTATCTATGGAATTATCTATCAGAATAAATCACTGCTCTACAGTCATCAATTTTCAAATCGTGATAAAGAAACTGTATTGCTCACCCTAACTAGAGTAACACCTTCTAAGTATAGAAGATTATTGCTGTATTTCATGGTTTCAAACTAAAGGAGATAGATTTAGATTAGATTTTTAGGAAAAGATTCTTCACTATGAGGGTGCTGAGGCACTGGAATAGGTTGTCCAGAGAAGTTGTGTATGCCCCCTCCCTGGAATTGGGCAAGGACAGGTTGCATGAGCAACCTCATGTAATGAGAGATGTTCCTGCCTATGACAGGGAGGCTGGAACTGGATGTTCTCTTCTAACTTAGGCCTTTCTATGATACCATTATATTCTAAGTTGTTTGTTAAACTACTATGTCATACTTAGTGAAAACAACAACAAAAAACCCCAATCATCTCTTTTTCTTGACCTTTCACAGGCAACATTTATTAATTTCTTATCTGCCAGAAATTTCAGTTGCTTTTTATTAGTGCGAGTAAATATTGACTCTGGTCTTGTATCTTCCTGAAATACGGAGGTCTCTCAAGTCTCCTCGCTTGTATTGAACATAACAATACCGATTCTGATCTTAAGGGGAAAAAAAAGGCAGCAGAATATTTATTGCAAGATAATCCCAGTTGTATATTTTTTACTGTAGAAATTCTTAGCCACAGGATTAAGCTAAGGGTTTACAGACCTTTAAACTTTTAAACATTGTTATGGGTTTTTAATTGATTTTCTTTCTGATAAATGACAGCAATTAATAAATCCCCTCACTCTGCTACTATTTCTACCCTTTTTGATTTTAACTACAAATGATTTATCTTCATTTCTGCATCAGCAGCCATGGATCACTTTGATAGTATCTCTCTCATAACATTTTTCCAATGCGGATCGTAGCTGTAACCCTAACAAGAATAGCAATTTGTTACAGTTTGAGAAAGGTCTATAAATCCTTAAGGCTTTGTCATATTAGAAGGAATTTCACTATACATTGCAGGCAGGAAAGATGCAGAATCAATGATAAAAAATAAATAAGAACCAGCGGGTGCTCTAAGCTGATATTGACAAGCCAACAGTACAAGTTATTTCTTCCTGATTACATAGACTCTGTATGGACTTTGAGGCAAACTAATGGTTTTGTCATGTTCTGAGAGTTTTGAAGTGTGGCATCTCTGGCTACCTTGTGTATTAGTTTCTTTTCTGAACGTTAGATCAGGACTTTATACCCCAGAAGCTATAATTTATGTTTTACTTGTAGATTTCTTCAAGATACAGAGATTTTGTTTTTTTTTTTCCAAACCCTAGAAGACAGTGTAGATAAAATTGTGCTGTAATTGTAATGTACTTAATCGTAACAAGAATCCTCAACAACCGTGAAACCAAAAACTATGCGATTTGAAACATTTATTTTCCAGCTGTGTACTGCGGCATGCTTGTTTCTGTTTTTGCAGGCACAGAACTAATACAGTGGGAACTGGATTTTCTTAATAAGCAAGCTCTTACAGCTTTGCATGCTTAACTGGGAATACATTGGCCACAGAAGCAATAGGATATACATTATTCATTCAGTACTTGGAAAATACATTCTTATCAGTGCTCTTTGCGGCTGCTATTTAATCATAATGGACAAAGTCTCCATAGGAAACTTTTCAGGGCCTTGATAACTCCATGTCTTTGCTGCAGTTTAAATTTTATCAGATAAATATGGAATCATAGTGGCTAACATTGGAAGGGACCTCAGAGATCACCTACTCCAAACATCGTGCTGTGGACAGTGACACCTCTCAATTAGACTTGGTTACTGAAGGCCTCATCCAACCTATTGAATACCAGGGAAGGGGCACCTACGATCTCTGCAGGCAATCAATTCCAGAACATCTCCACCCTTGCACTGAAGAACAAAAATGAGAGAGGTTCATTCTTACACCATTTGAATAATTTGTTCTGATTTTAAATTAGAATGAAACGATCATGGAAAAAGCTATCTCAAACTTGTATAAATTGAATTTGTGTGTAAAGCAACAGCGTCACGTACATTTCTCTGGGAAATTTCTGTGTGTAAGCAGAGAATATCCATCTGCAGACTTCTTCATGACATCATGATGGAAGGGTGATTTCATATTTCTGACACATTTTTCTCTTGCAAACATTTTACTTAGGGCTGTTTCTACAGAATCACACAGTTTGTAAAGATAGCAGAGAAGTAAAACAGGACTCATGTTTGAAACAGCTCTAAAATAACCATCATAATGCATGGATTCATAGAAATGTGGCAACAGTACCTTTGATATTTCCTGTAAAGATTCTTTGTGATTCCTTGTACTGCAATAGAAATAGAAGTGATTTTGTGAGCTGAGAACAACATAAATAACACCATCTTTAAAGAAGCAATGCCACTATAGGTCTTCTGTTAACATCTCACATCAGTAACAGTATGAAGTCATCTCTTGGTAGAAGAGATCCTCTACTTTTCACATTCTTCTCTACCTTAGCACCAAGAGAAACAACTCAGTAGACTAGAAGCAAGACACTTCTGCATTTGCCTGCTGTCTTTATTCAGACTGTTGGCAATTTGCAGAGAGAGTTTTAGATTTATCGATTCTGCACAGAATCAGGACCATGGCTTTTTCCCTTTCTGTGGCCTGTACATGTTCATGAAGTCAAGGCTGTCTTGATTACTTCCAGACAGATGACAACCAGAATATAGCTCAGTATGTAGATGAGAAAGAAGTTTCTCCTGCATTCCAGTAAATTGATTGCATGTGGTAGTAATGCTACTGTTTCTGCTGTTAAATACTGATTAAAAAGCTTTTTCATAATAGTGTTTTTATGAACTACTACAGTATTTTTTGCAAGTTAATATTGGTTGCCAGGTAGGAATTTCCAGCTATATCAGAGTCACAACAAGCTTACAGGAGGAAGTGGGAGAAATGACTTGCCTTGCCTAATGCACCTTCTCTGCATCTTTAATTGGCAAAAACCATCCAGCTAGCTAATGACCCAGTAGAAGGTGTGCAGCTTATGGTAACACAAAATGCATTCAGTGTGGACTCTTGGTCTTCACAAGTGAGCTAGTTTTGGATGTAGTTCTGTACAACCTTGACTTCCTTAAGCCTGTGTTTTTCTTGGCTGCAAAACTGATCCTGTCAGAAGAGAGATTTTTTGCAGCGAGCAACTGCTTGAAGCGGGGCTTCTGAAAAAGGTTATGTGATGTAGTTGTTTGTGCAGGGATGTTCCAGGCCATGCATCCATTCCTCAGTGCCAGGGGTTCTTTTAAGGATAAGTTCCCTGCTCCATTTGCTCCAACTCTGTCCTCCATTGTAGTGCATCAATTCACATGGGTCATAGACCACACTCTCTTCCTCCATTTCATCATGTGATGGATTTGCAGGCACGTTTCTCCCCCCTTGATTTTTGAAGTTCTAAATTCACACTCTTTCCTCCATCACCATGCTCCAAAGCAAAAGATGGCTGCTAGTGGCATCCCAGTCCAAGTGATGCCATGCTTGATTTTCAAAGAGAAAACCACTCCACCGCAGAAATAGGAAACTCAAAATCAGCAGTTGTATTTTTTTCTCCCAACCCCTAAAAAATTGCTGCTTTGCAGAGGTGCTGATTGCCCAGGCTGAGGCTAAGGGGGTGCTTGGTCTTCCAAGCTCATTATCAACAGTTGCCATTGCGACTCCCTGTTGCTCAGACTAAGACCTGCCAAATTCAAACTACAGTTCTCCGCTAAGCATAAGAAATGACAGTGTCAAGAAGATCTGGGACAATTAGACTAGAAAGTAGGGCTCAGCTTTGCAAACAGTTACCAAGAAATTTGTTCCTGGGTCTGTCTTTCATGCAGAAAATCTGTTGTGTGTCCCTTAAGCTGCCTGTAATAACCCCTCCAAACCTACGGAGCTCGCTTTAAGGCTTTTCCCTTTGAGGGGCTGGACATTGCTGTTTTGCTCAGTTATGTAAGAAGCACTCTCTGCATGTTTTCATGTGGGGTGAATTAAAGGTACCTTCTTGGGTTTTTTCCCCAAATTGAGTTAGTGTAGTTTTTTTTGCCTGCAATTTATAAGTCGTTTCCAGCCTTCCTTGTTTTGTGTTTGCTTTGTCTCATTAGCTCGTTAACTAAATTAATTGGTTAATTTCATCTCATAGTCCCTTGGCAAGACACATGATGCAAAGGGGAAATTCTGATTAGATAGAAGGAAGAATGCGTTGACACAGTTGAAAGGTAAGCACTGGAGAAGGATTTCTGTGTTCCAGGGAATGCCTTTCAGCTGTGCCAGAATAATTCCCATGGGGGCAGGTAAATGCTTGACTATTTGAATCAGAGGGCTGCATCATTTGCTTTACAAAGCAATGTTCAACAACCTATGAAATGACTTTCATACACATTCTTCTCTGTTATGCCTCACGGCTGGAATGGTTCAGCAATGATTTTAACTACTATTATATTTGTGTGGCTCACTTTTAAGAGCTTTACTGGCCAAAATTGTGCCCTAGTGCACACCAAAATGTGTCCATGGTATTGGTGAAAGTAAACAAATGGAGGCTTTCTAATCACCACAGATAAAATTCAGAGCTGAAAATTGTGAAACAGTGGGCAAAACAATTCTAAATTTGCAAATTTAACAAGCATTAGATGTTATTATCATTTGGAAAAGAGATCTTGGAGCTTTTAATACAAATTTGGGGTTGTGTTTTATACTTTCAGACGGTGCTATGTAGTGGCTGGGAACCAAATATAACAATAGAAGCTATTAGGAACAAAGCACAAAAGAGAATGTTTGTGTGCTGCTGTAAATCCATGTTGAACTTCGAGTTTCATGTCTGCTTCTCATCTTCCTTTGGAGAGTGTTCAATAGAATTAGCAATGTACAGAAAAAAGCAACACAAGTGTGCAAGGAAATAGAATGGCTGCCATATGAGAAATGGTTAAATAGGCTAGAACTGTTCATTTTGGGAAAGAAACAGCAGAGAGTGACTTGAAAAAAGGTTAGTGATACCCAGAGTAATATAGTGAAGGTGGAAAGGGAATGATAATTTCTTGTCTTTTATAATATGACAAGTGGTAGCATCAAAATGAAGTTATCAGCAGTGTGTTCAAAACAAATGAAAGGAATACTTCTTCACACAGCATGTAACTAAGTTTTAGAACTAACTGTACCAAGATATTATGGCTCCATGAAGGTCAGTTAAACCTAGTTCAGTCTGGAAGCTTTTCACCTCTGAATTGCTGCAAAATGGCAGGAGTGCGTGTAAGACTGATGGCACTGAGTAGAACGGATGAAGGAAGACCTTGTAGTCATCATATGTTAGGATGTGTGAGAATAACTGTAAACAGAGCTGTGGATATTCTTTGACATTAAGCTGCACTGACTGACTAGGATGTTTTGTGTACAAAGTTTCATTTACCAAATGATGGGAAGTACAGGAAACAGAGAAGTGTTTGCTAATTCTCTTTTATTTATTGTCATGTTTAAGACATGGCCAGTCCAGAACAGGTCAGGGAAAAGGATAGCTCTAGTTGTTTCCCATTTTAGTTCACCCTGCCTAAATGTAGTAGTGCACATTTTTGGATTTTACATATATTACAGTAACTACAATGTCTACATAATTCCATGTCATTTTTCCCTAACAAGTGCTAATGTCACAATATAGCTGACTGTGAGTGATGCCTGATACTACTAGTATTGTATGTTATAAAGTTTGCTTAGAATTTTAAACATAAGTATTTTTTCCTGTGGTTTCACAATTACTCCTTTCAGTGCATTCTAGGTGGTTTTTACTCAATTTTAGGAAAAAATGAAAAGATTAGGAAGTATCATTGAAGTGGAAACTTTTAGTTACTATTTTCAAGGATGAATTCAGGTCATTTATTAAATCTACATGTAAAAGTTTGTTGTAAAGTGCTAATAATAATTACTGAAATTTCCCATATAATAAAATCAATGTTCAATCCAAATCGAAGTATATATCTTAAGAGCAGCAAAGGACCAGGCAATGAATGTGTGGCTAGAGGAATTCATTGACTTGCATTGCGAAGGCTGTCTCAGTACATACATTGCCGTCAGTGTGTGCGTTCTCATCAGGAACTCTCAGTCCTTTCCAGTTTTACTGTATGCTTTGGTTCACACCATGGCATAAGCAGTACTGGAGCACATTAACTTGATTCCTATTTTGGACTGAAAATGGCAAAAGCAGGTTTGCTTCAAGAGTACACTGATGAGATCAGTGTTCTGTAAATAGGGGTGAGACAACCACAAATGGGACTAGGCTAGTCCAAAATAAAACAGTTGCAGACTGTATATTGAGAGTCACTATACAGATCTGCTCTTACAGGACCTCACTGCTTTCTAGTGCAGACATAGTATATCTGTCTCTGTAAAACAGAAGCAGCAAAGAAAGGAGGAAGAAAAGAACCACAACCTGAATAAATATTGGATTGTAGACCAAAGAAAATATTTTAAGCACTTTTAGGATAAGTGCTGTCCTGAGAGAAACATGCAATTTCTGGGGAAATGTACCACCTCTTTGATTTCCTCCTACCCTGTCTTTTGGGAAAATGATGTTTCACTCCTTCCCGTAAATAAGCAGATGGTTATTGAACAAATCCTGATAAAACACCGTGATGGAATGGTGGTGTTCCTGGCAACACTAAAATGAAAATGTGTTCTATGTTAGAACACATTGCCACAGACATTCATAACAATCTGTTAGGAGATGGCACTGAATAATTTCTTAAGTCATCTGAAAATTTCACTGTGGTACATTCTATTTTTATTTCAAGTACAGATAAAGATAGCTTTAGTAATGTTTTGATAATTTGAAGGCTACTGCTTACCTCTCCAATGAAGAGGGGCTGAAGGAATTTGGACTGTTTAGCCTGGAGAAGAGAAGGCTCTGAGGGGACTTTACTGCAGTTCCCATTATGTGAATGGGCTACAGGAAAGCTGGAGAGGAACTTTTTACAGGGGACTCTAGTGGTAGGACAAGGGAAATGGTTTCAAGCTAAAAGAGGGGAGAATTAGATTAGATCCGAGGAAGAAATTCCTCCCTGTGAGGATGCTGAGGGACAGGTTAACCAGAGCTTGTGGCTGCTCCATTCCTGTGATTAAGGCCAAGTTGGGTGAGGCTCTGGGCAACTTGGTATGGTGAGAAGTGTTGCTGCCCATGAAAGGAGGATTAGAATTGAATGAGATCCCTTCCAGCCTATGCCATTCTATGAACTTATGCTAATGTGAGATGATGCAGTGATGGTGTCTTCTATACAAGAATATTGATTATGGAGTATATGTGATGATTAATTTCTTCCCGAAAGGCATTCAAAACTTTTTAGGGGAAGGTTTGACTAAGATCTCTGCTTCAGTGCAAGTGTTGATATTAGAGTGCAACACCCAGTATTACTGTGTTTGCAAGTAACAAAAAGAGTAAAAGATTGAACTGACCCCAGGTAAATATGGTTTCACCATTATAACAACAAACCATAACCATTGTCATTTCAATTTTAGCTTTTTCATATAAAATCAAACAGACTTTTGGGCATTAATTGCTGTACAGTAATGTAAATATCAGAGTATTTGTTCATAAGCGCTGCCCATTTTAATGCCAGTGCCCAAAATGCCAGTGTGTGTATTAACCAAAATAAATTTTCTGATGAAACTGCAGGATTGCTTATGTGGTCTGGATTGAGGATACTCTTGCATTCTTCAACAGGGTTGAAGAATGGAGGAAATATGAGATGTGCTCATATTGGTGGAAGAGAATTTGGGAAACTTGTGTTGTTTTATTACTTGTGAGACCTATTGTTTGGATTTTTTTTCTTTATATATAGCTTTAGGTTTATTAAATATTTTTCTCCCAGTGCAGCAGTCAGTAGTGTAGCTGAAAAAAACGTATTTAAGCCCAGGACACTTATTCATTACCTCATTCATTTTTGTATTCTGATTACTCTGTTGCATTGTACTGGTACTCAGTACTGAGTTCTTCTGAAGCTATTTCCTCACTATTATTATAGCCCCAGATGACAAAAAACATCTACATGAAGTGCCGTGTTTAGAACCCACATTTGGAATCGATGTTTGGAATAGCAACACATTATAAATTTAGGTTAGGATTCTAAGTAGAGCAACCGGCTTTCCAGTCAAAAGGAAGAAGATAATGTCTAATAAGCTAACAGGTTTTAATAGACAGGATTTTTGCTGAGCCTCTAATTCTGAAAGGAGACTTCTCAGCACCTTGCTGGATTTTAAGTACCTTTCTATGTGCCAGATAGCAAGACTGGTGTAGTTTGAATGGTGTATGGACCTTCAAACCTGTAACAGCATGTTCTTTATGTTCGTTTCCTTCTTTGAACTGCTTCCAGGAGGATGCACTGTTGATTTCTACCCTAGCAGATCACCTGAGAAAGCAATGATCTATCCCAAAAGTGTGTGGGTTATCTACACTAAAGGAAAGCACGAGGCTGCTAGCTTAAGGATTATTGTGTAGACTTGATACGGATGTGTGTGTCACCGATAACAGTTCTGATCATGTTTTCCACAGGTTCTGCTGGTGTCAGATTTTCTGTGGTTTTGGTACACTCAAAGTTACAGATAAAACTGAGTAGTAGGGAGTGGCACAGAAATAGCAACTCAAATACAAAGAATGAAGGGATTAGTCTGACAAGTCTGTATTTGTAGAGGAAGAGTAATCAACACAGATGTCAAGATTTATTGATGCTGTTCATAGATGAGCACTATATGAGAGTCCTTGTCTTTAAAAAAAGAAATATTGATAGAAATAAACTGCAATTTTAGTTTCATTGTCCTTGCTTAATTCATATATAGCTTCATCTTCTGTAACAAAGTCTCTAAGCGCTGGTAAATTCAGTGAAGTATTTGCAGAAATATCAAAGCATGACTGCTGAACACTTGTCTGTCTGATTCCTTCCATTTAGTGTTAGACTTATGGGAATAATAGCTGCAAATGGAAAAGTTAGTAAAATTTGAACCTGTCACTCAAATGGTACCAACCGCTTCATATGCCACGGTATATGTATGTGTTTCCATATATATATATATATAGGTATATATGTATGTGTGTGTGTGCCTGCATGTGTTTAATGCACATATCATGTGTGTGTTTTACTGATGCTACATGATGTGGAAAAATATTAAATTTCTGTAAAACTGTGTGATTTAAAAAGCACATTTTTATGCACAGGGAAAAAAAGGTGGAAAACTGAGGATTTGCCACTAAAACATTGCTGAGTTTTATTGCCAGCATTTCCCAATAAGTATTGATTACAACTATGTCACTGTGTTATGTTGTTTTGATTTGTTGTCTGACCCTGTCTGTTGCTGTATAGCATTTACACTGGAAACTAAGGCAAGAGAAATTTTTTTCCTTTTTTTGACAAGAATTGCAGAAACTGTTAGCTTTAAGGTCAGTCCTCTTCTGCTTAGAGATTAGTCCTCTTAATGGCTTTTGGAATGTGTTTCTAAGTGAAAATTTTCTAAAGTCAAAGTCAGTTGTCAAGTCTAAGTTATTGTCTGTCTGAAATTCTGCCATGAATTATACTTGAATCGAACAAACGGTAGTGGCTGCCAGACTATTCTGTGAACTTGAGCAGAATTATGCTCTGTGTCAATGGTGTACGCAACTCACTTTTAACATTAGATCTAGGTACGAGTCATTTGGGTAAGTATTTTGCATCAGACAATGAAATGATTCAGACACGTTTTTCAATTTTAAAAGATTCTCTACTATTCTCTTCTAGTGGAAAAGTGGTTTCTTTATTTTTCTTCTGTTTATTACCTCTTGCTTTGTGTGTTTTGGATTTTTGGTCTTTCAAGAAGTCAGAAAAGTGATAGCTAGAGCAGTGGAAGGCTTACTGTATGATATCTTAAGCAGGGGGAGCACAGATGACTAGGTGAGAGAATACTTTTTGAAGAGTATGCTGGAGTGCAGCAAATTTAAAAACCATTGAATTACTGTCAGTACAGTCTTCACTGTGCAATCTTAAATATATCTGTATTGCTCACTCCTGGCAATCTCTATTCTTAGAACTAGATTATAGAATATATCCAGTTCATACATGACTGAGCTGAAAGCTCACATAGTTCTGTATAGCAGAATCAAGCCCTATTGGACAGTTCACCCTTGGCAGCTGCTGCAAAGGAGATGGTGTTCCTGATCCTGGGAAAGAAAATCTAATAGATAAGCGATGCATTCTAACACAGTGATGCCTTCAATGCAGTTACTGCATGCACTAAATGTACTAGTGTAATGACCCCAAGTAAACTGATATAATATTTGAGAGTGCACTTTGGATTGCAGTGGCAAAGAATATTACCTTAATTGTGAATGATAGAAAAAGCATGTACAGTGTGGACAGGCATGCAGCTATGGTACGTGTGGATGAATGTGTATGTATGTTAGCTCTGTACTTGGCTGTAAACGTAGGGGCATTACTGCATTTGCACATCATTTTGTTCCCTTCATCTTATGTTTTCTGCTAAGGATGTAGATCTACTTCCTCTGTACTTAGGGTTTTTAGCTGGAGCAGGAAAAGCAGAGTAATATATTTTGAAACAGATCCCTTGCTGGTTTCTATTTGCTTATGTTTATTTCCTTCAGTGAGGCCACATGAGCTCATGATAGATAAAGAGTGAATAATTGATTTTTGTGTTTAGTGATCATGATGCATCATTGGAAACTCATGTTTAAGTGAAATATATTCTCCCACAACAGGGTCAGCTATAAATAAAATCAGTCATATGCAGTCCATGCTAGTGACCACCAACAAGGTTGCTGCTTCAAGTTTATATGGAGTCATAGTTTTTGATCTGACTTAACACACCAGTTGCCCAACAGAGATTGAAGGCATTTTTTGCAGTGATAGTTCTTGCTTTATATGTATTTCAGTCACTGGAACAAAAGCAGCTGTCTCAGTGGTTCTTCTCAATTTACGAATTAAAAAAGCAAATCTGGAATTGTTTTTGCCAGAACTTTATATTCTATTATTACTGAATTGGGATTTTTTTTCTTTTTTGCATCAATATGCAGGAATTAAAATGTTGGACTAAAGTGTATTTGAAAGGCTTCTGTTTATATCTCATGTCCAGAGTTACCAGTCAAACTGATTATATTATTGGATATGGCATCACATCCAATACTAAGCAACATTTCTTTGAATGACAGAAAAGGTTGGCTTATATGTGAACTTGCCATCACAGCCACTTGTAAGAAAAGTTTCTCTCTGACAAGCTGTAAATGAGATAGTTTTTTTACTAATCTATGCGAGGAAGTGAAATGGCGTGCGTGTTTGTTAATTTTTTTGGCTCTTGAAGGAAGGTAGTGTTCTGTTAATAAGGATTTAGTATCAGTTACTGAGTTTCTGGTTTAGTACTGTACTGAGCTGGACCTCTACATCAATGCTTACATTCACAAAAGAAGTTAAGTAATAACAATACCTGCATTATTCACTGTGCTCTGTCATATCAGAAAAAGCAGTAAGTGAAATATCGAGGGTTTCAGAGTTTGATCAGAATGCTTGTTGAAGAAAGTATTTCTTCAGTCACTTCACAGTCACTTTGTGCCCCGCTCTTTTTATACTTTGCAACTGACTTTGACATCTGCAAGGCATATGTTTATTGTTGAGTGAAGTGTTTCATAGCATCATAGAATCATTAGGGATTGGAAAGGACCTCAAAAGATTATCTAGTCCAATCCGTTTCAATGCACAACTTCCTTGTCTTGGAGCAACATAACAATTTGAAACATAAATATGGATGTAATAATGCACTGTTGCTTTCTGGACACAATCGCATGCTTTTAGATTCAGAAAAAAGGAATTAGTTTTGAAATGGCATTCTTGAAACTATTATCTGCTAGTAAATGACTGTGCATCCCTTCACTTTTTCTTTGATCAAGACCCAGATTGCTTTAGCAAAGCTGTGTTGCTTTCTATGTTCTGATCCAAGGGATATCTGCCTGAGCAAAGTGTTGAAGTATGAGACTCTTTACAAAATAGCTAGCAGTAAAAAGAAAATCTGAACCAGGTGTTTTGATTCTGAATAAAGCTTGATTGTAAACGTTGCAGATGTGTTTTCCTGTACTTTATTTCTCTACTTGGATATGAAATATCTCTTTGTATGTAAAGAGTAAAAATCTATCAACTTATCTTTCTCTTTTGAATGGCTGAAACACATATCTAATTCAACAGCTACTTCATGGAAGAGGCAAGCTGTGTGTGTTTTGCTCTTGCCAAGGGACATGGAGCTCTTTGTCATTCTGAACCTTATGCCTATTATAGGAGAAAAATAGTATTATTTGTTTTTCAGCTGACAGTACCCGTTATGCTCTCAAATTCTCCCAAATGTATTAGTTTGGTCTTTTCAACCAGGAGTAATTTTTTTTCCTGGAATAAACCTGCTGGACCAAGTACCATGTCTGTGATTCAGGTTTCAGAACTGCAGCTGTAGGCAGGTGCTGGGTACATTCTGTTGGAAGTAGAATGCCAATCACTGCCCAATTCTTGCAAGGAATTAACTGCATGTGCTGAGTGATGTGTTTTTGGTTGTGGTCCAGACATTGCTAGGTGACAGCAACATGATTTGGTTTTTAGTATTTTAATGCACATGGTCCCACTGATCACAACAACTAATGGAAGACCAGACGTACTTGATACTGCTTGGGAGAAAATATATTGGTTAGTTTGGAGATGTCAAGAGAAAACGTATTTAAACCACAGTTGCTGTGACTGTGAGGGATCAACGTATAGCTGCAGGGCACCAGGTTTCTGTCCAGTGCTGATCATCCTGGAGCGAGGAATAAGTACAGAGCTTTAAGTAACCTTCACAGAGCTTTCTCAAACTTTATAGTATCTATTTTGATGATGCAGAGGCTATAGTATCATCCTTTGTTATTAAGATAGTGGTAGTTCTGATGCATTTTTAATAGCAAAATTAATAAGTTTAAAGATGCCTTTTTATCTCCTGCCAATTTTCTGTATGACTACAAATAGTTATGTATTTTCCAATTATTTTTCCAATGGAGTCTTTATTTCATGGGCTTGAGCACCTACATTGAATCTATCCATGTCTGATTGGGGGGTTAATTTGAGACATGTTTAAGAGTCAGGTTCTAATGGGTCATTCTAATGATGATGAGGGAGCAGAGAAAATATTGACTTTTCCCTGTGATTATAGTTTCTGAATGAAAGTCAGATGACTCAATTTGTATTAAATTAATCACAGAGAAGCAATTCCTGCTGACTTGTTTGTAATAGTGCTACTGTAAGGCTGTCATTATGGAGGTGTGTGATAAAAAAGATTGCAAAGTAATCATTCATCCTGTAAGAATGGAAGGTCTATTGAAGCACAGTGAAATTAAAGGGAAGGATAGGTGATTTCTGCAGACAAATAAACATTGAGGGAAAGTAGTGATAAAGTAACTTGCCCTAGTAGTGAAATCATCAGTATTTCTTGTGCTGAACAGAGGCAGATCAGCTGTCCCCTTGGTGATTCCACAGTAGAAACATGAGAGCTGTGGTGGATGGATTTCTTTGCAATTGAATGTAAAAATGCCCTGTCCTCCAGATTACAATCATTTGGGCCATCTCACATGTTGTTAATCAGAGTCTGACAACAATCTAAAGAGAAAGCAAAGACTGAGCAAAAAAAGGCAGGCGGAATGAGAGGTTTCTCCAAGAACAGACTCCAAACACAAAGGTTTGCTAGCTGTGGTAATGCAGGTCAAAACTGTAAGCCAGGAGGATCAGGTGATCTGTGTAGCTGATAGAACTAAACAGAAAATAAAATTCTAGTGACCAAAAAAGAGTGCCTGAAGAAAGGCCAGATGTAATAAATACTTTTAAGCAGGAATAAAGGCTTTCAAACAGGAACTGCAAAGGAAGATCATGAAAGAAAATAATCCTCTCTTGAAAGAAAGAATGGGAGAATATGGGGAGGATTAAAAAGATGTCAGAAAAAACATCCTTTATCCTGAGTAAACAGAAATTGCAATCCTTATCTCTTAAAAATAATTATTTTGGGTGACATTAATTAATCTGTTTTATAAAAAAACCTTAATTCTCAAGTTTTTTGTTTGCAGGAGAAATGACTTATTGTTAACTATTTTTATATTTCAGTTTGACCAACATAAAAAATTACTAACCAGCTTTTGAAGAAGCTAAATTGGTAATTCTGCTTGTGAGACAAAAGGAGACAAGCAGGTTTGAAAAATGCCAGTAAGAGAAATAGATTCTGCTACTTTTTCCTCAGGGAAATAGGATGCCTTTTCATCTTTTTTTCTGGAATGAGTAAAAGTGGACAAGAGAAATGTTGGATTCATTGACAAATCCTTCTCTCTCCCCAGGGAAATTATGCAGCATGTCTGTAAGCATCAGATAACTTCATTCCCAATACCATGGTCCAGTAATGAACACTGTTGCAATTTTTTTCATTTTGCTCTGTTCTATGACTAGCTCCGAATGCACCAACGTACCTTTGAGATTAGTAACTTGTTTGCAGTCCAAAAGCTGTGCCATGAGGCTGTTTCTCTGAGTCTGTCTAGGTAAATCAACAGACAGGAGTCACCTGCTGCCTCTGGATGTCGTAATGTCAGAGCGGTATTCCCTTCAGTTGATTAATTTTCCCATTTCAAATTAGGTAGTGTAGAAAGATAATCCATTTAAGGATTTATTATGAAGAGTAAAGCTAAATGGTCAGAAGCGATTGATTGCATCTCTTGTATCTATTGTTTACTTCTGAGACAAAAGCCTAAAAGCAATTACAATAATCATATTCTTGGATAATAGAATGAAACGGCCAAAACCTGAACAACAGACAATAGGGAATTTTGATTATTGTCTGTTATTACAGGGTTAGACTTCGGGAGTATGTAGGTCTAGTTCTCCTGTTTCTTGTCCTTTAGAAAGGAGGAACATTCAAGAAAATAAAATACTGCCATAAAAT
The DNA here is from genome assembly GCA_013397515.1 of Upupa epops. Classification (NCBI taxonomy): domain Eukaryota; kingdom Metazoa; phylum Chordata; class Aves; order Bucerotiformes; family Upupidae; genus Upupa; species Upupa epops. The sequence continues at coordinate 356,141 of VZRI01003309.1, forward strand.
AGTGGACTGGTGTGTGGCTTTTCCAAATACCTGTGCAAAGTTTCTCTGTAAGAGCTAATCAGCAGCACCAACAGTTGCACTGCTACCAGTGACTAATTATCTTAGAATCATAGAATCATTAGGGATGAGAAGGGACCTTGACAGATCATGTAGTTCAACCCCCCTGCCACAGAAGGATCTCACCTAGACCAAGTCACAGAGGAACATGTCCAGGCGGGGCTTGATAGTCTCCAGAGAAGGAGACTCCACACCCCCCCCAGTCATAGAATAGTTTTGGTTGGAAGGCATCTTAGAGACCATTCAGTTCCAACCCCCCTGCCATGGGCAGCAACATCTCTCACTAAACCAGGTTGCTCAAGGGCCAGGTCACCAGGCCTTGATCTTGCATCAGTTGTGTTTCTTGCTTAAAAAATTTTTCTAAATAAGATGTTTTAGCAATTTGCAGTAATTACTGATGGTGTATAACCTATAAGCATCGTTATTGCATTGTTAGATCCCAAGTACAGAGTCATGTTGATGGGAGGGGTTAAGCTCACTGTCACAGAAGGAATTGACACTGCTGATCCACTCTGTGTTTACATCCGTGCTTTTTATTATGAAGTACGAGAAAGGAAATTCTCAAAGCATACTTAGTCTGATTCTGTTTTGTTACATCCTACAATGTATTGGCTGTTTATGCCTTTGACAAAATACCTGTAGGTAAGTTTTAATTTGTTTTAGTTTGGTCAGATAATTTACATCTTTATAGGGAGCAAAATCTTTTTAATCCTGAGGTGTTTTTGCATGGAATATGTTCGTGAGGTACTGTGCTGTAAAATCTGAGAACAAGAAAGTAAATGCAAAGAAAATAAAATTGTTATAGGAGACATTAATGTTCTCATGTGTTCAGCAATTCATAGTATTCTAGATAAAGTTTGATAGAAAACTGAAAATGTTAAGCTCCTGGCATGGTTTGGATGTGTAATACTATTTCTTACAGAACTTCAGTAAGTCAAGAAACTAATGACAAAAATGAACTTGACCTGTTCATCCTCCTATTGATGTGTTAGTGACTATGCTAATAGCAAATATTCTCCTAAATGAATTGCAGATATTAAAAAAGGTATGCATCTTCTACCTTCTTCAGTCTACCAAAAAATAGAGGGACTTTTTGGTGAAAGCTATTAAAAGTTAAAGTTTATTCTTGGTATAAAACACAGCTGCTATCTTTTTCCACAATATGAAAACATCTGCTTGTTTTAAAGGCTTGTAGTTTACCACCTTAGCTTTAGGGTACTACCTGTAGTAAACCACAAAAATTAAAGTGATGAAGTATAAACATCAATGCATACAAAAGGCAGTAAAAAAGCTGTAACAAGTGTTTTAAATTTTTACTGCAAAAAGATGGGCCATTTTCTTTGTCCTGTGAATGCAAAGTAGTAAGCATTTATTTAAAGTTGTGTACATATTCTTATGTATAAGAGCTGACAGAATAGTAGAGATAAGCTAACACACAGAGGACTGTTATGAGTAGGCCTATTGATGTTGTCTTTTTTATATTCTACTGTAAGAGTCTTCTTTTCAAAAGAGACAATCAGAATGAATTCAACACAACCATTTTGTGTTCTGTTTTTCCTTATCATGCTCCATTACTACTTATTATTGCCTTTTACTTCACAATTCACTCATATTTGTTATTTATTTCCTTATTTGGAAACATTGCACAAACTACTCTGAAGCCAACAGAGAACAATCAGCAATCAGGTATCTCTGTGTATGTAGTTTCAGAATGGTACAACTGTGAAGAAACTTGCTTATTTGCTTTATTGTCTATCTGGAAATTCAGAGAAAGAATGCTAGAAAAAAACCTCTCTGGTAACCTTTAATTTTTGATTTTCTTTAAGCATTATTTTAAGAGTTTTCTATTTTATTGTAAAATTAAATTGTTTGGGAAATATTTTTAAAACTCAACCAGATTTCTCTGAAAATAGTCGGAGTTCTAGAACAGCTTAGGTTGAAATTAACCTCTAGAGGTCTTCTAATCCAGAGTTTTTTTCAATGATAGGATAACTAGGTCAGGCTGCTCAGTTCAGTCAGGTTTGAGTTTCTCCAGCATCAGATTCCCCACAGCATCTCTGAGTCCCTTCTACAATGTTTAACAATCTTTAGATCCCCAGCCATATCTTTTACTTTGTATCAGATTCAGCAGAAAACCTGCATTTGCTGGCACCCCAGTCATCTGTGTTAGGAAGTTTTCGTCAATGCATCGCCCAAGACAGGGTGTACACTGCTGTATTGTCTTTCCAGCAAATACAAGGATGAATAAAGTGTCCTGTGAGGGCCAGAGCCTGTAAATGAGAGGCTGCTTCCAGTTGTCTGAAGGAGGGCTTAATCTACTTTTTCATCTCTATGAGGTGCTGTGTAGGCATCCACCACAATTTAACCCGTGTTGGTCTGTCCCCTGACCCACAAACTGCAAGCTAGCTCATCACCTTCCCCAGCCTTAGTTGCAGCTCCTCTGCCACAGACAGGACAGTTCCCCTTGTCACCTTCCTAAATAGTCTACATCCATCCACCACAGTGTTCCAGTTAGGTCAGACCCCACACCATAGCTCTGTGGACAACTTTGGATTTTCTTAAGCTAATAAATAACAATAAAGAGAACTTGGAGGGTGTAGGTTTCTTGTTTTCAGAGCATCTGCCAGACTCTAAAGGTACTCCTAATCTCAGAGGTCAACAGATCACAATGTTTACTAGTTCATATTATTTTTATTTTAATGGCAGACAAAATCCAACCCATTTATGCAAAACAGTAATAGAGTGCTTGTAAGGGGTGGGTCTATGTTGATCTTTCTGTCTTTGTAGGACCAAGTAATTAACTGTCTACCTTTCTTCTAGATCCCACTGTATTTTCTATTGTCTGGATCTGCCTGAAGCCCTTGTCACTGTGTTTTGTAGTTTTCCTCCTTTGTTATTTAATGCTGTTCTGATGGCTAACAATAGGTATGCTAACAAGGTCCTACAGTAGATCATTTCTTTTCGTTTTTGATAGTGATAGTGGAGCAGATGGTTCGGACTAACAGTTTTACTCTATAATTGCAGTACAGTAAAGAGGAATAATGCACTGAAGTTCTGCATCTTCAAAGTTCAACTTTTTAGCTTATTAACTTGTTTTTTAGATTATTGGCATTTTAGAGAATAAACAGAAAAAAGCTATTGAGCTATAAAGTCTATCTGGACTGTATTCAAATCTGGTAGAACCAGTGGCTTCTGATGAAGGAGACTTCCAAGGCATGGAAAAAGTAGAAAAACAGAGAGATAGGGCCAAATAGTGTATTTGAAAGCATCTAAGGATGAGGTAAGTTAGGATTTTATTGACAGTAAAGAAAAACATGTAACTACACGTGCTTGAGCTTGCCACAGGAAAAGCCTATTATTTGTGAATTTATTCTTCATGGATGAGTCCTTGAGTTTAGGGGTCATCCAATACAGCAAAGCTTAGTAAATTCTCTTCTTGAATCATGAAGTGAGGGATGAGGCAAAGGTATTATGAAATCATGTAATTTTATTAGCATGAAACTATGCAAACAACTTAGACATCATCTGAAAATCCTGAGCTGCCTGGAATCTTCTACCCCCTCCACAGACAGAAGTTGTAACAATGCAAAAAAGTGTTATGTGATAAATATTGCTTTTGATTCTATCTATATTTTATAGGTTCTTCACACAGTGAAGACAGATGAAAAATCACTGTCTCAAGCACCTTTTATTTAGGATGCTTGGAGAGTAGGAAAATCAAAAGTTTTCCTGTATTTTAAAACATTTGTTAAATTTTAAGAATTGTCAGTTATCTATGGAGAAGATTGATCTACTCAGTGAGTGGGCTTGTGTATAACATACAGCATCTGTCAAGGTGACGGCTGTCTCAAAATGAAGATTTCTTACTGCCTGTGCCTGCCTTTATGCACTGGTCCTTATTGGAAGTGGTTGCTCTTGATTGATTTATATTGTGAGCTGCTTAATGTTTATCTAATGGCATTTGATTTGAGAGAATAGAGCCACTTGGATCTCAAGAATCAGAAGAATGCTTAGATTTTTATCATGTTTTGAACTTTATATTGAGAGGAAATAATTTATGGAGCTGGTTAGTTCACAAAATATTTTTCAAGCACACATGAAGGCAAGGGTGGGAATTAATATTAATAAAGAAGAAAGGAAGCCTGAGAAATGAAATACTGACTTAACGATGCACATACAGTAAATGCAGTTGTTATAGATAGTGTAAGTTTGATTAAACTTAAGTGAGGCTTTGAATTTGAACATAAAAACTACAGTTCTTCTAGAAAGAAATATGTCATGATTATTGGTTTGCTATAATAGATTATCCAGACAGCTTAAATCAGGTGGTACTTTCAAGCACTGAATGTTTTCTTGGCAAACCTGTTACAAGAGCAGTGCCCAGTCTTAGTTTGGTTTAATCTTAGAAGTGGACTACGAGGGCCAAAAGGTAAGAGTAGAGCATGGAGCTGTATTTAATGGGGGACAGATGAGGGTGGCATGGGAAAATTCAGTTCCTCAAAGATAAAGAGAATTGCAGTCTTCAGTGCTATCATACTTTCTGTAAAAGCAAAGCTGCTGGGCCCATTGGGTAGCTGTGTGTTAAAGTGGTTAGTATATGTGAGGGGGAAAAATGTTTTTGACAGATGACTAATTATTACGGAAAGGAATGAAAGCAGTTCCTTGCGATATGGAAGTGCTGCCTTTTTATCTCCAAATCAAGGAACAGAATGAAAATACAGTATATTCATGACATTCTTCCTGTTAATGGAAACTATTGTGTCTTTTTTGACAGTCATACAGAAGACACTTAAAAATTATCAGAACATCTATGGAAAAGTCTCCTGTAAAATTTGTAATTCTCTGCCTAGTAAAAGCATTAGGAAAGACTTTTGTAATACCTGTGCTGCAAACATTAAATCATGCATGGCTTTCCTAATGAACACCTTTTACACATCATGCTTTCTTTGACTATAAATAATCCACCAGAACTGACCTTATCTGAGGTACAACAAGGGTCAGTGTAGAGTCTTGCATCTGGGCAAGAACAGTCCCAGGTACCAGGATAGGTTGAGGACTGACCTGTTGGAGGGCAGTGTAGGAGAAAGGGACCTGGGTGTCCTAGTGGACAGCACGATGACCGTGAGTCAGCAATGTGCTCTTGTGGCCAAGAGAGCCAACAGCACCCTGGGTTGGTGGTTAGCAGATCAAGGGAGATTCTTCTCCCCTTCTACTCTGCACTAGTGAGGCCGCATCTGGAGTCTTGTGTCCAGTTCTGGGCTCCTCAGTTAAAGAAGGACACAGAGCTGCTGGAGGGTGTCCAGTGTAGAGCAATGAAGATGGATGAAGGAAATAGAACACCTCATTTATGAGAAAAGGCTGAGGGTACAGGGTCTCTTTAGCTTGGAGGAGGCTGAGTGGTGACCTCATTAATGTCTACAAATATGTGAGGGGTGGGTGTCAGGAGGATGGAGCCAGGCTCTTCTCAAGGTCATCTGGTGATAGGACAAGGGGCAATGGGTGCAAGCTGGAACAGAGGAGGTTCCATATAAATATCAGAAGGAACTTCTTCCCAGTGAGGGTAACGGAGCATTGGAACAGGCTGCCCAGGAGAGTTGTGGAGTCTCCTTCTCTGGAGACGTTCAAGACCCTCCTGGATGTGTTCCTGTGCGACATGGTCTAGGTGATCCTGCTGTGGCAGGGGGATTGGACTAGGTGATCTTTCGAGGTCCCTTCCGATCCCTAATGATTCTATGTCTCGAAGGCAGAGGTCACTGGTGGTTTAGGAGTATCTCAGGGGACCTCATAGCAGCCTTCTAGTACATAAACGAGCTACAGGAAAGCTGGAGAGGGGCTTTATACAGGGGTAGAATGTGAGAGTACAAAAGGTAATGGTTTTAAATTGAGAGATAGATTTAGGGAGATTAGAAAGAAGTTCTTTAATTTGAGGGTGCTGGAACAGGTTACCCAGAGAAGCTGTGGAAGCTTCATCCCTGGGAGTGCTCAAGGCCAGGCTGGATGGGGCTCTGGGCAACCTGATTTAGTGGGAGTAGTCCTGCCCATGCAGGTGAATTGGAACTCAATGACCTTTAAGGTCCCTTCCAACATTAACCTTTTTATGATTCTATGAGCAAAACAGAAGGCTGCTTAATTTATAGTCCTGAAAATAAATATGGTTCCTTAAAATATTTAAAAGACTTCTAATATTTAGATAAGTTGGTTAACTTTATTTATATTTTTATAAGGTATCAATTTGACTCCTTTCTGGTTTAGCATTATGAGGATGGCTCTGAACAGTAACATAGCAGCTGCACTCATGTTCTAGATGCAGTGCTGCTTCTTAGTTCTGTAATATTTCTTTATTCTTTCAGCTCTGGTTTGGTTTAGATACTCTTGTTATTTCTAGATGAAACAACATTTTTCTCTTTAAATAGAAAAAGTCTTTGTGAAATACCAGCCTTTCTCTGTGTTCCATGCAATGAGGTGCTTTTCAGCTCCTACATGTTAGAATACATTAAAAAGGCCTTGTGTGGTCTGCCGTGCAATGACCTACCAGTTTAACTGGCTAATTTTATGAAAACAATTGCTGGGTTTGATGCATTTAGCTGTCAGAAGTCCCTGAATACTAAAGTACACAAAGAAAGGGTAAAGAATACTTTTGAAATAAAGAGGAATGTCTTTATATCTTTTCAGTACCAAAGCCTGCCATAGTTGAACTGATATCCCATGACATTTGAACATTTCATCAAATACATTTTTTAAGAACTGTAATCCCAACTGTTTAAAATGTTGCATAACTACTTAGATTCATGTAATTTAGTTGTGGCACACCAACCTTCTGATTAGATAATTGGTATGATTTGCATACAGCTTTCTGATCTCCATCCCTTTTTCCTCCAGAGATCCATTTGTGATGCCTGTATTCTCTTACATGAGTCTGATTTTCAGTGACACTGTGTTAAAAATGTATTCTGTTTGGCATCCTTCAAGGGAACACAAACATTTAAGTCTTCACTGATACTGTCTATCAGTGCTGAGTGCACTCGGAAACCTGAGTGCTTAATGAGCAGTAAAGACCTCACTTAGCTGTGCTTATATTTCTCATTCCAGCTTGCAGAAAGAGGTGTCTGGAAAAAGCACTGACAACAAACTACTTTGCTTCCTTTTGGCTTAACCTCAGATTGAATTTGCTTCCTACTAAATCAAAACTTTTCCTGACTTAAAATGTCAATGCCTACATTATTTAGTATATCAGCACTATCCTGTACACTTATATTTAGAATTTTTAGGTAAATTAACAAAATGTATTAAACCAGAAATTAGTTCCTAGCACGCTCTGAGTCTTTTCTGAAGTATTGTGATGATCCTCCATCAGATGGTGCTATTAGGATTTAAGACAAATAGTCCAGTTTGCGCTTAGCAAAACTGTCAGCACTTCATGCTGTTTGTAATTTTCTATTTTAATTTAAGTAGTTGTAGCTTTATGGGAAGTTTTTATCCTGTTTATACAGGGAAGAAAGCTGTGTGTCAACATATGGATCACAGAATCCAACCACTATCCTAACTGCGTAATGCCCATCCCTAAACCATGTCCTGAAGCTCTGTATCTACATGCTTTTAAAGGTGTTCAAGGATGGTGATTCAGCAACCTAACTGGGCAGCCTGTCCAGGGTCTGATGACCCTTTCAATAAAGATGTTTTTAATAAGGTCATCATAATAATTTAGCTGGCTAATGCTTTTAAATGTTTTGTGACCCTATGTATGATATAAAATATTACTACCTCATGGCATGTAGTAAATAAGTTACTCACAAGGAAGTCTGTAACCGCTATGTTGACTTATATGAACTTGTTGATTAATGTTGTTGACAACATTAACTTATTGATTATAAAGCGTGATGCAAACATTTTTAAGTATGTAATAAAAACACAGCTACATATTAGGATCCTAAACCTATGCACACAATCAGAAGGTCGTCTTGGTGGATGCTTATGCAGACAGAAATGAGTGGAATAAAGTAATTAACATTCTCTTTTGAGAAATATATCTTTAACAAACTCAGGTTTTACATGTTAATATGTATAAACAATGCAATGCACAGAGCACTAGAAAGAGGTTTTCTTTTAAGACTGCTAGAATTCTGAAAAGTCTAAGTAATTTATTGTAGTTGAGTAGAAAACTTACCTTGAATGCAGAGCAGTCTTAAAAGATATTCTCCTACAAATTTGGGTGTCTATGCGTATGGGTATTTCAAGTATTTAATTACCTTGGATGAGAAATATAAGTTCCTTTCTAAGTAGTAACTATTATAAATAGAGAAGTAGTGCTTCAGTTATTTGTTTATGTCAAATAACTTCAAATAACACAAATAACGTGTGCTGCAGCTGTCAGCAGACAGGCTCGATTTTTATCACTGAGTTGTTCAGTCATTTGAAATATCTGTATGACATGGGACTGTTGCACTCTAAAACCAAAACCCATTCTCTCATCTTTCATAGTGAAGAAAAATGACCAAGATATCCCACTGTGCAAATATATAGAATTAATTTAAATATTCTGGAAACACATTCAGGTGAAGTGCAGAATTTTAGTTCCTCTCCGATAGGTACCTACCGAAACATATTGTAGTGTTATGCATCAAAGCTTTGGTACTGAGCAAGATGGGAAACGGAACAGTCTCTTAGATGCTGGTTCAAGTCAATCCCCAATCAGATGAGAAATACATGAGGTAAGTGTATATTCCAGGGATCTGCCTTGCACAATTTCTTATCATACATGATTTCTCTGACTAGGTTTGCTGTCTCTCTGTGACCACTGTGATACTGATGGCATTTGCTACTTTGAGCTTTATCTGATGTTCCCATCCAGTGGGTAGCTGGACTTTTCTGGGTACCCCTGGGGAAAGATAGAAGACAGTCTGTTTTTAAAATCAGACCTTCTGATAGATCTGATGAAGAAACCTAGCTCTCAGATTTGGATCCTTATTACCTCTAAAGACTTTTGTTATTGGCTCATCTTTTGGAGTGTTCTGTGTTTTATTTCTACCCTGAAGAACCAGATTTTAAAGGCACTATAGTCTTTGTAAAAATATCCCCAAACTTTTAATAAAGCAATCGAATGAAATAGTTGCTTCTTTTATTTTCTTTAAAGTGACAGATGATAAAACATTTCCTGGTATGTGAATTTAGGTACTCACCTGGCAATGCAGTAATAAATCACTGCAAGAGTTCTCACAAATGCTGTCAGGACTTCCATTTTGATTGGTGTAGGGATGCATTGTCAAATTTGTCTCTGGAAAAAAATCTAAATATTTCTACTTTTAACAATCCATTGCTAAAATGAGCCCAGTGTGAATAGATAAATCCCAAATAAGTCATAACTTATTTATGCAATTTCAGTGCCACTAGCTCTGAATAGTGGTGCTATTTGTGAGCTAGTAATCTTCCAAAACTAGTAGTATTTCTTTTTAAATGGACTTAAAGTCTAGCAAATGCTTTATATGAATTGTAAATAGAGCTCTTGGTGCTAATCTCTGTTCAAACAAGGACATTTCATGTGATGTTAAAAGAGAACAAGTGTAGTTAATTATAAAGTATCCTAAACCCTTGGTAGTGATTATTTTAAAGAAATCTAGCTAGTTTTGCATTGCATGTTAAGTGATACTTATCTAACACCTGGTATGTTACTAATCAAAAACCAGATTGGGCTACCTATTGGTAACTAGACCTTGCTCAGAAAAGTTAATCGAGAAATGCTAAAAGGAAAACCAGTATCTCATATTTCAACATTCCTGATTTCCACAGCTTTGTAATGATTTCCTTTTACACTGGGATTTTTTTGTCACAGATCATTTTTCTTCTTTCTTAATCTAGCATAAACATGCAAAAGAAATTACTTTATGTGAAGCAAATATTTACAAGCACATTTTTATGGCATTTGACATTGCTTGAGATATTAATTACTGTTACAGCCTGATCTAAATAGTATGGTTGTTGCATAATGTTCAAAGCTTGCTTTAATCCTGTTAAGGATGAATCAAACCCTGAAGTTTCTTTTGTGGCATTTTGAATATTGTTGCACTTGCCAATTATCTTGCAATAAATTTTTTCACTTTGCAGTTAAATGTATAGAAAACAAGCAATATATAGTTCAATTTCATAAAGTCCCTAAAAGACATATGGGTAACCCAAACCTCATTTCCACAAATGACTGTCTGTACAGAGAAACTGTGGATGAAGAGAAACATCCCTCCCAAAGCTGTGCCTACAGATAGGCCAGTAGTGTGTTTTCAGCATTTTATTGGGACTGTTGGTCATTATTTCCTTGCAGAGCATGTTAAAATGAAGCATTTCAAGAACAGTACAGTAAAAAGGGAAAGTAATCTGAAACCCAGCAATTTATTTATCACATTGATTGGTCAAGTGATGTGAGTCATGAAAATTACTGTGATGCCAATAAGCCGTTTTCAGGTATCAGCATCAGACATAGTGGTGTGGAGGTGACTTTTGGGAACATCCACTTTTATGGCATATATTTAGACTCTGGCTACACTGCACGGGAAAAATAATCTGCTGTAAATAGTAGGATTTAAATGCTTCATTAAAATTCCTTCTGTAATTTTGCTTCACTATCAGAACAAAATATTTTGATGATCTTTAGTGCCATCCTTGCTGGGCAGATTAAATTTCTTGTGTAGTGATCAAGAGGTGTAGTTTAGATTAATATCTTAGAGAAGGAAAAACATATTATCATCATCCACAGTCTAATGCCTTTATCTGAGCCAGCAATTCATGATGCTGTGAACTGCTGGATTCTAGTGACCTTTCCAAGTGATATTCACAGCAAGTGGCAAGAATAACAAGTACATACAGAGGATTGCTCTGAAAGTCACCGTCTGTCCTGTCATCCTCCCTGGCCTATTATTGCTTCATTATTTTTAAAGGCTTCTTGCAACAATGGCTGCCACCAATATTCCTGCAGCAACAATCTGATGACTGGTATCTTGCCACTGGATGCAATTTTGTTGTTGCTAAGAAGACAGAAAAAAGTCTGCCTGCGACCTGTTATGGGAACATGCTGCTTGTGTTCCTCTGGGATAAATTCATATTGTATTGCCACAGTGGATGCACACCATTAATACTTTATAAAGTCATTCTCTGGGATGATACTGTGTGAGAATTTCATTCAGTACTGCTGCTTCAGTTTCACTCAGATTAAATTAATTTCTCTAAATTCTGCTCCACATGCTTCTTGTTGGATTCATAATGAATGGAGATAATCTGAAGAACAATTGCCTCTGAATCAGCAGGTCTGCTCTTAGATAGTGTTATATAGATTGTCAAAAGCTCTTACCCTTGGCTGAAAGTGATTGATATGAAATGGATTGATACATGCTTTTTGCATACAGCAAATCTTACTTATATATAGCTTTTTGCTTTGATATGAAAAAGTGAGTTATCAGTGTGATCTTTTTTAAAGGGATTATGTATTCCAGTTTTGTGAATGCTGATATATTTTTCGTCTATGTTCTGCTTACGTTTGCAGCAAGAAGCAACTCGATTTGCTTTATATATAGATTTGATGTATATATATAGATATAGATATATCTATATATATTTATATATAGATTTATATATAGATATATATAAAGATTTGCTTTATATACATGACACTCCTTCTGTGCAAGCTTTTGTCAGTATCAGCAGTGATTACTTGGTCTGTCTGGATTTTTAAAGAATTTACATAATGCAGAAAACTTTATTATGATAGCAGCCTGAGTATAAGTCAATTATCTTGGTATCTTCCGTGTGTGCATGCTTTCTGAACAAGAATTTGGATGGAATGACTCATGGTTTTAGAACCAATGCATCTAGTGAAGATCAAAACCTTGCTAGGCAACTTCTACAATAAATTTATAAAGACTGTTACTAAATCATTGTTAGCAAGTGATAAGGTAGCAGTAATACACAACACTTGCCAAAACTTGCCTTGAATTGCACACTTACCTAGTGGCATCTGAAGGAAAACGTATCCCAAGATGTGTTTTCTTCCAAGCATTTTGCTACCTTGTCTGTGCTTTTGATTGCTGTATCTTCTCAGTGCCCTTTCCATGGAAATACTTGATAGTTGGAGACAGTAATCAGATGTAATCCATGGAGTCAAACATCTGTGAGCTCTTGATACAGTACCAAAACCTTATGAAATAAACTCCAATGACAAGTTCTGCCCTTGGTGCAAGACTGTCTATAAAGCACACTCTCATGGGAAATATTTTCTTGCACTTACCACGGAGATAAAATGATGGCTGCAACTGAAGGTACAATTCATGTATTTATAAGATACTTTCATACAATCTTGGGGCATGTACCAGACAGTCTAACCACTTAAAATGTAATACTCTCAATCTTTTTCTCTTGCAATGCCCAGCATGTTTTCTGGTTTTATTAATGAAGCTATCTCATGCTTCAGACAGGAAGTATTCTCTAGGCTGTGCTTAATTTGAAGGACATTTCTCTACTCTGTGCTGTCAGACTTTTCTATTTATCAACGCATTCTGGCAGAGGTAACAAGCACTGGTCACATTCCCTCTTTTCTAAGTATCTCAGAGTCAAGCTGAAGGACAAGTCCCTTGAGAAATGCAGAGAGCTATCATAAAAATCTGCATGGGAAGAAATTTTTATTTAAGTATCTAAGTAGTTGTGATATTGTCTGACCTTCTTGTTTTATAATTTATCACTTGGTAAAGAAGCACCATGTTGTTAATCCTTCATGTACTAAAGTGGTGGCAACTTTGGAAGTCTAAGAGTCCTGCTCAGCCAGACTTCGGCAGTACTGTAAACTGCGGGTTCACTGCTAGAGACTGGCAAGTGTGTTGGATTGGTCAGTGTGAGTAGTGTCTAAAAAAGCTCAGTCACAGAGCTCTGGACAGGCTGACTCCAGAATTCATTGGGAAGAAGAAAACAATTTTAAATGGGGACAATATTTAGGTAAAGTGTTTGATAACACTGAGGTTTCAAAAAATGTGAAATCCTATAACCTTCTGTTTTTTTCTTCATTCATTCTTGCACTAGCTGCTTCTTTCAATTTTCATTCTCCCTTTGGTCTGTTGACCTTATTAAAACCATATAAAGTCTTTCAATTTTTAAAAAAAGATTTTTAAAGAATATTCAAAGGAGTTGAGTCTGGAGCTGAAAAACCTTTGTTTTTCTCCTTAAAAAGACAAACACCTTATGCCATCATTGATCTAGTAAGAAGTCATTAAGCTTTCAAGTATTCCTTATTTACATAACACATTTTAGAACTAAAAGCTTTTTTGGCAAATTGCTATTAGACTATTGCTATTTTGAAGTTGACTGAGAGAAACCTGCTCTGTATTAAAGGTGAAGATGAAACCAAGTAGGTTGCATTAACAGCAGCCCAGGGTTCTGTGTGAAGTGGGGTTCTTTTGTAAAAAAATTATTTGGACTATGAGCAAGATCGATGGCTGTGGTCAGTGACACTTGGCTAAGGTGGGATTTGTTAACTTAATCCCCCTGAGGCACCTTCATCTACTCTTTGGTGAAATACAGGGTACAGGATAAAAAGCTAAGTCTGTCCAGAGTTGCTGCCATCCATGTACTGCTGGACTCTAATGTGGTGTGGGGCTGTGAAATACAAATTTGAAGCAGATGGGCAACTAAATCAAAGATAGCAGTAGTTACGCACTCAGGGAAAGGATATAGGGTGAGGAGATGGACAGACTACTTCAATAAGGCTGAATAAAAAGAGGAAAATGCTTAGTGAGTGAACCGTAACAGCCCTTTAGATGTTGCACACTCTGCATTCATGCAATATGGGATGGAGGTCATGCCAGTTTTCCCAACGCTGCAGTACGTGAGACTGGCTGCAGTTCTTGAGGAAAATGAGGGTAGGGAGTTGTACAGTGGCAGTGCTAGAGGCTCTGCCTGTGAGCTACACTGTACAGTGAACTGGTTGAGGTGGTTCTGCAGGTGAGGAATGTGATGCCCAGTGTGGAACTGAATGACATATGGGATGAACATTAAAGCATGGTTCTGTGCCTGCTTGGGTAAACTGTTAGGTGAATCGCTAACAACTACAGTTGCAAAGCTTTCTCAGTTGGGTTCATCACAGGAGTTTCATATAGAAATGCAACAACTCCATCTAAAATGTATTTGCTTCATTTAGTTATAAATCAAGTAATTTTTATGTCTGAACTCATTTCTGTATCAAAACCATAGGTGTACATCAATAGGATTTATAGACGTTTGCAACTAGTAAACTTCAGTTAATATATCACACCAGCATTATTTTCATGCAGACTTCAAAATAACATGTATATATGGCTCATGTTCAAATAATAGAGAAATACATCAGGGTGTTTCCTTCTAGGAAATATTTCTGCTCAGACTAATAGTGCAACCATGATGTGTGGTTTTTAGAACCTGCCAAAATTCACTGATATAGAATGAGGAGGGAGGAAGGCAGAGAAGGTATAGCACAATGACACGCTGAGACTGAAAGTATCCAGCTACCTCAGTAAAGACAGAAAACAGTAAGTGTATCTTTTGTGGAAGGATCAGGTATTTTAAAGAATTTCATAGAAGCTGGTAGCATAAGCATAAAGTAAATGGATGAGGGTTTACCACAGCTGTGCTTCAAATTAGTAACCTAAGTGAGCAAATACAATTGGTATGTGTAAATTACCTGTACATTTTCATTAAAAGTTGCTTTAGATTCTGATGACCTTTTCACAGCACTTAAAAAAATGTGATTAAAATTAAAATAACAACAAAAGCACATGTGAAAAATTCAGTTAGTATTCACTTCGATGAGTGAGAATAGTAGATTAGACTGTCTTGACAGGTTTAGCATAGGTTAAGTTTGTCTAAGCTTGACAGTAAAAACACTGTATGTCAATCAGACATACAGCTCACAGCTAAAAATCCTGTGACCTGTGTCTGAGAGCAACAGGTTTGAGAGCAAATTCTGTTTCTTCAGTCATAGAGTCTCTTTGAGCTGTAAATTCAGTGTTCTTCAAAATGAGAAAAATATCAGGATGTGTCAGTTCTCTACTGAGCTCAAGTGTTAAATCTGTGGAGGAACCTGTTTTTTCCAGTACACAGAGGCTGTGCTGAAGACCAGTTAGGAGCACAGTAAAAGTAAATACATTATCTTGTAGGATGGCTAAATACTAGCATATTAAATTAAAGATCTGTCTCTGCTTCACACCTATATAATAAAAACACCCTGGCAATAAGTTTTGGAAAGTGTACTCTTATTGTTAATAGTCTATGATGCTTGAAAATAGTGATACATTTCTGTGTAACTGATACGAAGTACTATGTTAATATGGGGAACTCATGAGCAAATATGAATTTGCAGAATTGTTGTGTTGTGGGGGTTTTTTTATGACCTTTTGTCTTGTTCCAAGAGGTTTGACTTGGTTATTGAATGCAATGATTTAGTCTAAACCCATCAGCTTGCAAGGCTAAGCTTTGTGGTTTCAGTTTCACATTCTATAATTCCCTTCATGGAGTCATTTTTTTAACACTATTAGAATGACTAAAAGATTAATTGTTTGCAATTCTTTACTTGCTAGACAAATAGGAAAATCCCAATGGAATTCAAATAAGATTAATAATTTAAATACGTTACCTTAGCTGTGATGAATTTTAGTAGTTTTGTGGCTGTAGCATCCAGGGTTTCATTACTTGCCATACTGTACACTCAGTTGTCACCTTGCTTAGTTTATTTTCAAATTAATAAGATTATGCTAATTCATTTCCATGTGAATGTAAGAGAGGTGTGTATTTTATTCTGTTTCACAGTTGCAGTTCATGCAGTTGTAGTGCAGCATGTTTCTACATTTTTGGTATCTGTCCCTTAATAATATCTCCAAAAGGCAATGAGCACGGTAGCCACTTGTATTTCTGAGTCTCCTGCACAAAATCTCGGGTTTTGAACAGATGGCTTCAGAAATAGTGGCATGTTTTCCTTTGGTGAAAAAGCAGACAGGCTCGTTACTGCAGACTGACAAAGATAGAAATGCAGTAGTCTAGTTCAACAGTGATGGTCCTTACATCGAGTTTCATGTATGGCCTGGGAGATTTTCAGCTGTGTGCTGCATGTTAGATCAAGTCAGGAGTAACAGGTCTGTCATTGTGTCATTCTGGGGAAACACTGTGAGAGGCCACTGAACCAGTAAAAATAAGCCACTCTGCTTTGACTGCCTTTGTATTTACTTCTATTTGTGAGCACGAACTAGTATGGTTTTTAAACATTTTTCCACATGCACTTCATTTTTAAAAGTCTTGCATGAACCCTGAAGAATTATTATGTGACTTGCTGGCTGCAACATAGCTTTATGCACACTTACATAAAGAAACATATCGATTTATGCCAGTTTGCCATAATTAGATGGAACCAAAGGATGGAGCCTGCTAATAAAGCAGGATGTAATGGATTTATGAGTCTTCACTAGTCATTTTTAGGATGACCTGTCTGAATTTCTCATGAATCGCACTCTGTGAAATATATGCAAATAGTTCTGGTAAAGTTGTCAGGCACAAACCTTTGTAGAATTTGACAAATGGTCTTTAAAAAAATAAAAATAAAATTTTAAGAAGCTTCTGCTAAGCCCTTCAAGTTTTTAATTATGAATTGCAGATCTTTCACATTTCAAAGCAGCTCCTTATTTAAAAATGTTACTGTGCAATGTATTGAAATACTATAAAAATTGGTGACATTCAAAGAGATCATTTGTTTGATACTGGCAATTTTGATAAGTCTGTAAACCTAATGAACTGGGAAATGAGTCCATGTTCAAAACTACTTTTTAGTACCCTGTCACGTAAAATCAAATTTTATTTCATATTCCATCCACTGCTCCCTAGGAAGCAAGACAGTTGTTATACAGTCATTGCTCAGGATGTTCAGCATGCTAGGAACCAGATCAGGTTACATCTGGGGGAAAAAAGCAGTAAGTTCAAGTAATTACAATGTTCATTCTAATGCAAACAGTGACCACTGTTTTCAAAGAGCCAGTTTATTGGTTTATTTAGCACACTTGTGTATTACAGAATAACACTCCTTTTGTGTATTCCTGAGAATACTAGTCATGCGATCACTAATTGAATTTCATACAACCAAGAGGTTTTTAATCTTTTTCAGTATTATTTCAATCACAGCAGTATCAACTAGGGTAGACACTAATTGTAATCCCACATGTGACTTTCCAAAGAGCTTTTCATCATTCAATGATCAGCTAAAACCTTTCCTACCTAAGGAACTGGACAGAAGAGTACTAAAACCTTTGGGGTTTTTTTTTGGTCAAAATATGGCAAATTTATTTCTAGGCTGTCCTGTTAATAAACTGCCAGAACAGACATTATTTAATTTTGTCTTGGATGAAGGAGCCATATTGTATCTGTGAAAGCAGGTATGAATGAGGAACGGAGAACAGAACAAGAACAGACAGTCCTGGCAGTATCTAGCAGAAAACAGTAATCTGTTGGAAAGGAAGTTACTAGTGTGGACTCTGAGTGGAGAAGTTATTTTTAAAAGATATTTTCAGAGCAAACAAATGACATCCAGAAATGTTGCTTGCATCTCTGTCAAGTAGTCTTTCCAAGTCAATTGTTTCTCTGAGCTGCAGAGGCTATGAGTCAGCAGTACCGCTGGGTAAGGGAAATTCAGTTTGTCTTGAAGTGCATTGGCATTAGAGACCTTGCCTTTTCTTCTCGTCTGCCCCACCTTACTGTATCTGATTTTCTTTAAGTATTTTTCTCTTTTTTTTTTTGTATTGTAGCAGCAGTTTTATCTGCCCATATTTAATTAAAAATAATAATAGCAAAAATGAAAACCAAGAAGGCTACCTCATGCAAAGTGATTTCCTTGGACACTTAGTGGAGTATTCATGCTGTCAGCAGTGTGATGGCTAACCATACCTTAAAAGGAAGCACCAGAAGGAATGAAACACTTGGACTTTCAGTTTCAGTTCTGAAAATCACACTGAGGATGTGCCAGAGAATGTATGAGACAGTCTGGCATTTGTGAATGAAGTCACATAGTAAACCTATTTGCAGCTATTTTGCAGAGTGCAGAACACGTTAGATGAACTGGAATCCTTGCGCCGTCTTTCTCCCACAAAACCAGCATCAAGATTAGTAGTTAAATAGAGAGTCTATTAAACTATTTCTGAATTGGATAGCTGACACTAATAACTGTAATAATTAATGGTTTGTTATAATGTGATGGGTTCAAATGGCAGAGCAGGATTTATGTCCTGGGATCTGTACATAGTGAAGTGTTCTGTGTATCCCAAAGTGTAAGGATAAATATTGACTAGGCACTCTAATAGAGCTAGGAAATTATAATAACTCCATTTTGATCATTCTGAGCTTTGGAACACAACCCTACCCACTGTAGGCAGTGTTCATTGAGGCTGAAAAGCAACGTTGCACAATCATCAGGAGGAAAAACACAGAAATAAACAATTTTAGATGACATCTGTGTCAGAAAAGTGAAGAGGTGCTTGTGTTCAAACACTGCTCTGTTCCCTGCCAGAACAGTGAAAGAAAAGAATCCAATTGAAATAGATCAATGAGTATATCTCAAAACTATCCAAGCACACCCTCAGAATATAGGACCAATTTTGATGCAATATTACACGCACTGTAGTTCTGCGCTAGTACTTCTATTGAAGTACTACCAATTTATTGAATTGTTTTCACTTTCCTACAATTTTGAAATTGTCAGGGAAAAAAATTCAGTAGAAAAATCATGCACAGTTTTTAAAAACTTGGAATATAGTGGTGCAACAGAATGTAGGCATCCCAGGCAGTTACTAGAAAACTTCAGCCTGGAGAAGAGGCTGCTTTGGAGGGACCTTACAGCAACCTTCCAGTAACTGAAGGGGGCCTATAGGGAAGCTAGACAGCAACTTTTTATAAGGGCTTCTAGTGGTAGGACAAGAGGAATGGTTTAAAGCTAAAGGAGGGGAGATTTAGATGAGATCTGGGGAAGAAATTTCTTTCTGTGAGGGTGCTGAGGTGCTGGAACAGGTTGCCCAAGGAAGTTGTGGTTGCTCCATCCCTGGAATGGTCCAAGGCCAGGTTGGATGGCACTCTGGTTTAGTGGCAGGAGTCCCTGCCCACAGCAGGGGGTTGGAACTGGATGAACCGTGAGGTTCCTTTCAACCTAAGCCATTCTGTGATTTTATGATTCCAGAAACTTAAATCAGAGAAAAACAAAGTGGAAATGTTTCAAACTACTCTATAGAACTTGTCATGCAGTGTCAGAAGTGATTCATGAGTGAAGCTGATTTAATTGTTTATAATTTGAAAAGACCGGGTGTAGCAATCAGCTATTAGTACTTGCCTAAAGCATTCTGTGTCTCTTTCGGGATGGCTGGGGAGGTTCTCAGGTTTAGTAGTGTCTCTGTGCATAGAATGAAAAGCAAAGTAGCTACTTTCAGCAGAGTATAAATATCTTAATTCTCCAATTTGAGAGCTAAAATACCATAGAAGCTAAATCTCAAGTGAGCAACTAAGCTTGCTATTCTTATACTGATGTTTATAAAGTTTTGAGTATACAGATGATTGTGTGCCAGACAGAGGAACAGCTGCATTACTAAGGAACCAGCTACAATGATCTCAAAAATAGGAGCTGCCAGCAAGGAGTTTCCCTTTAACATAGTTCATGTTCTATATGCTGTCTTCACAGGGTTCCTGAGGCAAGAAGCACAGGTATATTTTGTTTACTTTGTTAAGGTGTCACCCTCCAAAGGGATTTCTGATTGTTATATGTTCACCTGAACAAACATCTTTCACATGAATTTATGTGTAGAATTATTGTCACCATGAACTATATTTGTTCTGCTCTCACAACCCCCCCAGGCAAGTAAAAATAAAATTTGTTTATGATCAGGGACAAAATAAACAACTGGTTCAGCATCAATATGTTGGGATATACATATTGTATATATGTGATGTTTTTTCACTACTTGATATAAATAATGTTTCATATCATAGACAGTTTATTTGTCCTCATTGTCTGCTTACAGTAGCTGAAAGTAGCATTAGCATAGTCCTGCATTCTCAGATATGCCGTAACAGATAGAGAGAGGTTCTTCTCCCCCTCTACTCTGCACTGGTGGAGGCTGCATCTGGAGTATTGTGTCCAGTTCTGGGCCCCTCAGTTGAAGAAGGACACAGAGCTGCTGGAGGGTGTCCAGCATAGGGCAACAAAGATGATGAAGGAAGTAGAACACCTCCCTTATGAGGAAAGGCTGAGTGAGCTGGGTCTCTTGAGCGTGGAGAAGAAGAGGCTGGGGGGTGACATTAATGTCTACAAATATGTGAGGGGTGGGTGTTAGGAAGATGGAGCCAGGCTCTTCTCAAGGTCATCTGGTGATAGGACAAGGGGCAATGGGTGCAAACTGGAACATAGGAGGTTCCCTATAAATATCAGCAGAAATTTCTTCCCAGTGAGGGTACCGGAGCATTGGAACAGGCTGCCCAGGGGGTTGTGGAGTCTCCTTCTCTGGAGATGTTCAAGACCCACCTGGATGTGTTCCTGTGTGACTTGGTCTAGGTGGTCCAGCTGTGGCAGGGGGATTGGACTAGATTTTCTGAGGTCCTTTCTGATCCCTATGATTCTAATGTTGGAATTTCAAATATTTCAAATATTTGGGTAATTTAGACAATTTTGGATTCAATGCTTTTCTGTTAAAAGAGCACAGATTCCCAAAACAGATGCAGTCAGTGCAGTGGGCACGACGATTGACAAAGATTCAATAAAAATCTCTCTGCCTAGCTGTGATGCAGTGTGGGCACAGGGCTGTTGAAGGCAAGGGAATGCTTCTTTTCACATTTTCTTTGTTTTTTTGAAGGTAAAATCTTGACTCCTTGGCTTAAGAGTTAAAACATGATGATTGATTCCATTTTGGAATAAAACTGTCAGTGTTTTGAAAAACTGAATTCAGAGTTATTTTTACATGCAGTGATACAAGTAGTTATGATAAATCTGCTGTAAATAGTTAATATGTTTCTGAATTTTATCTATTACAAGGAAAATTTGGGTGCTCGGCAGATAATCCTAGCATAATTTTGCTTTCGAGCCAAAATCTGACTATTGCTGTTTGGAAATTCACATTCTTACTCTGGATTTAGGAGGTATCTGGTTGATTTGACTGAAGCACATTCAACTCGACGATTATTTTCTTCAGCTGTTCCAGTTTTGCAGGCTTGGAAAAGTAATTTATTACTTGATACAATGTGTTGCTCATTTTTTAGCAAAAATTAAACCATCTGTAATCTAAGCAGTCAGTAGTTACTCCTTTTTTTCCACTGGTGTAACAAACCCACAGGGTCTGTGTTTAAAAATGGTACAGTTTCATAAAACTGTAATCCCTGACTGACATGCTGGACCACCAGTTCAGCATCTCTAATGTACTTTAGACTTCTGAAATTTTAGCAAGGTTCTTCTTCCTAAAATCTTTCTATTAAAGGGCAGAAGCCAACGATGTAGGAATATTAAAGACAAATGTAATTATCTTTAAAACATTGATTTTAATTTGACAAAAGAGCACTATTCGTGAGGGAGGGTATCTGTATTGCATTTTTCACACTGAAAAAAATTGATCCCCTAAGGCTCAGTGATGAAGCAGTCACTGAGCACTTAGCAAGGCTTACTTTAATCCATCACTGTGCCTTTAGAATAGTCAGCACAGAGAAGAACTGTCAGCCAGGCATACAGTCTGATTTAGGCATTGTGGGGATTATCTAACATGATTTCAATACATTAGGAATGATTCTGAAGGTCCGTTTTCTTCTATTAGAATATCTTAATTTTTATTTTATGGCATAAAAATATTTTGGCCTATTTTGCCAATTTTCTTCAACCTAAAAACCTGGTAACTGGACATTAAGCTCTTTCCTTATCTGCAGATTTACCCTTCCTAGTGTCTTTTTGGTCTCAGCTCTTGCTAGCAAGGCAGTAGTGTCATCTTCCTATGGTTTTACAGGTCTTGGCAATACACTACTGCCTTACAAACAGTTCTGGTGACTGTTGTTTTCCTTATGCTGTTCATCCACTGTGGGCAGCACTCATGTTTCACACAGGTTTAACTTAGCTACATTGTCAAGATAGTCAGCTCTTAATGTTCAGTTAAAACCAAAGGTTTGAACAGGAACAAATGAGAGTAGAAAAAACATGACCCTAACTGTGTCTCTTTGTACTGATGAAACAGGCCAAGTTAAATAAAAATGATATGAGTCAAGCTAATATTGATGGTCCATATTGACTTTTCTCATGAAGTTCAATTAACCTAGGATGAGTCGGAAGGATGTGCCTTTGGCCATGTCCTCCATTCTGGCAAACTTAATTTTTGTGATCGCAGATCTGAGTTTTTTGAGTATTGCTGTGTTCATATAATAAAATAAAACTTGCAACTGTCTTACAATCAGTAAGTTAGGGTAATAGCAGTTGTGAAGTATATATATTCCATGTATGTCATGTGTTGATGTGTTTGGATGTGGTGGAGAAAGAAAATACAATTTTATTTTGTGCACTTTTCCTCTTAATAAAAATAACGGCTTCTTTTAAGATAGTGTATCAATTGAAGCAAAATAGTCCCTGCTTTGCAGCTGATTTTTAAACACTAGGAGCTATTACTCCCCACACTATCAAAAATTCTAACATGGATACAGATTCTGTAGATTAAAATCCTTGTTATAGAGCCAAAGTTTAGAATACAGGCTGTCTACCTGCCTAGGTTTCCTACCTCTCAGTATCTGCTATACTTCATCTGTTTCCATAAAAATGGAATTGACCTGAAAGCAGATAATGGGATTTACTGAAATAAAGATTTTGAAAATATGCAGTACTGGGCAAACTGTATTTAAAACTCTCTATAATGTGGAAGGAATTTCTCAGGGGCACTCTCTCTAACTGCAGTTGATTGAACTCCTTGCTAATTCTTCTTGAGAACATGGTTTTTTAATAATATGTTCTTTCATATAAGCCTTAAAACATTTAAAAATATTTTCAACAAGCATGTGTGTGCAAGTACATGATTACATGCATATAAGAATGTTCTCATAAAGAAGGGAAAAGCACTCTGATAGAAATTTATTAGTTTTGTAAGCAATCTGCATTGGAATATATTGTCTTAAAAACATGTACATTTTTATCAATGGGTCCACAACGAACCATTTTAAATAGCTTTTCAATATGCTGTAAGGAAATAAATGACATTTCTGAAAGGCCGGTTCAGTGAAAGTTGCCAAGATGTAAAATAAACTACTTTTTATTTCGATTTTCACACACGATCTTTCCAAGGCTGAAGAAACTCTTTGTTTCTAACATTACACATCGGGGACTGCTCTCCAGTGTTAGTAAATCCAGAGTAATTATGAACAAGTGAATGGACTGAATACAAGAGTACAGCTTTTCAAGATTTTGGAAGTAATAACAGAAGGTGTTGAATATTGGGAGGTAATACAGTGAGGCTCAAACCTCATGCACATCATAAAACTGAAAAACAAAGGTGTTTACGACACTCCTGAAGAGCTATAATCTTCAGTTGAAGATCTAGACAGAAAAATCTTATCTCTAAGACAGTTGTTAGTTTTCTGCCTCTTCCTTATTTGAAAGAGGAGGAGACTGTTTAATGAATTGTATTTGGTATAAGAAATGTAAACAGTATTCTTAAAAAAAACCCAAAGGGAAGGGAGTTGAATCACTTAGCCAGGCTTTGTATTTCATTTAGACAGTAATTACAGTAGACAAGTCCCTTATTTATTTTCCTGTTTCCAGTGTCACATTTCTAGGTAGATGGAAACAATAAGCACGAATCCTGTTGCAAGATAAAGCAACGTTAGCCATGATTGTTGGGGCAGCTTTCTGCAGAAGATTCCACTTCGTATTGCATGAATATCAAATGCAATTATACCTATCAACGTTAGGTATAAACTGTCAGGTCTACAGCTTTAATAAATGCATAAAATAAATGCAATGAAATGCAGAGGATCAGAAAGTTTCTTCATAAAGAAAATATGTATGGCCTTATTCCAAACACAGATTGGTGCCACCAGCAAATTAGAAGAGGGTGTTTCAAGAGCACTTGCATTTGGCCACAGTTCCTGAATGTAAAGTGACATGTCTGAAATGATCTCATTATGTTTCTGACTATTTTAATTTGATATACACATTCTTCTGCAAACATCTGTTTGTTCTTTTTGTTTAAAATTCTTCTAGATCTTTATGATTTTTTGGGGGGTTGGGGGTTTTTATGTTTGTTGTTAGGTTTTTTCCTAAACATTTGTAGTCTTCTCGCTCCACATGAGATAATTATTTACACAGGGAAAGTTTTTACTGGAAACAGTATGCCAAGCCACAAAGGCCACCAAAGCATGGTACTTCTCCATGAGAAGCAATTTTTGACATAGAGATAATTTTTCAAGATGTTTTTCTTTCTGTCTCTGGAACAGTGTGTGACTCGTTTGAGAATGAGCTCAGCCTGCATCTAAATACATGCATTTACCAGGCACAGTGAGCTTACACTGTGCTTTGAGCTTGGCCGGCGTCTGGTAAATGGGGATAAATGGTACCAGTGAGAAGTTTCAAGAAATCAGAAGAAAACTCTCTCCACCCTCCTGGGCTCAGCCAATCAGCACATCTGCAGGTGGAAATGGGTAGGAAATGGTGTTTTTGTGGATTTTTGGGACAGGCTTTTTGTTTTTCCTTTAGGTAGCCCCAGGGCATCCCCTGAGGTCATGTTTACAGAGCTGGGACTTTTGAACAGGCTTGTTGCCTCTCATATCTGTTTCTGTATGGCTGCCTATTCAGTTTGTGTATTGAGGAAAGTAGTGGGATAAGGGGGTTCTTGTTGTTAAAAGTGAATGTGTTTCCCAGCTCCTTCTTTTATACCTGTTAAAGCCATAAGAGGCTAGTCAAGCTAATCACTCCCTAGTCTGGCTTCAGTTTATTAACTTTTTCATATTTAAGCCAGTTAGTCCTACACTTGACCAGCGTGTCAACTGATGACATCTTACTTGATCGAATTACTCTGAAGCAAGGGAAAACAAGGATACATAGCAAATAATTGTAAGGCCCAGGTATCAGTAGTGCAATAACAGAGATATTTTTTAAGTGGAGACATAAAAATGACAGTGAAGACACAAGTTGCTTTTTCAAGTTGACTGAGAATTGAATTCTCAGCTATTGGTGTCAGTGTAATGTTGCTGTTTCTGATGGTGTCAGTCTCAAAGACATCAAAACAGTGTCCTTTAGGCAATGTTAGTTACTAAGCAATATACAGCAGGCAGCAAGATACATAAATTCTACCTACCTCAAAACTCACAGCAAAAGAAGGTGTACTGCAGCAAAGTGAAATGTAGCTACCTTAGTAAGCTCTATGTAAATTTTTCTCTTCATGTTTTCTATAAAATTAATTTTAATGTGCACTTCTGATGGCCATGTGTATCTGAAATAGTCATGCACAAGTAGAAAATAAAGGTAACCTCAGCTTACTGGCAAGAATAATGCTGTGTGAAAGTGCTTTAGTATCTTCTGCTGACTTGTGCATTAGAAGCAAATTTGTTCCACTGATGCTGTTGAATAGACTGAGTCTTTGTGTAAAGAATCACGAGCCAGTGTTCAAGTTATGCTCAAGGTCAATTCATTTATATCTGGTAATAAAAAAAAAGGCATATTGTAATGCAGTGAGTCCTGAGTAGGATGCATGAAAGCTCATTTATCAGGCTATTATGACACATATTTTATGCTATTAATAACTTTCCTTCAGACATGCTCATGCATTTGCCCTTCATAATCTCGTAAATTTCTCTGCCTTTTAAGTTTGACTGCCTTAAAATTCCACTGTCAACAACATGCAGATACTCAGTACTCTGGCTGGCCTTCCCATAGTAAATATTACATGGAATGGATTGTTATTTTATCTCTTACAGAAGCTTATGTTATATGGCCCAGGTGTTTATTTTTAGGATTTTATTTATAAAGCCATATTTTTTAAAGTTTTAGCAACAAAAGGAGTAATAGCAGGTTTGGGTTTTTTCCTTTCCTCTTTACAGGACATCATTTAGAATATAAGCTATAAAAAGCTCTGGATTGAGTTATGTTCCTCACCAGTCAGACAAGGATTGGCAGGATATAGGTGTCACAAGTCCTCAGGGTTCCACAGCATTCTTTTATCCTGTTCAATATGCTTAATATTTTCCTAAAAAATTAATGAATAAAAGTAGAAACATAATGTGTGTCTATGTTTCCAGAATGTAGTATGGTGTATCTATTTATGTCAGCAACGTATTGTCTTCTTATTTGGCTACCAGTGTTGAGTGTTTGAGTATACCCAAACGACATTCCTAATTTTAAACTCTGTTTGAGTAGCATTTCCTATATCATGTTTTTGTTCAGCTTTCATCCTAGAGAGCTTTGATGAAGCTACTAATTGGTTTTTTGCTTTATCTGTGTTTAGGAAAGGGATTTATTATGGTAGCACCTGCTTGTTCCACTGATAATATAAAGACTGTCAGCATTTTCATTATATAGGTCTAGTCTTAGAAGAGACAATCCCTCCCAGTCTGGCTCTGGAATGTTTGTGAATGACTAAGGTGCACTCAAGGACTTGCCACTCAGGCTGAAATTGCCTGGACACCAAGTTCCCATGAGCCACTCTAGCCATTAGTGCTGTGAGGCAAGCAATATCAGGAAAAACAGAAGAAACTGAAACGACTGTGATTCTATGAAACTCTAGGAGCAGCCACCCCCTTTTTTTATTGGGAAGTTAAGCAGTGCCACAGATAAGTTAAAACCCAGCAAAATTAGAAAGAGAGCCAACATTTTTAGAAGTTCTGCCTTGTAGAAATTGTCTGTGGTTATTCCTTGAAAAGAATTTTTATGCCCTGATAGTTTTGTCAGTAGCCAGACACTGTTT
This sequence comes from Upupa epops, assembly GCA_013397515.1. Taxonomy (NCBI): domain Eukaryota; kingdom Metazoa; phylum Chordata; class Aves; order Bucerotiformes; family Upupidae; genus Upupa; species Upupa epops. Next base: position 383,134 of record VZRI01003309.1, read on the forward strand.
CCACATTTTGGGAGTGTGATCTGTTAACAGTATAGCTGCTTTTTTAAATGTGTTTTTCCAAAATACGCACACGCCTTTTTCTCAGCCTAGCATGTATGACAAAACCCTGTTCACATAAGGCATGTGGCTGTACACGTTGTTCACATGCCATCCATATTCTAAAGCAAAACATTTTCAGCAGCTCTGCTGCCTGTTCATGTCTGCTTCTGTGACTTAGTCTAGAAAGAGCTGTTCACTGTTGTAGTCAAGGCTCTAACATGGTTCTTTGACAAATTTATGTATATTCTATAAAAAGGCAGACCGTATAAATGTTACTGCATAACAATAATTCAGTTTCTTTAAAAGCTCTTGAAGTAATGCATTGTTTTTACTTGGTAATCAGTGCTTTTTACATTTATAAAAGTGAGATGGGTTGTATTACGCCTCTACTTGTACTTATGTGTTTCTGAAAGACCACATATGTGGCTTATAAATTCTGTTAAATTTCTACTGCTTATCAGAACATAAAAGTATTTTTCCTACCTAGTCACATTGACTTGCTTTAAATAGACTTCCTTCCACTCTTCTTTTATCATATTCTTTTCCCTATTGATAAATCTGCTGTCACAAACAGTAGCTTCTCATCGACTTGCTCCAGACTGTAAATGATTTTTTTAATAAGCTGCTTTCAACTTACATCTTTAAGGGAAACCAAATAAGATGCATTTTGTTTAGCTGGGACGTTGTTGGTCCTCCCAATGACATCTCTCATGGGGCTGAGTTTGTGTTGGTAGCTGGAGGGGGTGTTGATAAACACACCAGTGTTTTGCCCACTGCTGAGCAGGGCTCACAGAGCACCAAGGCTGTGGATTTGTGTTTTTTAATTTCCTAACATTCTTCCCAAAAGTAGGCTGAGGGGTGGGTGGGCTGAGACAGCTAAAGCAAACTGACCATATGACATGAGCTCAGATATAAAAGTGAGGGGAAGTAAGGAAGTGGAGGGGGATTCATTAGTGGCATTTTTCATTTTGTCTGTGATTCTGCAAGACCTAAGGCATCTGTTCCTTGAGGTTTCATTCCTGCTGCAGCCTTCCAGGGCTGCACAGAAGAGGAAGAGCAAGATGGCATTTCTTACCATACTTTTCTTCTGGTTGTTGTAGGTTGTACTTTTTTATCAATGTGAAAGTTCTCAAACTGCTCTCAAAAAGAGGAAGCAAAAGTTGACCAGAGTAAGCACCTGAAAGGACAGCAGTGAATGTCAGAGCTGGTACAGACTCATTGCAGCTTTTTCTAATGGTCCGTTTGTGTACGTTGAATTACTGATCGTTCACCTATAAAACAGTTTGTATATTAATGAGCATTTTGTCTGATCTCAGAAAACTATTGTAATTACAACAGATGATAAAGGATTTAGGGCTGATTTATTTGTTTTTAGAATACTTCTGCTGAGCATTACTAGGAAAAGCCTAGTTAGGAAAGTCAAATAAGCACTGACATACCTGATGCAGCAAATTGACAAAATTCCTATGGCCATTAGCTGAAACAGTAAATGGAAACAGAACAGCTCCTACATATTTATAAGGAAAATCCTATGCCTGTTTGTCTGCCTATAACCTTTCACAGGCAGTTGCTTTATTTTATAATTACCACAGGCCCATATCTTCTGGTAACCTATAGGACAGCCAGCCCTTGACAGTCCCCCAGTCCATCCCTTCTGACTCTCCTAGGACAAGAGTTACTTTGCATTACTTTAGCAAGGGCAACTATTGGTAAATGCCAAGAACTGGACCATGTTCTGAAAGTTTTGTTCAGCACTGCTAGGTAGGACAATTCCAAACCGAATAGTCAGGAAGTTTAGAGGATGAGGGTTCACATGAAGAAAACAGATCACAAATACACGTACAGAAGAGCTAGACAGACCTTAGTGTCTGTTTCACCTGTGGTAAAAAGGTACAGAACCCAAGTCATGGTGATACATTTATCTCAAGAAAAGCTTTTGCAGTCTATGGAGATCACCAAATAAACACATGACCTTGACACTGGTTATGCGATTTGTCAATACAGTAGCTCTTTTCTTCCACTACTGTGAAGGTCTCTAAAGAAAAATGAAAAATTGAATGATATCTGCACACCTCTTGGGTTCAGGTGCAGAAAAGTGTAAACTCTATAGGAGAGGCTTTTGAACATGGGGTTTTTATACTTCAGATCACATAATGTAAAGATCAAGTTTAAAGTCTTGAGTTTGTTCTGTGGCTTGACTTGTCATCATGCTAAAATTAAATAGAAGTGGTGGTTCTGCAGCCCTTGGAAGAAAAAGGATGACGTTTTGATGCTGTGGGCTGTGTTGATCCTTCTCTTACCAGTTCTAAAGCACTCAAACTATGTTGGCCTTGACAAATGAAGTATTGAAGACTGAGATTTGATGTGCTAACATACACTTGTCCTGGGCAAAAGCTCTTCATGGGTTTCTTTCTCTAACATAGCATATGACTTGGACAGCTGTCCACCTTAGCTGCAGGCAAGTACTTAGGCTTGTGTAAGTGTCCTGTGCCCACACATGCCCCCTGAATTATTATGAGAGGGTGAATAAAAGGTGTGTTTTGTGATAATAGGCTGCAGAGTAGCTAAAGTAATTTGCTTTTGTTTTGTGCTTCTGAATGATCAAATCTCTGTGAATGCAATTTTAATTTATTAGGCTGTGAGAAATACTATTGGCTTCCATTCACTTGTGCCTAAATATAAACATGCCATGTGAAATACAGGAAGTGATTAAATATAGCCACTCTGATTTTCATTGGAAAATATGTTTGTGCTGTCACTAATTGGATAGAACTGTGTCCAACTGCTGTAGATATATTAATTGTGGTAAGTGGGATATGATTTTTATTTGCTGTGTCACTTCAGGTAGGAGCTATGGGGAGCTGTGCAAGCAGCTTTGCTAAGGATGACTCAGAATCAAGGACAGACACACAGTGCTAGTAATTCCACAGAATGTGAAGAAACTGGCTAAGTGGCAATGGCTCTGTTTGTGGGTGCCACTTGAGCAGCAGATGTAGCTGCTGAAGACTGAAACAGCGGTTACAGTGACTAGCAGTGCATATGAACTTGGATGGCATCAATGCTTTCTATCTCAGGCCCCTTATTTTTGTTTGCCCATATGCTGACTTCATTTTAACATATTTTGTGACACAAACTGGGATGTGGAGTCTTGCATGGTTTGTGTCACACAGACAGGGCTGTGCCGGCAGGCAGCTGAGCTGTGTTCCACAGATGTCCCTGGTATTTTTTTAATCTCCTCTGTGTGCCTTTTTGAATTGCAAATAAATAGTTTAGAGCACAGAATAGATAATGAGATATAAATATAACTTATTAATTGCATAATGCAATGAATGTGAACAACGAGTTTTAAGTCTTGGGCAATAGCAATCTTCTTGGTGAGTCCTTCTGTCCTAGGCTTTGTCTCTGTACTTGCCCTGGCTTCAGTCCCTTGTCAGACTAGACTTACTAAATGTCACAGTAGCTGTCTGAGCAGTCTCATAAGAAAATCTGACTACTGGAAAAATAGTTCTTTCTGCTGAGTGCCTGTGCTTTTTTACATCTCATTTAGTTTTTGGGGGATAGAGGAGTTCTCACTTAATGATAAATACTTGCAGGTTTTCTACTAGAGTGGAGATTTTTTTTTGAGCAGCAGCAATGTAAATTGACACAGAATTCTTAGCCTGTGAGCTAGTAGAATTCTGGAAGAGGTCTAGCAGAAGTCCTTGTATTTCACAGGTTATTAGCACGCATGGTTTATGTTTCTCCGTAACAGTAATAGATGTCAAACCAGACTCTAAACTGTCTTTAAAAACTGCTGTAGTTTTGATTGCCTGGAAATGAAAGTTTTCCAGTTCTTGGTCTTATGAATACCTTTTGCAGAAATGGAAACAAATAGGTGAGAGTTGTTCAAGTCTCACTGCCCACCTTCTAAGCTTGAAATTAGCCAATAATTTTGCTAGCTATTTCTATGTCAGCATTTCCCCTTCTCTTTTCCCTTATTATTTTAAGGTTTTTGACTTTCTTCTATTCCTCTATTATGTGGTAATAAAGATGGAATATCGGTACAGTTTAAGCAACCTAGTTGTTAATTGTACATTTTCTTGTACTTTTCATTATGAAGAGCATATAAGATTTTGTGAAAAGGTAAGGATTTTAAATTCACTGTGTTTTTCATTTTGAAAAGCTGTTATACATTCAACCAGCAATGTTCTTTTTGTTGTGCTGCTTCCTATTTGGCTGCGTTATGCACAGAAGGGTCAAAATACCTGCCTTTGATTTATGTGGCAATGTAAAAGAACAGTTACAAATGCTATGATGCAGACAGTTTGAGTCTGTCCAATTGCTAAGTGTTTCACGGTGAAAAATGACTTCTTGTTCTTTGGATCCCAGAGACTACACAATTACAATTTTAATCAATCCAACAGAAGATTCATTTGTTCTTACTGTGCAGAGCACATAGTCACAGTCCAATAAATCAGCTTCTGTGTGCACATCCACACTCCTGGAGCTTCTAGATACTATATACAAACGATAGGCATGTCTGCATTGCCTTTGTATATGCGTGGTGTTAGGCTTACAGGGGTGTGCTGACACCATTCCAGCTTTAGATGTGGTTTTTATGGCTTGCCTTGGAACAATTAGAAATGGTGTGCTTGAACTGATGGATGCAAGACATGATGATACTCCTTCTCCTAGTTCCTGTCTTTCTCTAAGTGAGATTTTGGTGCTTAGTTTCTTCTGTTGAGGTTTAGCTCTGGATAATACTCTTGAGGTTGATAAGGCATTACAACATCAGTAAGAGCCTGCCTGATCTGATCCCTTTTGGAAAAGCATACAAGTGTCAAGTCATGGGAAATGAAGCATGTGGTGGAGGGGCAAAAATATACCCACTTGAAGACAACAGGGACAGGGAGAGTACAGTTAACTAGCATTCTCCATGATAACAGAAATGTTTGTATTATCTAAAATAGGGCTGACTTTATACAAACATCCCCAAAACAGAGCTCCTGAAGATCCTGAAGACAGCAAATCCTTTTTTCCTGAAAAGCAATTTTGGGTGTGAGGAAAGTGAAGTCTGCAAGGAGGGATATATTCTTTGAGGACTCTCTGAAAAATTTAGACAAGCTGTAAGTTACTGACATATTCCATGTATGTTTGTTAAATACTGTGATCCATATATGATCCATATAAGTTTGCTACATACTGTTATCTAGCTTCTCTGAAGGTGTTGTCTTAATTGAACATGATTAGCACCAACCGTGCTGGTGGCTTTGCACCTACACTATCCCGGGACTGAGAGACATTAAATGTGCTCCAACACACAGGAGAAAGCAGAAAAGCAGCTCTGTTCCTGTATTCAGATTTTTTGTCTGTCAGGACACCTTGGAGTAGACAGTGTCTGTCCTGTGATGACAGCCAGGAGGAAACAGGAGAGAGCTGCCTCAGCAGCATGTGAGGGAATGGCAAGAGAAGATGAACAGACAGTAACTACCTGGTGAAAGAAGGGGCAGATAAGAACAGGAACATGAAATTTTTGATGGGCAACAAGACAAATACCAGTGCTGAAAGGCAAACCCAAGTATCTTGTGGTGGGAAATATTTACAGGACATTCTTTATCCAGGTGAGGGGCAGTCTCCCAAGTAAGAAGCAATATGACAAGAAAAAATGGGCTCAATTTGTGCTGGGGGAGGTTCAGGCTGGATATTAGGAAAAATTTCTTCAACTAAAGCATTTGGAACAGGATGCCTAGGGGAGTGGTGTAGTCCCATGCCTGGAGATATTTATGTGACTTGTAGATATGACACCAAGGGTCATGATTTAGTGGTGACTTGGCAGTACTGGATTATGAGTTGGACTTGATGATCTTCAAGATCTCTTCAAGTAAAAATGATTCTGTGATTCTATGAACATTCACGAAATGGATTTTTGCTTCAGTAAATGTGCATGCCTCTTACGGATAAATAGGGTCCCTTTAAAAGGACTGGCATAAAGAACAGCATTTCCAGTTAAGAATCTCTGCCTTGTCTGTCTAGAAGACTTCATTTTGGGAAATCCAAACATTTTCTTTCACAGTTTTGCAGAGATTTTTACATTCTGCTTAGGAGCAGCTGGTGTTGGTCTGTAGTTGCAGTGTTTACAAAATAGTTTTAGTAATCCAGAATAAATGTAAAATATTTTTGCAACTCTGGACTCATTAGGATCAAAACTGTCTTTGTGTCCATGAGTTTATTTTCTTTAAATCTGAGAGTGGTGGTAGAAGGTACACATATACGTTGTCAGTGCTGTTTGAGAAAATAAAGAACCACCTGGACCTTAAAGGAACAGATGCCATCTTAATATGATGTCACATTTCATTTTGTTATTTGCTTTCCAGGCTACTTTCACTGATGTTCTGTGCAGTACTGATACTCTGCCTGCTGGCTTGGTCTTCTGGAAATAGTCCAAGGAAACAAAGCTTTCAAACAAGAGTGCAAGGTTTTAGCATCAGGATGTTATTTTGAGGAACCTTTTAGCCACTCTATCAAAAAGGAGGTAGGAGTAGTTACTAAATTAATTGTTTATGGTTCTGTTGCATAATACATTTCTTTCTCCTCTTACTCTTATGACATACTTTTCAGAGTAACATCTTGCCATCAATATTTCCCAAGGATCTATGTGCTATTAAACAGCCAAGTTCAACCAGAAAAGAAGAATATTTCTTCTAGTGGGAAGGAAGCACTGATAACCAGTCATTACCATCTCACAATTGTCCAAGTCAGAACTCTGAGGTAACTCAATTTCATTGGGACTTGGAGACAATGTACTTCACTGTGGTGCTGCAAAAATTAGGTAGTTTGTAAAAGTTGCTTTGAAGATTGAAGGTACTGCAAGGACTGAGAAGTGAGGTTTTTGATGCACACCAAGCACTCTGTGCAGGTGAGTTTCCAGTGTGCTGGAATATAATTCTTCCCTGAAGCCCACTACTTCTCCATGTACAAGTGGACAAATGTTAACATTCCTGGGCTCTGCCTATCTTTTTAGGAGCTTTAGAACATGAATAGCTTTTTCAGGCATGAAAAACCATTTTATGATTTCTTTGAAATCCAAATGCAAAATAGCATGGGAGACTAGCATTGTTTTCTGACAGATTGACAAGCCTGAGGCTAGTACACACGTCTGGCCTCACTGACTTCAACAGTGGTCATCTTTCAGAGGAGCAAGGGTGACTGAATTCCTGCTAGATTAATTTGTTTTTAGAGATGTTGTGCACTGCTTTGTTGTGATTAATTGTGTCTTTTCCTTCGTAAGAGGTAATGATGAGTCCTTGGAGCAGCTTTAGCTTAGAATCCTAGGAAAGTCATGTAGGTAACATGATGCATAAAAATACACTGAAGCATATTCAGCATCACGTTTCCATGTATGTCCCTAAATTTCAAATGACCCTTTATTCTTGTAAACCTTTGAGAAGGACAAGGGAAAGGAAGAGTAACCTACGCTGAGCAAATTCAGCGCACAAGCTTCCTACCTGGGAAGTCTGAGAGGATATATGTCATTTGCACAGGAAATGCTTTAGAATTTTGCAGGTTCTGGAAAAAAGGGGTGCTTGTACCTTTGTGGAGGTAAATCATATATTGCCCAAGTTGTTTTATCATGCTAAATCTGAGTAGGCTTATAGCACAAGTAGTACAAAACTTGGCATCACAAAACAAGAAGATGCACATTTAAATTGCACTTGTGCTTCAGTTCTTTTAATGGATGTAGGGTAGTATGGGCAGCTCAGCACCTGGAAAGCAAGAATGAGCTTGGGAAAAGTCATGACCATATGGACATCATTAAGGCAAGGACATGGTTTTCTATACAAGAACTGCTGCTTCATGCAGCATGTCCCTGAAGACTAGCACTTGATAAGATTCTTTTCATCCTTCACAAATTGTGAATTCATGGGCCCTGAAACTTCAACTGGTACTTGTCTGCAATGTTGTGCAGATGTCTGCCCATGTTAGAGGAAAACTGGAAAAAGAAAATTATTCTTTTGATTACACTTCCTATGGCATTGTCAAAGCCATATTTTGGCATAAGGAACGCCTCTGATGAATACTTTAAAAAGTTACATCTGTTAGATGGACCAGCTTCTCTGAACAGTGGGAGTTCTTTGTGTGAAGGCATTGTCAAGGAGAATTCTATTATGCCAAAGTAGTTGCAAATTTCTGTCAATAAGGATACAGCAAAATTTTCTCCTAAATACATATATTTGTCATTCAACATTTTGTCATTTTCACTGAAAGTTTGCATTATGTGATTGAAATAACTTGCTTTCTCTCCCCTCATTTCCCAAAATGATGGCATTGATTTTTTTAGTTTTTCAGCTCCTTATTAGAGCAGTAGGGAAAGAATTCATGACTTTTCTTTCACTTTATCTTTTTTCCCCCTTTTCTTATAATGCAGTTGGAAATACTCCAAATGATGTACTGGGCTGCAGATAAGTAGGTGCTGGGAAGGGAGATTGCTAAAAATGAAGAAAACATTAATTGAGGTGAGTCGCTGTGCTACTATTAGCATAAGAATGCAGATGCTGTCAGAAAAAAAAGAACAACAATTTCCTCCCCAGACTTTAGGTATCTGAAGGCAAACAGACGTGTCTTGGTCCATTAGTCTTCAGCTGATTTGGTCATGCCAGTCCAGCAATTAACACCGGAGAGGAACTGAAGCAGTATGGGTGATTTTACCATGTTGAATGCAATCATTTGCAATGACTTCTGCTATTCGAAAAGGCTGTAAGAGGCAGACCAGGCTATAACATAGTTTCAGGAATTAAAATACCATGTGAAGCTTTTGGGGCATGAATTCATGCTCTCTTGATTTCATTTATTAGCTGAATCAATCATTTTATTTTTCTTCGCCTTTTCTCCACCTTCTCTTATATAACTATCCCCACTTGCTCAGTGCATGACATAGTACCTTATTTTCCCCTTGTTTAGTTTGCATTTAAAAATGCAGTACATAGGACATGACAACACATGCTTTTGACCTTGTAATGTTGACCTTATAACTAGCGTGTTTCATAACATCTCCCACTGAAGAAGATAAGGTTGACTAAACTGGATCTGTTACAAGCCGTTGGGCATTCATCCACAGTACTGAAGACAATTTCAGTGAGGTCACTCTTTCTCACAGAGAATCTGTAATAGTTTTTGTCTCCTACTGTCTGATTTATTCTTCTGGCAAGGACTGCTGTTCTCCCTGAAACAGAAAAGCAGTTGTTTTTTTTTTATTCTACCAAGACAGGAAAGGGATATTTATTTTTATGCGCACAACATTATATATATAACACTTTACCATATTTCAGCTGTATTGCTTTGTAGTTTTATTTTTGATCTGCCTGTATTTTAGGCTCCTGCTGGATTTGCATTGTTGCTATACACAGAACGCAAAGGATTTAAATACTTTTCAGCTTTATGGAGATAATTATGAGCTCTATTTCCTGAGCAATGAAAGCAAGACCAATGCTTGATACTTCACATTTTCTTTGTAATAAAGCAGATGTACAGTGAGTTCCAAGGGATTAGATACTCTAGATGTACTTTGAAGTGTCCCATTAAATACTTTGTCCCAGAGAGCATTGTAATTACCACATCTATTTGATAGTTTCTTATTAATTAGATCACCACTAGTCCATAGTACCTGATGCATTTTCTTATTTTCTTGGGGTTCTCTGAATGAAGTAAGAAGTAAACTATATAAATATATAAACAAGATGTACACCAGGGGGTTACTTGAGCCAAATACATACTAAGTTCAAAATGGAAGCACAACTCCACACTGGCCTGGATGGGTTTGCCTGCATGAGGATGGTCTAAAGTAATTGTACATCTGAGAAGTGCTTCTGTAGTCTCAAACAGTAAACCTCTTGGCGTTATGTCTGTGCTGTATGGATTGGGCATAGATGTTTAGCAGTGGACTGGAAAAGGACTGGAAGAGGAATCAAAGTAGCGATTAGTAGTAGTTTCCCATTTCACATATGTAAAGATTTTCTGATTTTTGTGGGATCATGTAGATGGATTTCAAGTAACTGCATGCAAACTGATAAAGATTCAGACACCTAGAGCTGCATTATCACCTTGAAGGATACCATAAATATATAGCTTCCTGTTAGACTAAAAAAACCAGTAGTTTTTCCTTGTTAGCTATACTTCTGAATGTATGGGTATCTACTTAGACTTGGAACAGTCAGTTCAGCTGAAAATTGACTGAACTGTCTTGTCAGTCTCAACTATTTTGTGACTCTGTGGATGTCTCCTGTTTAAGACAGAAACCAGAAATAGAGAAAATATATGACAAATACACTATAGACCAGAAGGCTGAAAAAGAATGCTGAAAACATATGGAACACTGAATTATTTCCTTTTCAATCAGTGGTAACTACATTACAATTACCTAGTATGAAGGAATGAATGTACATGATGCACTTCTCTATGCTTGTAATTAGAACATGCTATAAATGGTGTATCAATACATCTTGAGGTGGCATAAAGAAACCCCACAAAACCAAAACCAAAAGTGAAACAGGAGAGTTCATTAGCACGCTCAGTGGCCTGTGTGTCTCCAATGGACACACCAATCAGGTTTCTTTATTCTCAGAAAGCACCAATCCTACCTTCCTGCACCCATCCTACCTTCCAATCTTTTGTCTTTACTATACTTGTGTCAGTCATTGCTCAGTATTTCCTCTAGGAGATTATCAGAGTGTTTACATCCACCCTTGACTTTCTATTTAAGTAGTTTAAACAACTAATTCTTAAAGCAGTAACCCCTCATATTTGTGTTTCACTTCTGTTCATGGATATGGATCAAGGATACTCAGAACTGTACAAGATAGCAATATGTCTTTCCCATATTCTTATTTACCAGCATTTTCACTTGTTCCTAATAAAGATGCTTCATTTAATCTAATTTAGAATTGCATTTACCTTCTTCACAGCAGCAGCAATACAGTAATACGTAATCATGCATGGTTTTTTCTGAGCAATAATCTAGATTTTTTCTGTCATATTTGAAAATATAATAATTTAATAAATTATTATGAATGTATAATTATGTAGCAAAAGAAGCTACAAACCCCTCCACCTTAAAGTGTTAAGTTGCATCTCATGGCCCTTGATGTTGGTAATGTCTTCTAATTTTGTGTCAGATCCCAAGTTCAGTCTCTAGCAATACCACTGTTAGCCTCTTCATTCTGGTATAACCTCTGGTGTCTTTTCATCACTGTCATCCACAGTAACTTATATGGAGTCACCCTAAGCAATCTTACAATATCAGAAGTACGCAAGCCTCTGAGCCTTGGGTCATATGCGACCACAGGGTTAATATAAAATGAATGTATAATTCCAATTTATTTATAGACTAGATGTGACAGGAAAAAATTGTGAAAACAGATAATATTTATTTTGTCTTGGCCAACCAGTGATGATAATACAGTCAAATTTCAGACGTACCATCAAGATAGACAAGGGGCTATGGATTTTATTCCTATTACGTAACTGTAGCTTTCCAATATATACGTACATATAGAATCACTTAATTGGAGCCTGCTAAAAGCTAACCATTGTCCCACAATAACATTTTCCTTTCTGTGAACCCACTGATGGTCGATAAAGGAGCGTGACTTATTGATGTGATGCGGCAAAATGATGAAGTTCTTCCTTAGGGTCAAACCTTTCTGCAGATACTATCTCAATTTAGAAAAGGAATGATGCCATTAGTTCTGATATCAAGGTAGCTTCCTCAGCTGACTTCCAGTGTAAATCATCATGACCCATGCATTCATCATTTCTGGATGAGAGACTTCTCCTAGTAGAGGAGTCTCAAATGCCACTAGTAGCAAGTTAGCCTTTCATACTGTCCTTCAGGATGAATTGTTTTCTACAGTTGCTGCAAAGAAGGGATCACACATCTTACTAAATTGTGGCAAAGTCCACTCTGCACTGCAGAATGAAGTGATAGGTGTTGTAATGTTTCTATGAAACAGAGCAGCCATCAAAACGTTGATGGTGAGGGCTGTAGTGATCTTTGTTAAATGGCACAGATATTCATTAGCTCTCAGTGGAGGAAATCCTCCTGTTCAGGAGATTGTGTTTTTACTGTCATGTCCAGATCTTTGCAGCTGCAGACTTAGTGTGTGGTGCTGCAGTAGGATCTGTCTTTAGGGCACAAACGTTCCTAGATTTATAATGGCATTGGCTTAGAGCGGAGGTAGAATTTTTCTTATGTTGCAGAAATGAATGTCAGTCCTTCATCATTGTACTATAACTTTCTCTACGGCAGTGTTCTAGCATTGCAATTTTAGACTATAGTTCTTTCTTGGTAAGAGATATCCCTCCAAGGAGGGATTCTCATTATTTGAAGCACTATGCTATGCCTCTAGAGGAGAATTCCTGAACCAAACCCATAAATTTCTTTTTTTTTTGTCAAAAAAAGAACTACTTCTTGAGTCACTTTATCTGACAATACACTTACATAAGACAACTACCAGCACAAGATTCCCAGCATTTTCTTTTGAGCCATATGTTGCAGTTTGAAAATAATCAAATTTTCAAGTGTTAATTCTGGAGCTTTCATGCCAAAAGAGCATTTTATTTTGAAGCTAGATATAGCTTTCCCAGCAGATCCCTGTGTCAGTGTCCTGACCCTTTCCTGACTCACCAGTGAGTGGTGGACAGAAGCTATAAAAGGGATGTACTTCCTGTTTTCTGCTCTTCTTCTCCAGTATGTCTGGTAAGACAGAGAACTCCTCTGCAAGAGAGTTTTCCCTGCCCCCTCCCCAGGGTGAGGCAGGGGCGAGCAATGGCTCTCAGCCTACCTGCCACTGAAGGGTGGAACAGAGAGGAAGTCTAAGCCTTGCTGCAGTTCTGCCATGGAGGCAAATATGGCCCTCTTTTGCCTGAAAGCTCAAACACAGAAAGCCAGTGCCAGCTTGTTGTGGTTCCTGGCAGTGGGCTGAAGAGAGAAGCAACTCCTACACCCCTCTCAGCTGGATTGCCTTTGAAGATTCCAGACAGTGGTGAGCTCTTAACCCTCTCCCTCCCTCAGAGCCTTAATCACAGGGGAGAAGAAAGAGGAGAAAGCCCTGAAGAAGGCCTATCTACCACAACAGGTGTAGCCCCATGTAACCAGCACCACATTGCCTTTGACTCCACCAAAGATCCTGTATACTCTGCCATTGAGAGACTGAGAGGAGCCTCTGATGAGAGAGAGAGATATTGATCATAAGTACTGATCTCCTAAGCTTTTGGCAAACAGAAAGAGACCGGGAATCTGTTATAGTTTTACACTTGATGCTGCTATGACCTCAAAGAAGAGCTCCCAAGCTGCGGGGAGCTAAAAGTATGCCTGAGACATCAGGGAAGGCTGATGTCTGCAAGAGGATTGGAAAAGGAACTTTTCCACAAGCATCAAATGTATATTTTGTGCCGTATTTCTGTTCCCCCTCCTCTTTCCCTTCTAGAAGTAGGGTGCAATAGTGTGTGTGTGTATGGTGGCTTTATGGTTTTGAGTGTTGGTGTGCACTCTTTTTTCCAGAGCTCTCATCTAAAGCCAAGATCTCATGTGTTAGCTGTCTCCCATTTCTCTCAGAGTGTGCGTAAAGACATTGTGATACATTTTCTGATTTAATCTTTTTGATTCTTATACTTATTTGGGGATTTTCTTCCTTTGCTTCTTGGTGATGGGTTCAATAAATTCTTTTCTTTTTAGAAAGGTTGCTTCGTTGCCTGTTGAATTCACTCCAAGAGCTGGTGGCTGTGCTTGAATTGCAAGCACCAACCCAAACCAATTTAGACCCTTGCACTAACCCATTGCACCATACTTATATCAAAGAACACTTACATAACCATTGTGACCAGCAGCAATACAGCATTTGTATAAGAACAATGCATGTGTCTCTTTCTCCCTTCTCAGGCATTTAATATCCACAATGATTTTTTTGTCTACCTTTTTAGAGGGGCTCGGTTGCCATATAATCTTATTCCATTAATTTGATAGGCTTGATAACTGCATCACTGGGAGAGACTATGCATATAAAATGCCAGTCAAGACAGAAGAGAGTACACTCAACAGATAAATAGGCATTTGAATTCTGTTAAAAAATAATAGGAGGAGCATGTTTAATGTGCAGTGTAAGTTTACCACCTGCAGTAAAAGAGTTCACTTTTTAAACTCAAAGTAACAAAAAATGAAAATTTTTCTGACCCAGAAATTTAGTGCTAGCATTATTTGCCTTATGGTGGCCTGTTTCAAAGAAAATCAAAATGCTCCATGTATATTTACAGTGCAGTTCATCACTAAGCTCAGGATACCCTTATTTCAGTTTAGGAAAAGAGAATCCAGCAGGAGTGATGGTAAGGCATGTGTCCAAGGAGTAGAGTTGGAAGCATTTTTGAACAAAGGGAGCATGTGAAAGAAAGTGACCCATATAGCTGCACAGTTATACAAAAGGCATCTAATTTATGTTCTACCTGGCACTAGACTAAAGCTGTAAAATGATATTTCTACTAACAGTAACTAGGAACATTTATATTACTGTTTAAGAGTTTCCCTTTTTCTCCCATGAAAGATTCCTGCCCACAAAAAACAATGACTGAGCCATTTGCCAAGGTTTTTAGAGCTTCAGTTTTGTCACTATAGAGTTTCACCAATGGGCTTAGGCCTTCCTCTTACACAGCATGAACCACCAAGAAATCCCACTGTAGGCAATGTTGTATTCAGAGTTGGTTTTAGTTCATTCTGTGCATAGTGAAACCCTCAAAATGTTTGTATAGACTCTACTGTAGATGTAAGATTAAAAATTGGACAACCGTATTTTTTTTTTACTCTGCAAAGCTGTTTTTTCACCAGACAATAGGCCATCTGCTAGAAAAATAATATTTGTGGATTATAAGAGAATCTTGATGCTCAATACCATCTTAACCTTTTCAGCTGAGTATGTGTCATGCATTTCTAAACATAAGCAGCTAAAAAAGCTAGACAGCAACTCTCAAGGAAAAAATTACATTCCTCATAAAATAAAATTATTTTGGTAAATGTGATCAGTATAAGAAAACACAACAGAAACACAGAGACATGAGGTTAATAAAACATAGGCATTATCTGAATTAATTTTTCAGTTTTTTAATTCATTTAGCTCTGGTCTTCAGTTTGAGGGTATTAGTTGCTGGAAAACCATAGATTTTTCTAGTTTCCTTTACATGCCATCGATTTTCCTTAATTCTTTTTGTCTAATTGTCTACTAGATTACACTTTATAGCCATACCAATACTGAGTATTTAAAAGGATGAGTTTTTTAACTCTGGTTTGTACATTTGGATTGGTGTCTACGGGCCATATACTGACGACCTCCTATTAGTTAAAGAACATTCATGTCTGTGCTACTTACAATACAAATAGGACAAACAGCAAACTTCCTGACTGCCCCTTACTATACTTTAGATCAGATCAAATGCTTGCCTGCAGCAGCAGCAATTCAATACTGCGTTCATGAGACTACTACAGAACTCATTACTTTGGGCAAATTACTTGGTATGGTGTAATAGACTGAGATGAAGTCTAAAGGGACATGAACCCCAAACAGTGCTTAATACACACTATAAAATATTTAGAGACTGATACATTAGTTTTTAAATGCATAAAAAGGTTAAGCTTTATCCAAAAAGAGAAGAAAAAACCAAAATCATTCTGTTCCCATTAAGTCAGTGATTTAATAGAGTTTTCAGCACAATGCATTTACTCCATGATAATCAATTACCTCTAGCAAATTAAAATATAAATTAGCTTGTCTTGGAGAAAAGGAAGCTCTAAATCCATTTGTTCTGGCTGCTCATAAATAAAATTTTTATAGTTAAAATTTCCTAATGTCAGAACCATATCAGGACAGAAAGATATTTTTAACAACTGTGATTCTTAATCCAGCAAGTGTATTGATTTAAAGTTATTCAAAGTTGGGAGCATCAAAGTACATAACCTTTCTTTAAAGCGTTCCTTCATTCCTTCATTGTAGGTATGAGGTATGCATGAGCCTCATTAGGAATTGTGCAGGCAGCAAGCAATGTGTTTATTTCTACTCAGTAGAATACTCACTCGGGGATTTTTGTCTGTTCTTTTCCTAGTGAGCAAACACACATTGAATTCTATTCAAAAGCAGAGGCTGTAATTATGTTCAAACTAAACATGACAACTGATAAAGCAGCTACTAATATTGCTGTGCACAGCTCTAGCTGTGTAATATCATACTGTGCAATATCAAAATATTTGGGAGACAAAAGGGGTGATTTATTCTGAAAGCTGTGTGGGAAAATCTGCATTTATCAATGCCACTGTTGTATATTTATACTGCTATTCTGCTAAAGACAGTACATAACAGAAAGTTATTTATAATTGATCAGATTTCAATTTCAAATTGGTGTTAAAGGTTGGTTTAGATTTTTCTTGGATAAAGTATTGAAATAAGAGAAAGATTACAATCATTTAAGAGTATTTGTGAATAAATATGAACTTCCAATTTCATAGAAGCAGTTTGAAAGGTATAATCAGATCTCAACAAATTAAGGTAAGGTTTTCTTTCAGCTGAAATGTGTAGAGCTCAGTTTGAGATATTTGCACTGTGACACTCATATTTGAGGTGATGTAGGAGAGAAGTTATGTTGGCAATAGGGTGTGTAGTTGCCTATCAGTTCCATGGTTGGTAAAGTTCTGCCCCATCTGTAGTTGATTTGTCTGTAGGGTAGGAAGTAAAACCTGTCTATAAGGAGGAGCAGTATTTGGGTAAAATGTTTGTATGTAACCTGTTCTATGTGAGATTGGACTAGAATATGATGATTCTCTAATCAAGGAGTAGTGCTTACAGAACTGTCTGCTGTGTAGGCAAACCAATGGTTTGAGGACAGATCATCTGATACCTCACACTGAGGAAATATATTGTCTAGATGCATCTAGTGGCATTTTCACTGCCACATGTGACTGAACAGATTAACTGAAAACTTCAGAATACTGATGGCTTGAGTTCTTGGAGAAATGTGCTAAAGTTCAGGAACACCTTTCGGGCAGTTTAATCCTTGTAGTTGGAGCCCTGGGCTGTGCACTTCCCATTCTGCCAAAATAAACCAGAGTGCTACAGAATGTCAAACTGCAGGTCGCCTTCGGGCTCACGGCTCGTGTGGAGAACAGCAGTGTGTGCCCTTCTTTAGGTTCAGAGACCATCAGTGTTAATTCTTCTCTCCTGTGTGTATGAGTCTCAGATCATGGTCTGGGTTATGCTTGGCGATTTTGGCCCTACACCCACATGACAATATATCTTCCTACCTTGTGCTTGGCTACAAAACCGAGGATGTATTTTAAATTGCATTTTTGAAATCTATTACTGTTTCTGAAAAGGCCCTTTTACTGTGCTGCACAGATTGATGTTTTGTGAGGTAACGCATTGTGGCTAGGAAAGGAGAAACTAAATTTTGCAGCTTTGTTAATGAAACAAAGACCCCCTGTATTCCAGAGCAAGAATAATCAATTCTTGAAATCCAAGTTGGATGTGTTAAGATTGCATTCCTGAGGCTGGCAAACTCTTAATGTTGTGCATTAATGTTTTGTTGGGGTTTTTAAAATCATAAACACAATAAAATTCATCAGCTTTCCAGCAGACAAAGGTTTTTGTGTAGTACTGAATTTTTTTCTTTCTGACTTCCAAAACAACACAGCTGAGTGACTCCTGAAAAGGAAGTCAAACATAAAAGCCCCACTATAAGCCAGGGCTGATTTGTGAGTAATTCTGTGATAACCAGGTTCTGTATGAGATGAACTAGAAATTGGGTCAGTGTAGTTCAAAAACAGTGAGCTTGCTTTCATGAGGTGTAGTTCCACAGTCTCCATTGCAGTTTTTCCTGTAGTGTTTGCTGTTTGATACAGAATACATTCTATAATCTATGTTCCACCCATCATTAAGATATTATTTTCAGATCTCAGTAACATTACTTCAAGTATCATCAGGTGTGATTTCTGTCTGTGGTAAAGAGCAGTATTTCCATTTGCATGTTTCTGCTCACAAAATACAGAAAATGTTTGAAGAGGAGGAGGAGTCTTCAGTAATATCCAGGAGAAATGGTGAAAAAGGGAGCAGTTATCTCTTAGGATGCCTTTAGAATCACCCCACTGAGTAAGAAAACTATACCTAATGCAGCAGTTTGGAGGGCTTTGCTGTTTTAAAAAAGTCTGCACCTTAGATGTAGGTCTGCTTTGAAGGTACATTGGTTCAGCACGGCAGTACAAAGTGACCAGGATGTGTGGGAGGCTCATGGACCCTGGCCACCCCTGCAGGAGGAGACACCTACACAGTCAGTGAAATCTGGAAATGAGAAATGCTGGGATCAAGTTAGTGCTTGCTGTATCTGCACCAAAATACATGGTGTTCTTACAAGAGCTGCCCTAGGCTCTGGCAACAGTCTTGGAAAGTTCTGCTAAAGTAGAGAGTGACTGCAGGATGGGGACGAAGCAGCTGAACCTTATTCCCCCATCATCAAATAAGCAGCACCTGTGGGACTGGAGTGCCTGAAGGAGTAAGAGTGAGCAAGGCAGCAGGACTGGGAGCGTGTGCTGGGTAAGCAGGCAGGACTGGAAGGTCTTGAAGAGAAGCTGTAAGTGTTTTAATAGTTGTTATTTTACCTCTTGTTCAATAAAGCTCTGCTCTTAGAAAGGTTTGGGGGAAGTGCATCCTCCTCTTTCTTAAAGAGGAGTCGATTTGGGACCTGTTAGGGGCATATTAGCTCATTTGCCTTTGGCAGGCAGGTGTGATTGTTTGATGATATCGGTGCTTGTCTTGAAAGCTGCAGCTTAATTTATATGTCTCTGTGGAGGTAATGGTTTGGGCTGGCATAAGGGGTTTGGAGCTTTGGTTTTGGATTGATTCTCTAACTCCATCTTCATTTCTGGTCTGTGTTTCAGAGGGAGTGGTCATGATGCTTTAGTTAAGTGTTGCCATGTTTTTCACCAAAGAGGGTTGGCTTTGTTTTGCCTGCAGTTCACTAGTGGTTTTCTGAACAGTGCCTGTACTGGTTTTTGCTTTGACCTGTTACCAAATAAAAAAAAATTAACCAGCTAACGTAGTTAACAGCTTTTAACCCTTGACAGGGTCGATTTGTTGGGAATACAGACAGATTATGCAATATACTTGCTGAGTCATACCGAATACAGTGTGGTCAGAGGAGCAAAGCCTTTGTTGTATGCGTCTGTGTGGACTTAATTTTTTTTTCCCCCATTTCTCCCCTTTTCAGAGGATAGTGAGTGCGTGATGCTGATCTGGGGTGAGGGAGAGAGGAATACTGGATAAAGTGAGGCAAGAAGAGACTTTTCTTGCAGTTCTGTGATACTGTTGTAGTATCATGTCAATACATTATAGTCTGATGTTAATGATACTTTATAAATGAAGAATTCTATTGGATCCTGCTCCTCCCAGACTAGGTACTTAACTTAAAAGAATGGTGCAGTGATTGATTATTTCCTAGAGCAGCTTAGTGATACAAAGTGTCTTCCTCCTTGAGTCTTGGAAGACAGTTGTACTGCTGGAAAATACTCATACTTGTGAAGGGTGCTGCACACTGGGGACTCAACTTTTTCTTTGAGGGATTTTTTTGTGAAGCAGTAACCCTTAATTTCTTGTGGTAGGAAAATGTGTGCTTGGTTTTGAGGGAGTAGGTAAATAAATAACCATGTCTTCACTGCAGAGTTGGCTAAAATACTCTTCCTACTTTCACTCTTAACTGTATAGAGACTTTTTTCCTTGAACAGTGGCACTTCTACTTTGCTGACTAAAGCAGGGTTTAACAGAGTTTTTCAGCTGTGAACATGAGAGCTCTGCACAGGCTTGCTCCCAAGTGAGCTCTTTTCACTTGTACAAGTCTCTAGAGGAATTACTTTTACTGGAGGAAAAGTTAACAATAAATGATGCAGTTTTGAAGCCACAGGCTTTCAAGATGTCTAACTATGATCACTATGTGACTGTGTGAATGAGTTGCTCTGCACGTGTACAGCTTGATATCCTCATCAGAAATGCATGCACATTATTAAAAGGCTACTTGATGGGGTTCTGGAGATTGTTTGACATTATTTTTCTTCATAAATTTAAGCTGTGGGACAAGCAGGAAATCCTTGTAAACATAGGAAACAAATTGTTATTTTATACTTTTGAGGTTATTCAGAAGATTTCCAAGTATTGATCTGGTTTATTCCTCCTACAGTGGTGTATCACCTGTTTCACTGTCTTTGACAAGCAGACAACTTCTTGTCAAAGAATTCTAGGATGGATCAGAAGGAGGGTGGTTAGCAGATCAAGAGAGGTTCTACTCCTCCTCTACTCTGCCCTAGTGAGACCACATCTGGAGTCTCGTGTCCCATTCTGGCCCCCTTGAAGACTGTATTGGAATGCTTTCTGGAAGTTCTTTAAGTGTAGGAAAGCTGCTGGAGAGCTGTCTAACAACAATGCTCACCTAGCTGGAAGGAAAAATGCCTACTAAATATCAAAATGGCCTTTTTGCAGGTAAAATCATAATTATTTTTTCTTACAACAAATGTAGTCGGTAATTTCAGAGCTGTGATATCTGGTCCTTTGGAGCTATACAGGCAGTTTAAAAAAAAAAGCTTCTGTTTTTTATTGATAATGTTACCTAGCACCCTGTGGCAATTTGCATAGTTGTAAATGAGCAGAAACACCCTGGCTTACAAGCGTGCAGCACTGTGCCGCAGTGTGGGCAGGACTGCAGCCTCCAGGCATCATGTGACCCTGCTCTTATTGCATGGCACATTTCTCTAGGGTTTTCCTGGTTAACTTGTGTATCTGCTTGGTCTCTTAGTCTTTGTTTCTATATTCACATTAGAATATCTTAATGAGATGGAAAGCGGGAAAATGTGATACATGATGATAGCATCAAACTAAACATCACCCTGGTTTTAGGTTTGCTGTCAGAATGCCTTTATTCTGGCTTTTTATGTCTGTGTGTAGCTGCTCCTTACGTTACCAGGGCTAATTATGTTAATGTTCAGGGTGTCTACTACAGACCACCAACCCAGGAAGAAGTCGTTAATGAGATGCTTTCCAGGCAGCTGGAAATAGCCTCAAGATCACAAGTGTCTTCAATTGCCCTGCTCTTCATTGGAAAGGCCACACAGCGAGGCACACTGGGTCCAGAAAGATCATGCACTGCATTGATGACAACTTCTCTGATGCAAGCGATTGAACAACCATTAAGGAGAGGTGTGCTGCTGGGCTGTAGTGACAACATGGTAGACTTCGGTATTGTAAGGGGAACAAGCAGGACAATAAGTAAAATTTCAACCCTGGAGTTTGAAGGCTCCCTTTAGTCTCTTCAAAGAACTACTTGAAGAATCCTGTGGGCTAGGGACCCCATAAGGTAGGGGGGCACAAGAGAGCTGGCCAATCTTTAAATACCCCTTTGTCCAAGTTCAAGATAAGTGCATTCCTTTGAATAAAAAAATCTAGTAGAGGAGGCAGGAGACCTGCATGGATGAGCAAGGAGCTTCTGGAAAAATGGGAGAGAAATTAACAGTATGTGGAAAAAGACTCTGGTAATTATATTCCAAAAAAGCAGTAATGTGGATTTTGGTATTTGCTTTGCTGGCTTGGGAGGGTTAAGAAATTGTCAGGAAGGACAAGGACATAACACACCTTCCCTAAGAACAATGTCATTACCTGGCTGAAAGACCCTCTTCCCACCTATCCATGCAGGTGAATGGGAAACTGCAGGACAGCAAGGAAGAGTAAACTGGGAGTATCCTGACAAATGTGGGGCAGGGGCACATAAGCAGAGCATTGAAATGGTAGGGCCTGGGGGAAAAGCTTTTTCTTGGAGCCAAAATATGCATCAATTTTAATTGTTTTGTAAAACAAAATAAAAAGGTGACTAGGAGTTCACACTGCAAGAGCAAAGCAGGCAAGGGGAAATAATGACCAAAATGTTATTTTCAATCCATTTTACTCCAGTGATTTGAATTCTTTTTTGTTTTCAGGTAGGTTGTGTTCATGGAGTATCTAAGATAAGTATGTTCATGCAAAAAGTTGCATACTGTAGGCAGTGATCAGATGGTCCCCAACACTGAATTGATTTAATGATTTTTTTTTAGAGCTATCTGTAGTTATGGAAAGAAAAGCAGTATTTAACCAAGTAGGGAAGTGTCAGCTAGACAGCATGTGGACGTGGGTAACACTGCTGACGTGGGTAAATTCTGCCTTTTCCAAGCTACAGTGAAGAGCAAAAACATTGCTACAGCTGAAGGAATTCTCCAAAGATCTTGCACTGGGTGTTGTATACATTTCTTACATCCGTACGGAAGGAAATGTTAGGTCAGTTAAAATGAAGAGACTGTCATGTTGGCCTGCTTTACTACAGTAACTGGTGACATCTCAGCTTTACGGTTCTGCACTTCATCAACATCTTTCATTAAATTGCTTCCTAAATAGTCTTCTCTCTGTAAAGAACAAAAGCTCGTCCTACAGCGGGTAGTGAATTAATGGAATTGATACCCTTTTCTGATGGCTGTCAGGTAGGTTGCAGTTTAGCAGAACACTGGAGCAACAAAGAACAAACCTGAATCTTGCAGGAGATAATTGCATCTTTTGCTAAATTTAAACTAAAAAAGTTATGTAGTAGCTTTAACAGGCTCTTGGTTGTGTTCAGCGCTAAGATAATTAGTATTAGTGAGAGCCTGGACATAAAAATAGGGAAGACAAGCATCTGTAGCCTGTCTGTTAGAGTAAAAAGAATAGTTGTTCCTGTATCTGAAAGTTGCAGTAGTGTTTTTGAAAGCACCCTTTTCCATGCAGTTGCCAGAATGTCTTAGATTTCTGTACTCACATCTTAATTTTCCTCCTCCTCATGACAGGGAGGATTTCCAGCAAGCGCAAGATCTGAAGCAAAATTAACTCTTTCTTTAGAATTAAATTTCTGTTAATTTTTCAAACTGAGAGCTAAGTCAATCTAAGCTCCCCTGGCATGCCAGTCTGCAGAGAAATGTGACTTTAGTAAAGACCAGACTCAACAGGCTTCAAAGCTGTACAACACGATGCTAGCTGATGGGATTGCTATCTTACAGGATGTTTCTTTTTGTAATGTCCTTGTGATGTTTTAAGCAGGTCAGGTGGGATGTGTAAGCATCTTTCTAATCTGATTCATGTGCTGTCTGTATCTTAGGTGGCAGTTTTGTCACTCAAGTGTCAGTAAGGTTTGGGTTTTTGTTTGGGGTTTTTTTTTTGGGCTTGTAACATCTTGGTGTAAACTTTTGCAAGAGGTGGTGAGCTTGTCTTCTCTGAAATGTGGCCTGGACATGGTTCTGTCCAATCTGCTCTAGGTGATCCTGCTTCTGGAAGGGGAGTGGAGTAGGTGATTTCCTGAGCTCCCTTCAAACCCCTACCATTTTGTGACTAAACCCTGGGAGTCAGGCCACTTGCCCCAAAGAAAGTCAGTACTATTCAAGACTCTTGTGAGTGTGGAACACTATAGCTAATTACCCCTCACAGATATTGCTGTTTCCTCTTCTGTTAAAACGGCCAAACATCTTTGTTCTCTGAAGACAAAATACATACCCTCAGTATATATCTCCTATATGTTACTCCTGCTGAAACATCTATAAGAAGTAAACAGCAGAATAAATTGCTTGTCTGCTACTATAAATCAAAAATACAGTCTTAGTCCAGTGCAGCACAAGGCAAATACAATAATGGCAAAATCTATAGCTGTAGAGATGATAAAGGATCATGAGGATCTGCCCTCTCCTGAAGCCCAAGTATAGGATACATTATTCAAATATACAGTAGACAGTGGAAGTGATAAATACTTTACAAGTCTCAGCCTCTTAGAAGTATGTAGTTGGGGATGCAGCAATAGGGACTAAGATGCATGCTGTGGTCTTTATCATTGTAGTCTTTGCATTGCTGGTTAAACCTGGTGGAATTAACTATGGATTCAGTTATCAGTGTTGAAATCAGTAACATCTAAGTACAAAGTAGTGGAGAATCTGGCTATTATTTTGCATTCTCATGAGGTTACAGAGTAGCGCTAAACATTCAATTATGGTACCTTGCCATTAATTCCACTGCTGCCATTGCTATAGTTCCAGTATTGCAGCAATGCGTCTTTTCCTCCTCCTTCCCCTAGTTTCACCTATTTGCTTCACTTGCTAGGTGTTGTGTATTAAATGCTAGTCCTTCTAAATAGCCTGTGTTTTAGTGGAAATCAGTAATTCTGAGCTTCTCAAAGATCAAAGCCAGATATGTTTGTTTAAAAATGGAGGGTGGAAAAGGTCAAGAGAAGCAGGATGTATGCAAAGAGGGGCTTTCTTCCAACAGCTAAGGTCCATGAGCAGAGGTTTATGGTACTGCACATTGGTGTTCTTCCATTTCTGAAGTGTTACTGGTTGTAGTATAGTTGGTGCATGACTATGAGATTGGTCAATTTTACAAAAGGCATCAGAGAAAGATGACTCAGGTTGGATATTAGGGGAAAAAAATCCTTTACTGGGAGAGTGGTTGGGCACTGGAATGGGCTGCCCAGAGAACTGGTGGAATTGCTATCCCTGGAGGTATTTTAAAAATGTGTAGGTATAGCAGTCAAAGCCATAATCTAGTGGTTAGGGAGATGTTGGGATGAAAGATGGACTTTGGTGATTCTGGAGGTCCTTTCCAGCCGTAATAATTCTATGGTTTCATGACAGCTTTTGCCTTGAAATAGCTACAGAGTTCAAGTACTAAAGCAATAAATTGAATAAGCCATAGTGGCTGAGAACTGGGTGATAAGGGACAGTATTTACTGCTTTGTATGCTGGAGCAATTGATCTTTATCACATAAGTTGGAAGTTAAATGATGCTACTTTCTGGTATTGTTTGTCTTGAATAATACACAAATTTGGATTTCTTAAAATATGCTAGCTGTTCATTGGGGAAACATTAATGGTAGAATAGACATGCAGTGTGACTCATCAAGAGTTGTTTTAGTAGTGATCTTTCTGACTGTAGCTTTACTGTCAAAGACACTCAAACTCTAAGTACTGATGCAATGAAGTGGTCTTTAACAATGAATTAACATTTGCCTTTGGATTGTAACTTGTGCACAGGCCATTTGAATAATTCATTTCTGGAAGTACTTAATAGTTAAGGGAAAATGTAATGTGGGTGTTATTCATGAACATACTGAAGATAGATAGCATCATAGAGGAGCGTTTATGTGGGTGCTGCTTGAAACTACGTATAAGATATTAAAATCCCTCACCCATTAGTAGTCTGCTAATGCTAACTGCTTTGTCCAGGTGACGCAGAAGTATGCAGCAGAAAGTCCATTGTAAAAGATTGGCCTTGGAAGGTAATGTTGGCCTGAATGGGAGAAATGCAGTTTGTGCTTGTGAGCTTGCATCTGTGGAAGAAAGCTGGATTTGAATTAAGATGTCTTGCCTGATAATGTCCTTTGATAGGGACTGGTACTCTGAATTACTAAAAGGGAAATGTTAGTCAAATCAAGGTGGTAATAATTGCTTGTTGTTTTATCCTTTCTTTCAGCTAGGCAGAAATCTGCTTTCTGCTATTAGAGTTCCAAAGCTCAGTTTCTCTTGTGTGTGTAGGCCATGCTAGTCCATGTCAAAGGGTATAAGCACAAACTGTTAGCCTTGAGTGACCTAGAGGTGCTGCTGATAAAGCTTTTTGCTTTAAAATAACTTTCAGGGGTGAGATGTCGCTCCTCTTGAAAGCTCTTCATCTGCTCACAGTGAGGGAGGACCATCATCTAAGATGCAAATTTTTTTGAAGCTTATGATTTGCTGTTCAAAGGTTTTGTAAGGGGATAAGAAGGGGCTGGAAGTGCTTGTGTAGAGTGGTAAGAGTTTGGGGAAGGGCATATTTTAAACATGTTGAATGCAGCAGATGTTGGGCCTCTGCTAAAAATACAACACAGTGTCTTGTCTCATCACCAATTGGCTTTTTTGCCCTCTTCACTTTCTAGAGTAATAAATAGAAATTCATGTGAGCAAGGGTACTTTTGTAATTAAGGGTGATGCTTGTCATGGCAGCGTAGGTGCAGTCAGTGATTGGTTACATGCAGTAAAGAACATTCTATTTCTTGTTCTGTAAGTAACAATCACAAGTCCAATACCTTCACGTGAAGGTAGGGCTAGAATGAGAAACATGAACAAGTTTTATGCTTCCTTGATCTATTACATGGCTCAGTGATTGCTTTCTCATAGAACAGCTAGGGCTAACCTGGAATAAATAGCTGCATTTATGCTATCAAGTGAAATGAAGTAATTGTCCTCTGCTTTTATTAACATAGTTTGAAAGACAAGAGTCTACAATATAAACATGCAACAGTCAAATAGTTTCCAAGCTTTGGATATTTGAGAGCTGTAAGTTCAGAGAATTGTTTTTTATAGATTTTCATTTATCTGATAGGTCCTTTAGTAGTACTTGAGTATTTGTAATCTTTCATCCAATTGGAGTGTGTTGGAAAGGAGCTGGTGTGTGGTCTTAGGAAACGAAGGATAAAACAAAAGTCTGCAAGTCCTATTTATTTTAAAAATGCAGTAGTTTTGTAACCAAAACAGGTAGGGTAGCTATATAGAAAGAGGATGTTATATGAATTATAAACCATTGTGGGGTTTTTTCATGTTTGAAGGAATGACAAGTTGTAATGACAAAGCTTGTGTGCCAAAATGAAGTTGGTGATGCTCTGGAAGTTGGTGATGTTCTGTTTTTAATAACCTAAAGAATGTAATTCTGTGTTGTATGGGGAGCCTATTCTACTGAACTGGGACCAGCAGAGTAAAAAATGTCAACAGTAGGATCTGGAAAAAGATATGGGAGTCTCTTTTGATTCACTTGTGTGTGGCATCTGTATGAAAATCATATGCAGAGGGCATGAATCTACTGACTTTATAGACTGGATTAAATATTTTTTCTAGCCAGAGAATCATGGAATCATTAGAGATTGGAAGGGACCTCAAAAGATCATCTAGTCCAATCCCCCTGTCACAGCAGGATCACCTAGACCAAGTCGTGCAGGAACACATCCAGGCGGGTCTTGAACGTCTCCAGAAAAGGAGACTCCACAACCCCCTGGGGCAGCCTGTTCCAGTGCTCCAGAACCCTCACTGTGAAACTCCAGGCTAACCACTGCCACTCCTCGGTGACTTGTGATCAGTAGTATTATGGCAGCATGTTCTAGCATGTTGTAGGTTAATGCATTTGTAATCTTCATTGCAGCTGGCCTTAAGTTTTTTGAAACTTCTTTAAGTGGCTTCTTTGGAAGATCTCTTAGATGCAGTATAACCAAGCAGATGTACGTTTGAGAGCATTGCTGCTGCTTTTTATCCCTGAAGGACTGTGTTGTGACTGTATTAGAGCTGCTTTGAAGCTTTGATTGTGTACTGGGTCTTGAGAGTTTTGTACTAGAGTATCATTCGTGTTTTACATCACTTTGTGTATTGTTTAGTCAAATGCTTTATTTAAAGCAACATATAATTCTTCCAGCTGCACAGAGCATGTAACGTCTTACACACTTTGCTTCAGTTACTGTTAGAGGTATACCATTTGAAAGCTCAAAAGAACACCAACAACTGAGATGAATGTATCTAACAGAATATGCCTTAGACTGAAAATTCAGTTGAATTCCATTCCCCAGTGTGTGTTTCTATTTTTGTTTGGCGTTATTTAGTTTTTCACTTCCTTCCCCTTCCTTTCTCCCATGTTTGAAATAGGCATAGTAGGCCATTCTCTAAAATGGGTATCTGTGGAATGAGAAGTGAAATGCAATGTGTGTGTCGAAAGCTGTCTGTCATACTAGATGTAGAAAAGCAGTCCTTTGAATTAGGAGTGCATGACTACTTAAATCCATGTGATAATCTGAAACAAACTTATGTATGGTCTTATAGTCAATTTATGAAGGCATAAGGGATTCTGACAGAGGGCTAGAAATTTCCTGGCTCTGTGGTCAGACTAGTAAATAACTTGAGCAATTGAGAAAATGGATAAAAAGCGGAATAAAACAGAGGCGGTAGTAATGGATGGCGGCTCACCAGAGAACCGGTTGTAGAAAATTAAGTTTGCATGTTAAGCTAGGGTTAATACAGTTTCCATGCTGACTGAGGTGTTAGATGGTGAGGTGGTAAGCACCTTGATCTCTCTTGAGCAGCCTGTTCCATTACTTCCTGGAATGAGTTAGCTGTGAGGTGGTGAACAGGCAGGAATGAAAGCTTTTCTGGTTGAGTGGAAGTTCCAGTATTTGCAGGCTGGATGGCTAAACAGCAAAGGGTCACATATGAATAAATAAAGGCAACAATTTTTGCTGCTTTTGCCTGTAGAGTTTCTGCATTGGTTCTGTGCAATCTGTTCCCACCACAGAAGGCAATATAGTAAAGGCAGAAGAAATTGTAAAGAAAAGAAGGAAAGCCTCTTTGTTTGAGGTTACATGTAGCCCTAGTAATATTTGTTCCTGATGTGTACTTCAGATAACTGACACCATTTGACTTTGACAAGCATAAGGTTGCAGATCTGATTTTGGAGTTCCTGTCAGTTACGAGTGATTACACAATAAATCACATTGCTACTGTTGTGGGTTCCTGAAGACTTTATGTATAGGAAAAGGTTTTGTCTAGTGCATTAGCTGAAATGACACAGTCGCTATTAATCTTGCTAAGTTGATTTTAATCATCTTTGTTCCTAACAGGCTAGTAAGTACTTTTTAACGCACCAGGCTGTGACTTTATCATGACACTTGTATTTATATAGATTAAATCTATCAGTATCATTACAGGATGATGCAACCAGCTTAACCAATAAACTACTCAGCACATCTTCAGGTTTAATATTGCTGCCATCATCATGGTGAGAATAAAGAATATAGTTTACTGAGAGGAAACAAAGGTGGCAGGAGTGGCAGAGACTACCAATGCTCTGTAAGTAACCACGGCTGTTCCAGTTCAGGCCGCTGCTTGGGCACATACAGCTATACTTGAATGTTTCTTGTGCTAACACAATTCCTACATTCCTGCCCCCTAGAAAGGATTCAGAAGATTATAAGAGTGATGAAGAGCCAAATGTTGCATGATAGCTTTAGTTGCACAGTGCTTCCTTAGTGAATTTTGTTTCTTTTTAGTTCCTGGTTAGTGGTTTGTCTTTTTTGAGATGTGGAAATAAAATGCAAATCTCCTGAGTCCTCGTGATTTAGTGTGTCTCTTGCTCCCACTCAGCTACCACAAGCAGTCACTTGTGGTCATGTGTGTAATTTAAACCTAAGGGATCAGAGCAAACTTGTGCGTGTCTAATCATCCCTAACAGAAAGATCTGTGAAAAATCTATTCAAATTCCACTAAGGCGAACTAAGTTCTGCTGTTCTTTCTAGTTCTCGGTAGTGTTATGCAGTATTTCAAGAGGGGGGAAGATGTTGAATTTGGGAGAAATGAATACTGGATTTGAGTGGCAGGAAAGGTATACATAGCTGAATGGAATCAGCATGTGTTGCATTTGCTGCTGTTATGTTGGACAAAGCCACGCTCACTAGACACACTTGGATGATAAACCATGGCTTTACAAACTCCCAGTTTCCCAAATTTTATGCTCTGCATATTTTCCCCTCTTTATGGTTGCAATATAAATATTTAAGTTGTAGGTATCTGAATATACCAATTCTGCCTCACTGTGAAACTTGTGCACTTTGCTTCAAATGTTGAAGTGAGAAGTGGCAGATTATCTTCTCATTTTAAATACACAAAAGCCCACCAGCTGTCTGTTGGCCATTCACACTAGGTTAGGGAATAATTTGTTGGAAATTCCCTGAAATATCCCCTGTTTGGCACTGAAATCAAGTAATTACATTTCATAAGTATAATTACAATACACAAACCCCATTTGTTAAACAATTGCCAGTTAAATGCCTAGTTAAAAAGGCTACTTGTCCTTTGGCTGTCATGTCCCTGTAAGAGAAGGAGAGTTTTTATTATCAAAAAAGACATAATTTTCTTTCTTAACTTTGTTTTCACACTGCCTGGCATAATATGATAACTTGTGTTTTAATAGGGAAATTACCTTCCAGTAAGAGTTTCAGTTTAGAAATGTGATGCTCCGTCTGCTGTTCTGATACCTGTCAGATAGTGATGTGTCGGGGAATACTGTTCTGTAATTCAAAATTCATACTGTCTAAATTTATCATGGTGGTACAATACCAGTGCTAAATATCCTGATTGACTTTCCAAACATAATTCTGAATTTAATGAATTAATACAAATTTTTTTGTGGGTTTTTTCCTTGTAATGAGACAACTCCATACTTAGATACAGGTAGTTTACTGACATATTTGAAGGACTTCTGTTTTACATGGTAAAACAGAGCTCTGGATAGGTCCTCCAACTTAAATCTTGAGGGTGTGCTGCTTAAAGCAACACACATGCTTTTATATAGTCAACAAAAGGTGCTAAATTAGAAGGCTTACATATGAAAGTATATGTGATTTGGCAGTCAGGTTGGGTCTAATTTAGGCTACATTCTGAACTCCTAAGCTATAGTCCTGCTGTTGGTAGCATGTAGGAACATTCTTTTGGTACAAACACTATTGATATCTCATGGTTGAGAGAGGCTGTTGCCAGTGGCTGTACGTATGTACAGCATAGGGATAATGAAAAGTGTTTAAATCTTCACAGACAATTGCTCTGTACACCTGAAGAGCTAGTGAATTCCCTAAAGACACTTTTCTATTTATAACTGCCAGATGAGAATTTGGTGTCTGATACTTGTGAGTGGTAACATAGTCCAGCTGCCTGCAAACTTGGTTGCATATGCTATTCAATTTAGGGAGCAGGCGGGTGTTTCAAAGGAACTGTTCTGAGGTACAAACTTAGAGCGGATTTCCTGAAGCAACTGTAATGTTGCTGCTAATTCAGTTGCATGGAAGTATACACAAGCAACTGAAATGGGTATGTACTACTTAACCAGCTTTACAGCGAGTGCCAGGACAGGAAAGGTGGTAACTTGCATGTTGAGCATTTATAGATGTCTAGTGTACCAGTTGCTTGCTTAAAGATAATTACTGGTTCTCTGTGTCAGTTTTTAGAAAAGAAGATGGGAGAGGACAATTGTTAGAGATTTGAGTGTCCACAAAATGTCTCCTAATTTTATTGTAGGAAATTGTTGCATCTAGGCTTAGTACACTTGTGTGCTTGTACATAAAACACATTTATCTTCACTCTATACTTCATTTTAAATAATAGAATCTTCCTACTGCTGAGTGAAATAGTATTGTCCCTAAAGCAGGATAAAAATTGATCCTGTTTGTTTGTGTGCAAGCAACTGGATGAGTCCGTTCCTGTATTTCTTTATAAAAAGGCAAGATACTTATTGCTATTAGTAAGCACAATGAGTCTTGATTATATTAGTAGGAAGAGGGAAAAGATTCAATATACAGCCTCCATAGCGTTTGTAAAATTGCAGGATTCTTTCTGTGGAAATACAGAAAGGCACCCGAGAATCAGGAAATTAATTGGTTTTAAATGTGATTGGCCATGAAGTGATCAAGGATTCCAATGTACGTCATTGAAAAGAGGAAATCCTTTGTCTCAGAACTGAACACTTCTCTTGGTCATATCCTTTAGCGTTTTTTGAGTGTTTGATATTTTTCCCCCCTCACTGTTTTCCTAATCATGCTATCATAAGCCTTAGGGGATAGATATTTCATGTCATAGAATTGATGTGGTTTAAATTACATAGTTGCAAAGATTTTAACGTTGATTAGGGGTCTTAAAGCACTGTGATGCTCCTCCCTATATATTGTAGGGATATGTTACAGAAGAATAGAGAACTACCAAAATCATTTTTAGTGACATTAATACTGTATGAGTAAATGACTGGGGTCTGATTAAAAGAATAGAAACTAAAATAAATTGAGGAAATTAATTTATAACAGACTCATCTTCAGGAAAAGGCAATTCATTACTCATCTTCAATGTGTGTAGCCAGCCACAAAGCTGTATGATCTTGTTTTGGTAAAAGCAGCTTATTCCTGTCAGTGAAAACTGGGAACTTAACCATTGCGCAAACCTTTCAAAGTCACAAATTGGGATGGGACTGGTCCGGTTGGGAAGAATTCTCCCTTTCTAGGTGGTCAGGAGTGCCTTCTGGTGAGCCTTTTTTCTTTTCCCTGCTCTTCCTTCTCTCTATTCAGGTGGGTTTTATTAGCTTTGGACAACTGCCTGTGTGCTTCTGAAGTATAATAATCTGTTCTATAGGCATAATGAAAATGGTCTTGAAAGTATCTGACTTGGTATTTTATGTGACTGATTTGCAGTGTAACAGATAGCAGTTTCCTGAGATGTTAGAAATGCTGAAGACTTACCTTAAAACAAAGAAAATACTTCTTTGTAATTGCTGAACTGCTTCACCAGATGGGAGTTATGACAGCTTAATTAGTAAGTGTTCCCAAGAAATGAGTGATTAGTGAGACACAAAGACCATATACAGTTGAGAAAAGTGGTGATATCCAAACCCTTGATAAAACTCTTGAATTTTATTTACCTTCTTATTTTAAGGTTCTTTTTATTTCTCCTTTATCAAGTGATAGCTGATACTATCTCTGCTATCTATGTATAATACTGGTGTGTCTGTGCTTATGGTTGTTGCATTTTTTTTCCTGTAACTGACTTTATTGGTGATTAATAGGCTTTTTCATTCAAATCCTGTAAATAGTCTTGCTCATAAGTGAATATTGGCTCTAAATAGGGCACAAAAATTTAGTGAAGCTCAATTTTTTTGCTTGTTACTCTTTGGTGTATATACGTGTTCTTTATTGTAATACTTAGCTGACCTTTTCCACATGTTACAAGCTACAGGTTTTGTCTCTCATGTGACAACATGAGGATTTCAGTTGGATGCTGAGAGGCTAAGACACTTAGGGCAACTTCTGTTGTTGTCATGATCAGAAGTGGGGAAAACAAACAAAAAGGAAGCAGGATAATTTGGATCCTTGCTGTTAATAATTAGACAAGTTGTAGAATACTGATCACAACAGGCTGGACTCTAGCTGTACTGCACTTGAGATTTCAAAAGGCTGAAAATTAATAGTTGTGTTTGAGGATTTCAGACAGTAAGCTCTTGGTGGTCTTCTAAAAATGATATGCAAATATGACAAAGATACTAATCCACAAATGTGGTGGAATCATTAAGGATCAGAAGGGACCTCGAAAGATCATCTAGTCCAATCCCCCTGCCACAGCAGGATCGCCTAGATCAAGTTGCACAGGAACAGATGCTGGAGATGAAATAAGGTGCCTGGAAGGGAAGAAGGTGTAAGGAAATTAAATAATACTGTTAGATGGGTAACAGGGAACAAACCATGAAGCCATAGTATTTCAGGGCTGAGAAAGGACCTTCAGGACCATCTGGTACTGCACTTTAGATCAAATAAGCCTGTGCTATTCCTCCCCATGAAGCTTCTAGGTTGTTTTTTAATAATCATTATTTATTCCAAATACTTCTGCTACTCTTTAGGAATGCTGCTTTTGCAGTTGGACAACATAGGCACAGTGTTCTCTGCAGCAGATTTTTACATCTCTCAGTGCAGTCATGTACACTTGCCACAGTGTCAGCTGCTGCTGTATTTGCTCACCCTTCCAGTTTTGGTAAATGTTGCAAACTGAATAATCCGAACAATAAGTCCATCGCCCACGTCATGATGGTACTTCATAGCACCAATACAAAGTATTTGCTGCTGTAGACTACTGTTGGGTGAGAAATTGCTGGTATCTTCACCCAATGGCTTGCACACAAAAACTAGTGTATACTGCATTTCTTTGAAACAGGTTCTGATGCTGTAACTCCAATATGGCTTAGTGCTGCTTTGGCGAGATGTAGATAAAATATTGCTATGTTATTTTTATAAAGTGTGCTACCTGTCTACAGGAGGGGATTAGATGAACTTGATAAGTCTTTGTGATAAATCCTGCTTGCAGTTTGTTGTATTTTGTCTTCCATGTGGTGAAACCCAGTCATTATTTGTTCTGCTGTTTCTCTGTAACTATCAAGTTCTTTTTCCATGGGTCTGCCAATTGTGTCATTCTTCAAATTTAATCTTTTGTACTGTAGCCATTTCTTGTGAGTTCTCAAAAATGAAATCTAAGGATTTAATCAGGCAGCTCTTTAACTATCTTAGAAGGAAATATGACTTGCTTTCTGGATGGGTGTTTCAGGAAAATAAACCTGCCTTTCTCCCTCACTATATCTGTCTTCCCAACTAATGTTTCTTTATAGCTCTCTTGCACAAAAAGCAAGTTAGGAATCCTCAGTGCACACAGTCAGCATGTTCTGAAGTAGAAGTGTGATTCCAAGTATTAGTTACCATGATGCTCAGAGTGAATTTTTGTCCACTGTAGAATATCCCCATCTTTGTGGTTGTTGGTGTTGGTACAGTGTACAAAAAGATGTGAAAACCATGTATAAAGGCAGGAAAAAATTAATTGCTTTGGCAGGATGTTTTTCTGGAGATTTGTTTTTGCATAAAAGGAAGGCCAATCAGGTGACTGTATGGGTGATGCAGAGTCAGTGATTTTAATTTCTAAATATTGAACTTATTTTTTCCAGTGACTTGCTGGACATACAATATGTGGCATAAGTTTAAGGTGCATGGTGACACCAGCTGGCAGTGAAATATAGGCATGTAGAAGAGCATGATCAGATCTTTGGGCTGACTTGGCTGGGAAAATTTCTGGAACTACATTGGTACTATGTCACTGCAGTAGCTAAATGTAGAACTTAAAGTCTGGTTCAGAAGCTGAGTCATATACTTAATGCTATTAAGGTCTAATGATGAGGAGTTGCAGAGATCTTTTATGCCTTCACTAACCTGATGTAGTTCACTGAACTGGGGGTGTTAATACTGTGGACTGAGTAATCTCTTGAGGTGGTTGAATAAATCTGGGTTTGGACTAGGAAGAACATTAAAGGCTTGAACCTGCATCTTTAATCCTTTTCCACATTCTTAGTTGTCATGAGTAGGCAGGCGTAAACAGATGCACAGCTGTTTCAGGAGTGGAGTTCATTTCATGAACAACTGAAATTAGAGCTGTGTAGCTTCATCTGGAATAAGTAATTTGTGTGCAAGCAAGACACTGTAAAGAAAAGACAAATAATTGTAAAAGGTCATAGTATGTGCTTTTTTTTTTTTAGATGTGAGTCAGGAAACTCAAAACTCTTCACAAAACATCAAGATTCTATGAGGAATGTGTTATTTAATTTTTAGTATTCTTTTGAGTAGTTTACCACTTTGGGAGTCTTAGTTAAAAAAAAATTCCCAAACTTGGTTCGGAAATGTCTTTGAGACTGTCAGCACTGTTCACCTGTGTGTTTCTAATAGAATAATTCAGGAAAGTGCATTGTAAATGTATTAATATCAGTGTAAACAGTCACAGAATTGTTTAGGTTGGAAAGGACTGCAGGAATCATCCAGTTCCAATCTCCTGCCTTGGGCAGAGACACCTGTCCCTATCCCAGATTGCCTAGGGGGACCCATGCAACCTGGCCTTGGATGCTGCCAGGAACAGAGCAACCTCAACCTTCCTGGGCAGCCTGTTCCAGTACCTCAGCAGGGAAGAATTTCTTTCCAAGATCTGATTGAAATATGCCCTCTTTTAGCTTGAAACCATCCCCCTTGTCCTATCACTAGAGTACCTTATAAAAAGTCACTCTCTAAGTTTCCTGTAGCCCTTTCAGATACTGGACGTCTGGTACAGCTTCTTCCCCCCACCCCTCCCAAGTCTTTTCTCCAGGCTGAACAGTCCCAATATCTTCAGCCTGTTCTCATAGGAGAAAAGTGTCCCTTGTGTGCCTTGGTATGTTTCTATTTTCATTACTGCAGGCTTGAAATACACAGGGCAATTTAATTCTTCCAAGCTGCATTGTTTAGATAGGATGACAGTATCAGATATTTTCCTGCCTTTAATGGCCACTGGGATTGTTGCTGAAGAGGACAGCTGAGCTGCCTGTTAAGCAGATTGCTCAGAGCGTATAACTGCTAAAATAGAAAGCATTGCATGGGTGTATGTACATATGACAAGTTCATGATCTTTCAGCCTAATATTGGATCATCTTTGTCTACAGACTTCAGTATGCAAAAGAAGAAATGTTAAATAAAAATGGTGTTTGCCTTCAGCAAATGCCTGTGTTCAACTGAAAAAGGGCGGGGGGAGACTTGGAATGTGTAGTTCAGCAATGCAGGCTGTTCTGTTTATTAAGATGTTTGGGTTTTTGTTTTTTTGGCAGTAGCATGCACTTGTTTCTTGCAGCCACTGCATATGTACATGAAGAGGCATTTGGTCTAAAAAGACCCAGGCAACCCAAGGCAAAACCTAAACAAACTAACCAAAACTAACCCAAGCTAATCAAAAAGCAAAATCAAATCCCCCAAAATTTTGAGATTTATTTAAATGGTGTCAGTAACTGAATCGCCTTCAGTGAAGGTTGGTTTTGGGGACAGAACACTACCACCTGTACTGATCCTGCCCCTTTGAGAGATTTCAAGATAGGTTTGGCATTGCTGTAAAGGAACAACCTCTCAGCTTAGAGCAGCCTGAATATTGGGAGAGTTATTTGGAGTGTGTAACGTCCTCTTGACTTTAAAATCCTCCTTAAGACAGATGTGTCCAGATAATACAAATTGCAAGTTATGAAATGAACAAACTCTTTAGGGATCACTATAGGTAACAGTATGTAAATAAGGAAAATATTGGAGCATATTGAGCCACTGGAAAAATACTTGGGTTTATAGAGAAAAGAAGAAAATCTTCTGAGATTCTTACTTTTTCGTTTTAATGGTAACTGTATTAAATTAGCTTCTTGCATGGTAAGTTGGGAATATTGCAGCATTTGAGTAAGAGTTGTGTTACTGCAGACTAACCTATTAGATGACTTGCTGTGGTCTATCGTCTGTCTGGGCAACTCTTCTGCCACATGGAATATTTTCAAGCTGTAGTTGAACAACCTTATTGTAAGAGAATAGTTTCTGCCTTTAAC
Source organism: Upupa epops (assembly GCA_013397515.1). Taxonomy (NCBI): domain Eukaryota; kingdom Metazoa; phylum Chordata; class Aves; order Bucerotiformes; family Upupidae; genus Upupa; species Upupa epops. The sequence continues at coordinate 420,207 of VZRI01003309.1, forward strand.
CACAGATGTGGACTGTCACTGGTGTGTCTGGGGGACTGTCCAGGTTCAGCCATACTGATGCTACAGGTAACTCTTCTTTCCCCAGGATCATGAAGCTGCTTGATGGTCAAGCCCTGATTTTAATTCAAGGCAAATAAGCTGGGGTTTAACAGTTCTGTCTCACCATCTCTTTTTGGTGCTGGATTCTGTTTTGTCACTTTTGGGGAAGCTAGGTGGGTGGGTTGGGGTGTTATTGCCTTGGTGTTTTTAAGGATTGGAGTGTTTATTGTTGTCTTAAGCCCAAGATGAAGGTAGCTGTGTTTGCATGAACTGCTATGCCAGTGACGCGTTAGTCATGCACCAGTTTACTGTGCTCTATATTTTCAGTTTGGATGTTCCTAATTACTATGGAGTGGTTATGTGAGTGGTTGGGAAAACAATCTGCAGTTTGGGTCGTCATGTCAGTTAAGGTTGGTGATATTTCAGATGCATGCAGTTTATAAGATGAAAGAGCATTCTATGAATCACTCCAGACCTTTTTTAACTGCTGCATGGAAGGGCATGAAGTAGGGGAAGGGGGCCACACTAAGAGGAGGGGATAGGCCTAAATGTCAAGTGTGAAGAGAATGATGCTGGGGACCAGTGAACATGAAAAGTAAGAAAGCTAAGGAGTCTGAGAGAAGTAAGGAAAAAAAAATTGGTTGAAATAAATTCTATTCCCAGGAATTTGAACAAGCATTGGATCTGAATGAAAATAGTTATCTGATTTTGGAATGGGCTGCCCATGGAGGTGGTTGAGTTGCCGTCTCTGGAGGTGTTCGAGGTTAGGCTGGATGAAGTGCTGAGTGGCATGATCTAGATGTCAGATGTTTGGTTTACTTGGTGGGTTTTAGGTTGGACTGGATGATCTTTAAGGTCTTTTCCAGCTTCATCCAAAAGAAAAAAAAAAGTAGGGAAAAAGTTTAATTTCAGTATATTACCTGTGTTAGAGGACTCAAGAGACTGGGGTGACGTGGGAGTCGAGCTCACTTGCACAGACAAGGGAATATTCTGCCTTGGGTGGTGATGAATTTTAAAAACTTAAACTAGTCCTGGTGATAGTGTGGCTGCTTCTGGTTTCCTTTGGAAAAACAAGTACTTGAATTTGTTTACTCACAGAAATTGTTGGCATGGCTGCAGTTCATTCTGCAAGATCTCACAGTATTTGGGCACTTGTCTGAGACTTAGGCTATCACCTTGAAATGGCTTAGTCTGACAGTCTGATGCTAACAACATGAGTTATTTTTCTTGCTAAACTTCAGGTGTAAGTGAACTTTGGGCTTTATAGGTTTTGGAGCCAAAACTTTAAACCCAATAAAACGCCCAAATGAACAACTTTTCCCACCTCTCCTGCAAAACTCTCCCAACAAAACCCAAAACCAACCCACAAGCCATACACCAGGAAACCCTCTCTGAAATAACCCTTTTTCTTGTGCTAAAGCACCAGATGGTAGCTGTCTAATGAGTGAAAATGATGGGTAATAGTGGTCATATTATCATGACAAAGTTCTTTTAAACTGCAGCATCTAATCTCTGAAAATTATTAAACATTCTGGGCTCTGCTGTCGCTGTAATTAATGAAGCGACTCTAAAGTCTAAGACTCCAGAGTGGATAAAGTTCTGTCTGTACTTAGCTGCAGGTTTTTTTGGCTTTCTGTGCCTGGAGCTGTTTCTGTGAAGCCCTTTCATCACCTGCCCCTTGTGGAGCTGCTTTGTCTGTCAGTGTTATCTGTGCAGCAGCTCTCTTCGGTGTGTTACAGCTGTAAGATTTGTCAAGGAGTCAAACTGCAGAACACTAGAAAGCTTGGAGTAGTGCACCTCGCTGTCTCTTGGGGAATAGAAAGGGCGTTAAAATTCTGATGCCTCATTCTCCTAGAATGATCCAAATCAAGCCTGTGAAGCTGTTCACAAGAAAAAAACATTTGATTTTGCTAGGTATGAGTGCTTCAGAAGTTCTCTTTGTGCATACTTGCAACACAGGGGCAACCATGTTGTGCTGGTGCCTAGCTCCTTGTCTTGGTTCAGCATCCTTAACCCAGCTATACAAAGCTTGAGAAAACTCTGAGATACTACTACTACGGATGATTCTTCACTTAAAAAGACCTAGCTAGAAATTTTGAGAGGACCCATATACCTTGTATTATCCTCATATATGCCTTTCAAACTGATTTGTGGAAAGATTTCCAAAGTGACAGTGGTTCAAACTCCTGGGATGGTATTTTTCCATAAGCCTCCCTCACCCTCCCAGGTGGCTGGCTGATGCGGTACAATATTGTATTCCTGAGTGTAAAATAAACTCCTAAATAGGAAATGAAAGTGCAGCAGTGGCTTTACTGAATATCAGTAGTATTCTTGCTTTCAAATAGCTGGTGGCAAGAGAAGAAGATAAATTGAGTAATTTGTAATATGAGGTTATCGGTATGCTTAATACAATGAAATTGTAATGTTCAATGGAAAAGCGCTATCAAGAGAAAATAGTATGCAAATTATAGAATATAAAGCAGTCATTCAAATAGATCCGTTAAATTTACTGAGATTATAAAAATATCTAGAGGGCATAATAAGGTGCTGTGTATCTGATGAAGTTGGTATCTAGCTCCGTGACCAGGTGATACTGTTCCCAGCCAAAGCAATACGCTGCTTTTCATCATTTGTACTGAAACAGTTGGAATTTAAACTAGGTCTTTGTGCCTAGTTATCCTACAGCTTGCACCTACAGTGATCCTTATGCTGCCATCTTCCCTCATAAACTAATTTGTGGTGGCCTTGCATTTCCTGTCACTTATGGTGATATGGAAGTATTTGCCTCACTAGCATGAAAAGCAAACCCCAAAAAACCCCCTAGAGAGAGTGGCAATTCCAAAGGCACTTGAATGAATTTATTGTAGTGGATGAAATTGTATGGATTATAGTTAAGTCTGATATTACCTTTTTCATAAAAAGAACCATATCATAAATTTATAATTAAGGAGGTCTATGCATTGTGAGATTGAGCTTTGTACATTTATTCGTTTTTAAATTAATGCAACTGTCTTCAAACAATGATTTGGGCCCTGAGCAATTTTAGGATGAAAATAAAGTGCCATGGAAAATGTCATGAATATTTACAAGTACATGGCCTTTTTGTTGCCATAGTTTTTTTATGGCTCGCTTATAAGCTTTTTTTATTGGAGTATAAACGTGTTCTCTAGTGCTAATATTGTATTCATTAAATGTTATTCAGATCTCAACCAAACACCTGGGTGATGTCATCTCCTTGTGAAATGCATTATTCAACAGAATTTTCCCTAGAGAAAATAAACTTCTCTGGCTATTCTTCAATCTCTTCACCCACTCCCACCGAATATAGGGTTAAAGCATTCTCTACACAATTCAGTCTCTCTTGGAAACCGAATGAAAAAGAAAAATGCCTTGGCTTAAATAAGCTGTTATCTGCCCCTTTTGAATTACAATCTACCCATGGCTGAACTTGGGAGCAATGCCATCCTTTTAACTGGCAGCTGTGCTGAAGGAAAAATGGTGGAGAGTGCAGTGAATTTCTGCTCCTTAGAGTTTTGTAGTGGCTCACGTTCAGCTGGCTGCATCTGGTTACTGCAAATAGCCACGGCACAAAGGGCTAGATCTGGCATGCAAGGTTAGTGCAGTGCAGGTGGCAATACTGACACTGTCTCCTTGCCTCAGGGTAGCTGCTGGGCTGTAATGCTGGGGGAGCACTGGGGGGTAAGAGGGAAAGGTTAAGAAAAGCTCAGACTTGTCACATGTGGCAATCACTTATATTTGGAGTCTTTGCAGGTGGGATAGGAAAGAGTGATAGAAAACTTGTTCTAGCTGTGAAATAGCTACCTACAGAACAAATGCTCTCAATACAATTTGTTTGCAGAAATAGTAGACATAGTGTTCCTCTCCTGGAGCATGTGTTATCGAAGAGCTCAGCTGAAGATGGACGTGTGGCTTTGAGCAAGCAGGAAATAGGAATTAAATTCTTTTTAGATCTCTGGTCCTGGGGGTGATTTTGGTTGGGTGGTTTTTGGCATTTCATATTCTTACCACATTGATCTGAAGTTTAGTTTTATTCATGTGTTATTTTAACTTGGTGCTGTAAACACTCTGCAATGACTGTTGAAATGCAGATGTCCCATTCTGATTAATAACATGGATGACAACTACCCAGGAAGAGCCAATATGTGCTTTTTTGGCAGGATAAAAATGCCACTAAAGTGCTACCAGGAACAGGAAAGATAGACACATGTGTACTTCTGTGTCCAAACAAGGTTTTGTTTATATATAGTTAACGTTGGTTAGAATTTTTCTGAAATGATTGGTTGAAGCTGATGCAGTGCATTAGTATGCATAAATCATAAAATTAATGTTAAAACTTAGTGGTTTATTGTAAAACCAAGGAAACATCACTAGATGAGGCTGCAGAGAGGGTTTGGTTTTGGTTGACATTTAAATTCATGGAGCCCATTAGTCAATCAGACCACAATGCCAGTGCTGGTAGGGCTTTCAAAAGCTCTTAATCTGACTGTAGTCCATTTGTCTTCTCCCACTGCAGAAAAGGACAGGCTTTCTACTGAATACAGTGACCGCAAATTTAAATGGTGACAGGAATTTCTGACGGTGCTGTAGTTTTGTTCCTGATTTAGCATCAGAAGTGAACATGCATGTACTTGGGCCCAGTCTCTTATTAGATAACTTGGGATAAAACTTGGTTGATAATTTTCAAGAAGCATGGAGATGAAAGCCCAGAATACTGATTGCTTTATGGTATGCGGCATCTAGTCTTGTCCATGCCTTGGTGTTTTGATGTCATCTGCTCAGTTATGCAGAGGGCAGCTGCCCTGAGGCTCCTGAAACAGCCAAACTCAGCAGCTGGCACAAGGGGTGGCTTTTCTTGTTGCTATACAGAATCACAGAATAGTTAAGGTTGGTAAGGATCTCCTAAGGTCATTAGGTCAAATCTTCAATATGTCCATGACCAGTAGACTGTGTCGGCTTTAGAACATCTCCAGGGATGGTGATTCTGCACCCTCCCTGGGCAGCCTCTTCTAAAGTCTAACAACTAACAACATTTTTCTAATTTCCAGTCTGGACTTTCTCTGATGCACTTGTGGCCACTTCCTCTTGTCCTGTCACTTACTGTTTGAGAGAAGATGCCAACACTGGCCTCCCCACAACTTCCTTTCAGTAGCTGAGAAGGGCAGTAAGATCTTCTCTGAGCCTCTTCAGGCAAAACAATCCCAACTCCCTCAGCTTCTCATCAGACCTGTACTCCAATTCCTTGACCAGCTTTGTTGCCCTTGTCTGTCTGTTTTATACTGTGGTGCCCAATATATTTGTATCTTATACAGTGTCTCAGATAATTATTTTATCTGTCTCCTTTGAAGAAAGTCCAGACAGGTAGTTATCCAGCGTTGGCTCTGATTGCAGTTTTTTTCCGAAACTTCCCCTATCTGCCCACATGATATGTGACTTGAACAGTTACGCAAATATGAAAGGCAAGACTGCTGCTGAGTCTGGCTTGCTGATGATCTGCTCTCCTTCAAGAATGCTTTTCAGATCATTTTGTCTGTCTTTAATCTGAGAATTGCACATAAATTCTCTCTGCTTTTCACATAAATTACAACTTTTAATGCATGAGTCATTGCACTTGAAGCTACACAATCTGTATCCAGAACAAACCATGGAGCCCAAACGTGTTTGAAGATGGTTATGGTGTGGGAGTGTGTGTGTCTGTGTGGGCTTGTGTTTGGGGGTTTTTAGGTTGGATTTGGTGGCGTAATGGGGAATAGGTATTGGTAGTTCTGGTTGAGAATGTGAACCGCTGCTTTGCAAGCTGAACTAAGAATAATGATTTTGGAAAAAAGAGAAGGACCCAAGCAGATGGGACTTTGTGTAAGATGGTGTTAAAATGTTTTGTAACAAAGGATTTTATTTGATAGGTGAATGGTTTTTATTTACTGTTTGTGCCATCTTAAAACTCATTATCTATGTCTTTCTCAATCTTTCTGGTAGAGGTGAGATAAGGACACTTACAGATGGAATATACATTTTGTTCTATTGGCATAATAGAGTGTTTTTTTTAACAAAGACAATCTTTCAACTGTCAGTAAGAATTGCTATTTTAACACTTTTAGAAGAACATTTGTGTTCAATACAGAAGAGGATATTGAATCATGCTTAAAAATTATTTTCCTTGTCTGTATTTTCTATGAATGCCTCTGAGGGCAGGTTCATCTTAGAATCTTGGAAGCAGCTACCTTCAGCAATGATGCAGTCGATTAGATAAGTTGTGCTTCGCTTTTCCCCACAACAGTTAAATACAGTAACGGTTACCTAGGTAGTGACAGTAGATAATCATCAGTGCTTAACTACTAACTGTTTTTATTTGAAGCTAGTTTCAAACTGTGTTTTACATCTGTACATTCATTGAAATCCTCTCTTCTCCTGCCTGCCAGAAAGCAGGCACATAGTGCTTTGTGCCTGGATTTGTGACTATCTCTTATTTCTAGGCTGGAGTTTTATATCATATGGGTTCTTTTGTGGAGTTCATAACAACTCAGGAAAGAAACTATGAATGCATCACCCAAAAGTAGCACTGCTGTGACCTGAAGTCCCACTCATTGCAGTGTCACTAGATGGTACTGCAGAGTTGAAAACACCTGAAGTGCTAACTTTGTCCAAGCACAGGATATATAGAGAACTTTAACCAACGACAAATATAGAAGAATGCAATAGTAGGGGCTGGAATGGACCTCTAGAGATTGAGTCCAACTCCATTGCCAAAGCAGGACCACTTTGGTAAGGCCACACAGGAATGTATCCAGGTGGGTTTTGAAAGTCTCTGAAGGAAACTGTCTGTTTGGGCAGCCTGTTGCAGTGCTCCATCACAGTAAAGACACTTCTATTCATGTTAAGGTGGAACTTATGTTCTAGCTTGGGTATCCTTGTGCCGTTACTGGGCACCACCAACAAGAGACTGGCTGCATTCACTTGACACCCACCCCTCAGGTATTTATAGACATTAACAAGATCCCTTATTGACCTTTTCTTCTCCAGACTAAATAGCTACAGTTCTCTCAGCCTTTCCTCATAGGAGAGATGTTCAAGGCCCTTAATCATCCTTTTATCTCTCTGTTGGACTCTCTCAAGTAGATCCCTGTCTCTCTTGAATTGGGGAGTCCAGAATAGGGCACAGCACTCCAGGTGTGGTCTCACCAGGGCAGAGTAGAGGAGAACATCCCTCAACCTGCTGGACATACTCTCTCAGTGCACTGTAGGATGCTATTGATCCTCTTGGCCGCAAGGGCACATTGCTGTCCCAAGTGATCCACCAGGTTTCCAAGGTCTTTCCCCATGGAGCTGCTTCCCAGTAGGACAAACTCTAGTCTGTGCTGGTGCAGGACTCTACACATGAAGTCCTTACGAACTTCATGAAGGTTCTCTTTGCTCAGATCTCATTGGGCAGTAGCACAGCCTTCTGGTTTATCAGCCACTGGACTCTTGTCTTGGTTTCAACCAATGCATATGTGCAGTGATGTTCGAAAACATTGAGTCAATATATCTGTAACTTGATTTTCTTTAATTCCCTTTCAGGTAAAATTTTAGTTTTGTTTTAGTAAACCAGCCATTCAGAGCTTTATTTCCTACATCTGTAATGTTTCTGTGGCCCTGTTTGTATAATACAATTTAGAACTTTGCCTGAATCATCCAGGGCACTACTTGGTTCTACTGCCATGTCTAGTATGTGTTGTGTTTTGTTTCACTGGCAAGATATTCAAGGAGCAAAATAAGAAGACAATAGATGAAATACATGGTTTAAAGTTACACTATGGAAGTCAACATGATCTTTGGTGAGCTTTTCTATGAGAAACATGGTTTCTGTTATTCAGCTAACTCTTAGAGAAGCTGGAGAGTTGTGGCTTAGACAGAAGTACTCGTTACTAGGTGAGAAACTGGCTGCATGGCTGATCAGTGCACTCAGGTGGCCAAGAAGTCCAAAGCCATCTTGGCCTGCAGGAGGAACAGGGAGGTTTGAATTGGACATAAGGAACCTGACAGAGTGATCAGGTTTTGGAGCGGGCTGCTCAGGGAGGTGGTAGAGTTGCTGTCCCTGGAGTGGCTCAAAAAGAGCGTAGACCTGGCACTTGAATACATTATTTAGTGGGCAAGGTGGCATTGGACTGATGGTTGGACCTGATGCTCATGGAGATCCCTTCCAACCTTAATGATTTTATGAAAAGCTAATACAAATGTCCTTGTTTGTGTTCTAATTTATTACTCTTAAGTTTGTCTCACTGAGAATTTTGCCTTTTCACTTATGAACTGTCTTCTGGAACAGGATTCTGTTCTGTTTAACTGGCAAGTTTTATAATTGATCTGTGCCTTTATTTGCTCACAGTGAGGGTTAGTCAGTTTTTCTCTTAGGTCTATTAAAAGACCATTATCGCAGCATTTCCTCTTGAGATCTTTTTACCCTTATCACATTAGCCATAAATTCATGAACTCCCATTTTGCTTCAAGTTATTTATGCCATATGGGCCATTTTCTTTTATAGTCAAAATGTAAAGGTAAGCTCCAACGCTAAGTGCCCATTCCAGATTTCGACTGTAGATGAATGATTTCTGCATTTTTTGCAATTACTATCTTAGAAGAAAAGGCACTGTGATAAAGACATTGCTAGCAAGACAGAAAATGGCAGTAAAAGCAAAAAGCTTGAAGGAGAGTTTTGCTTTCCTGATCCTTCAATTACTTTAAAAGAGTATTAAAGAGTGATCTTTAAATTTAAGGCACATTTTTCATATGTAACAGTGCACTGAATAGTGGGGCAAATATTACAGACAGCACAGGATCATCTTTAACTGAAAATATAACCTTTTACTTCAAAAAGCTGCATTTTTGTAATATCATGAGTGAATTGGGATAGGAGACCTTCAAAAAAAAAAAAAAACCAAGCCATCAAACCCCAAATGAAAGAATCCAGGCAGTGCTGTCCTGTTATCAGAGCTTTTTACAGCCAAAGAGGGTGTATTTCTTAGGCAGACTGTAGAACAGAGCAACTTACTAGTGGCATCAAGGACCACTGTGTGTGAAGCATTTTGAAATAAAATTATTCAACTCCCACAATGGTTTTTCGAGAGGGAGAGTCCATAGAAAATGTTTTTTGAGCGCCTTTTACAGAAGCTTGCCAAAAATGAGTTTGGTGCCTCTAGTTGTATTACCTAATGCTAAGTTTGCTGGGATAGAGGGTACAGTGGCTGTACAACTGCAGTTCGTGGTGATACCGTGGTCTTGGAATAAGAACTGGCTTAATTAAAGCTGAAAAGCAATGAGTTAAAATACTAAATTAGTATTTTGGTCTCTTCTTTTTTGGGAGACCTTAAAGCAGGCACTCTGTGACTATTGCAAAAGACTGCTGCTTCAAACTGCTTAGAAAAGTTTCCAAATGGCAGTGGTCAATATGCAAAGTTCAAGGAAGTAACAATCCACTTTTGTGGCAATAAAATAATTGCTAGAAAATATTTAAGATGGAAAGAGTCCTGGAGCAGGTATTTGCTGAAGAAGAAAAACACTGTCTTTGGATTTAGAGGTGGATGGTGAGTTCTGAAGGGTAGAAAATTTGTCTGCAATAGTGTAGTGTGATGCTTGCTGGAAAGAAAGAAAAGCCAATAGAGGAAAGAAAAATAGTACATTGATCAACCCTTTATCACAGCAGGGTAACTAAATCTGCTGTCACCAAATATATCAAACAGCCACTTGATAAAGCTCATGTAACTTACTGGGATGAATGCAAGAATTTAGCTCTCATCAGCAACTGTGGAGGAAGGCAGATAAGGAAGCATTGAAATTATAAGAGCTTCCAGCTGAAAACTCTCAATTTGCTCCTCAAAGGAAGAGGGTGTTCTGCAGTTTTTCTCCATATTAATAGCACAAATTACTCTCTCCTTGTGTTTTGCAAGTCACTAATACAACACAGAGAAGACATTATCAGGTTCAATCAGCCCTATTCAGTTACCAAATCAGCTGGAGGAATGGAGGGGTGTTTCCTATTTAAAAATAAAGGAGAGGGTGGAGAGTTGAAGATGGGGAAGAATTCTAGGATGACAGGCTTTTGCAGTGCAATCTGAAATGAGGAGGGTGACTGGAGAAATATTCTCTTTCCATGCTAGAAGTAACAGGAGGAGGTTTTTGTGTAGTACAGCACACACTGACTGAGTAGTTATTAATCTTAACATTTAACTTTAATATTTTCCTGTTAAATGTTGAACAGAAGTGTGCTTTGAGGGGGGAAGCAGTAGCAAGTCTCTCCAACGATGTGTGGCTTACCTCATAAGCAGGCAAACAGAGTATGGTCAAGTGAGAAAACTTTTTGGAGTTGAAAGGCAAACTGAGACATAGCTGGCCTGAGAACAGCTGTGCTAGCTGGAGTTGCTGCCACTGCTTAACTGCAGGTCAGCCTTTGTGGCGCAGAGACTGAGAAGTCATAGCAGAGTGCCTTTCCCATGGATCTGTAGATGGGTGCTAAAAGTTGACCTTCAGCTCGGTAGATGAGGATGGGATGTTTATCAGAACATATGACTGTGTCTAGATGTAGTGATCTGGTAAAGAGAAGGCAGATCTACATTGGCACATTTACAATGTGCAACAGTTAGAACGTTGTCCACACAGCCACTTCTGGTTCTGACCTGATGAAATGTGAAATCTTGTGAAACTTTGGCTCATGAGAAGAGGCTAGGATTTACACTCAAACAAGCAAGCAAACCCTGTATTTACTCTGACCACAGGAAAATATTTTTTTTCACATACTTCCATATGCTGTTATGTTAATTTTCTAAATGTCCAGCATAGTTGAGTAGAAATGAGCTGATATATGGGATATTTGTTCTTTGATATCTTCAAGACCTTCCTACATAACAGAATAGACATCAGAACTAGATTTTTGCACAGGCCTTTCTGTCTGACCAGTGTATGCTCATCCATTAGCCATCAAGCCAAATTTGCTTTGCTTTATTTGACCAGCTGCTGTGTGATAAAATTCATTACACTGGGTTTAATTTTCCTAAGCTAGATATATTGCTTAGAGATTTAGTCTGCATAGAGACAACTGTTGATATTCCTTTCAGGGTAATAATATTATGTTTGTGATTACTCATAGTCTCTGAAAACTTGAATGAAAAGATAAGCATATAATTCTACATATGGCTGTTTCTGTGGAAGCAAGACCTGTTTCAAAGAGATTTCATATTATACAGCCTTGACTTCCTACTAATAGGAGTGATCCAATGGTTGCTGTAAGCAATAGTAAAATTTCAGTGAACTTACATTGGGATTTTTGAGGCAAAGAATACTGGTGGTGCAGAATGTGTTGTGGGTTTGTAGAAGCTGCAGTCTACTTGTTCATCTAGTTTTGTCCAATTTAAAAAGTAATGAGAGAGATTCCTTTTTTTAGCAACAGAGTCAAGCTTCCAGTCAAGAAAGGTTTTTTCAGAGATGCAGCTCTAGTTTGGAGCTTAAGCAGCCAGTGTTCAGCATATTGCATCCTGGTAGAATTCCTGTGTCACTTGGTTTCCTGTAGGCTGCTTAAACTTGTATTTCACAGGGTGTGTAGATACCCAGACCACATACCAATGTGTATGAAGAAGGTGCCTCAATGCTGCGTGAGATCTGTGCTTCACTGCCCCTTCAATAGGACAGTATTCCTTTCATCTCTGAAAAGAGACATGGGTATAAATACCACAGGGATTGAGATGAGTGCAATGGGCTCAATTGTCTCTAAGATGGCAAAGAAGGAAAAAGGCTTCCATTACATATATTGGTGAAGTTAGTCTCATTAAATTCTAATCGATTCACACAGAGGCACACAAAGAAGAGTTCTTTCACTGGTTTAGGAAATAAGTGGGTGCCCCTAATGGAAGATCATGATTCTTTAAGTACGAATGGTCTTTAATACATGAGAGTCTTTAATATGTGACAATGCTTATCCTCGTACGATGCCAAATGATAAAAAGGATCTGAAAATGAATTTTTTGTTTCACTTGGAGGTACCAATACTGTCATTATGATTACTCTCCTCAGTTTCAGAGAAACCTTTAGCTGCTGTATGATTGAATAAATGAGTCTGCTAAAGTGGGTTTTTATCCCAGGACCTGAAAATAAGGATTTATAATAATCACTGTGTCTGTAACAAGAACACGTTTTAATGTCTTTCCATGATATGGTAGTCCTCAGATGGATGATATTCTAACACATGACAAAATGATTCATTAATAGCTTGCAAAATGCAAGGAAAGATGGCTAAAAGAGATTTGTAGCTTCCTAGCTGAACAAAACTACTGATGTTCATAACACTAATGGAATACTTGACCTCTCTCAACACAGCCTAAAGTTTAATTAAGAATTAATGTTGAACCTCAGAGCCTCTTGATGGAAAATATAAGGATTTTATTTGAAAACATGCTTAGTGTTTTCCCCTATTTATCTTATGATCTCTGTAGCAAGGACATATTAATAACCTGAAGGAAGATGGAAAAACAACTGAGAGACAACAAAAAGCAGTCTCTCCCTTTACACCATTCTTTTTCTGTAGTCAAAATAAGAACTGGGGAAGCAGAAAGATGTAATCTACACCTACAAGATGTAGATTAAAAATCTAAACCTAATTTAGTGTTCGAAATATTTTTTTCTTTTTTTTTTTTTTTGCTAATGTGGTAGCCTACACAGCGGTGTCACATCTTCCTTTGCTGATGGACAATGCCAAGGCAACTTACTAAATAAAATGCCATCCTTGGCTGTTCCTGCACATCTTATAAGCATGTAATAAAAAATGATCTGGTGATATTGTGCAATAATTAGATAAATTAATGATTAGTAAGGCTTGTTGGTTAAACAGCTTTGTTATAGAAACTAAATATTTACTCTCATTTATTAAATAGCATTGTAGCATAAATATTGTATGGCAGCATTTTTGACAACTAGTAAGCATGGTGTGGTATCAAAAGATTTTTAAAAATACAAAATCTCTTGTTACTAATTGGTTTAGCATTATCTTGTGTTTGTGATGGAAGTTATGAGGATCTATGATTGTAGCATGCTTATGATTCTCCCTAGCCTGACAAAGGCTTGTGAAATTTAACAAAAGTAGATGTTAAAAGCTGAGTGCCAGTAACCTTTCTTTATTGTGGAACAGTACTGAAATCTTTTCCAGAGCTTTTCCAAAGCTGTACTGTCACTTTGATTTATGACACTGCAGGATATAACTGGATGACTTTTTACTGTGTAGCTTGGTGACAGTGAATTTAGCCAAGGTGGAGGTTCAATTCCTGTTCAGTCTGGACGAATTACCAGGCTGTCCTGATAGCCTCTGTCCCTGTTGTGTCAAGGAGAGTAAGCAGAATAAAGATAGTGTGCGCTTTACTTGATGGCTTTAATGTGGGCATGAAACTGGCAGTGTGGTGCAATTCTGAAAGACATTTTGCAGAAGGCAGGCTGTGAAGGCAGCAGCACACTGGCACATACTTGCTGTGTGTGTCTGTAGAGCAACGCCCTGCATTGCTGAGGACCTAGTTCTTGCCTCCTGTCACTCTGTTGTTGAGTAATCTATTTTATCCTGCAGTTTCAAGTCCTGAAAGTACAATTATGTTTACATATCCTGCTTTACTGTAGCAGTGCTTTAACTGCTCTATCCTCAGTAGAGAACAGACAGATGGTCCCTGCCCTGGAGAGCTTACAGTCTGTTTTCTAAGCCTGGACTAGCACTTAAGTACGGTGGCAAAGGTATTTTGTTTTGGAAGCAGTGTGTCCTGTCAACAGCTCTGCCAGTTCCCCTATCCAGGGGGCAGGCAGTTGTGGTGGGTTTGCTCAGCCTGCCCGGATCTTCCCAGCTGGCTGAACCTGTGCCATAAGGTACAGCTGCCCCTAGCTCTTCAATGTGCTCTCAGTTGTGCATCCCTGAACAGCAATGCTCCAAGCACCCAGGGATGTCTCTCCCTTGTGTTCCTCAGGCCAGAGTGGAGAGAAAGGCAGGGTTTGGCTTCAATGCCTGCTGTTAGCTGGAATTGGTTTCTGTGGGCCTTGAAGACGTTCAGCTCGAGGATATTTAGTCTTCTAATTAATCCATATAAAACAACAAAAATTACTTTTTATGCAGTAAATTCTAAAGCTTATATGAAGTCATGAAACATTTTGTGGGACTATAAAGTATCTACAAGCCAAAAACAATAGGAGAAGGATTGTAAGAATTGTATTTTACCTCCTTTGTCTACAAACTGTTTTCTTCTCTTTCTGTGTCTTAGCAGAACATGCTGAGTATTTTGAAGCTACTTGTGTTTTGTCATACCATGAGTAACTTGTCTTCTCTGCAAACAGCAGGTTTTCTGCAAACACATACTACCTTGGCTTGGCACGCGTGAGAGAGCGCATGGGCTGTGTTTTCACCCACGATGACAGATGTTTCATCTGCAGCTGGGCTATCTGACTCCTTTGCTTTTCTTGTACTTGCTAACAGTCTGATACAGACACAATTAACTAAAATGCTAACTACCAGATACATGAGAAGCAATGCATTGCTAATGATTGGAGTAGTCTGTTACTTGCTTAGTTGTTTAATATAACTAATTTGAGCTTTGGCATTATTAAGACTTTCACTTAACAATGAGGACTACAATTGAAATTTACTACAATTATGACCTTTGTCTCCTATGGAGACACTAAATTCTGCGAAGTTTGCGTCATGCCTGCGAAACTTGTGCTTGTAAATGGCTGGTAATGGTCAGACAACATATGTTTGTACATCTTAAAACCTGTAGGAGAAGGGAAACCAGTTAAAACAGGCTTTGGGCATCTGAGGAAGAAAATGAATGTTCACTGCTACCAGAAAAAAATGAGGAAGGTGGTTGCAAGATGGGAAAGTGCCTATATGTGTGCTTGATATACAAATGTAGACCAATAAACAGAACTGGTTAGTTATAATGTGTGTTTAGGAACTCTTGAGTTTACAAGGAGTGGGTGGCATGTGGAATTGTAATCTGTTGCCCCTGATTTCCAAAACTCAGTTAGAAAGGCAAGACTGAAAAAGCAGTCAAGCCTTGGGAGAAGTCAGAATTGTCATCACTTGGAAAAATACTTAAGGTACAGGGCATCAGGTACCAAAATCTGATGGGTTTTAAAGTATACTATCCAGTGGTCAAGCTGCTCTGGGGCTGGGGAGTACTAGCTTCACATCTCAAACCCTTTCTGATGTAATGTCCAAGATGACCTCCTGGAGGAAAAATGCCTGATGAAGTGGTGGATTTCCTGTGGAAGTACTGCTTTGTATGATCATATAAATCTCCAAACTGTCTAAGTGGTAAAAAACTTTGCCCTTAATTTCTCTTCCTTTCTCCCTCTATTTTTCTTTTTATGGCTGTAGCCTACAATGGTTCCCATTCAGTATTTGTCTGCATTCCCTTGAAAATTTTGCTAAATAAGAGGTGATCATGCCCATCTGGAGAAGGAAAAAGAAAACAAATTTAAAACCCAGTTTTCTTAGGCAGCAGCTAATGGCAAGCTTCCCAACTACTGTTTTGTGGGATTATGCAAGTTCCCCTTGCCATAGACCTCTGTGCCGAAGGACTATTTCCAGCCCAGTGGGGAACACAGAAGAGAAATCTGAAAACTGCTGTGCCCAGGAACGATGCTCTGCATACAGTGGAGAGTTACCTGGTGTTTCCTCCTGACCTTCAAATGGAAAGTCTAAACTGGGAGATAACCTATCCTGTGGAGGAGTAACACTGCCTCCGTAAAGAATAGATATTCTGCATCTACTGCTATAGTAACAAGCTGTTACTAATGAATTCTGAAAATTTATCTCCTTGTAATAAAAGCTGAGTCATCAAGCATATGCCTGAACAGTCCTGTCCATTGTTTTCATTCTACTGAAACCACTGAGATTGCTGCATAGGCATCAGTGGATAACAACCTACATTTCTGGTAGGATTAAGCAGCAGAGGCAGCTACAGTATCATATCTGCGTGGTTTAATTTAGAGCTCCCCAAATTTCTAATATTAACTATTCCTAAACAGTTAATAAATTTTAAAGCATTAAAGAAAAACACACAATAAACCCCCTCACCTGTTTGCCTTGGATGTTTTTGGTATAATATGTATAATGTCTACTGGATCTGAAATAATTCTTCTGGGGAAGAAATGGAGAAAGCAAAACAAGAATTGATAATTCTTTCTATGAAAAGGAAGAAAAATGTTATGGAACATTTCATGGCAATTGCAGACTGGGGGAATGCTGGAGCTGCTTCTAGATAAGTGTCTAAGGCAGAAATGTGTTTGCCTGCAAAATGTTATAAGCTATTCACTAGCAATATATGATATGCTAGAAATGAGTATGTCAAACCTGATCAGTGACTCTACTGCAGTGCCTATGATATCTATTTGGATATGCTTGGTCTCGTCTGTGATAAGAATAAACCTTTTGCAGAGTTTAATGAAAGCCTGTGAATAAGAAGCCTTTCAAGTTGCACAGGAAACACAGTGACAAAAAATAAATAGCTCTTTCTACCTGGGGGGATGTAGCAGCTTAAGATGCAATCAGAAACCATGTGACATTTGCTCGGATACCTATACCTTTTTAAGCAGGATCCTAGAAGCAATCCAAAACAGTGGTAGAAGTCAATGTAAATGATTACACGTTTTAAGCCTGGGCATATGAGACCCAGTTTCATCCTAGGGTCCCACTGTGGTAGGTTCTGTATAAATGCAAAACCTGAAGATAGTTTCTGCTGAAAGATCACTCTGTTTATATTGTGAAATAACAGATACAAATCCAGTTTGTAATGTAGGATGACTGCTTTTATGGTTTTAGTTTACTCTGTGGCTACAGATTGAGCCCCAATTTTCTGTGCAGTTGGAAAAGGAGAACTCTGTCCCAAGGAGCTTATGGTTTAAAAGCTGTAATAAGAAGGCAAGTAAAGAAAGCAAGATTAAGTACACCACAGAAAGAAAGCACAGCCAGTTATCCTGTCTGTTGTTTTAAAGTTTTGAACTGGGTTCTGCACCTTTAACTCATGTGAGCAGTTGGTATAGACTAGCTGGTGAAAGCTAGTTTACTGGTCACAAGCTGCTGTGATCTAACTATTGCACATAACAATGATTGTTAACATCACCATGTGTGGAATCAGGCATGAAACTTATACTAGCTCTTGTCAGTAGCTGTAAGTAAATTATTAGAAAAATGCTTAAAAGGAAAGCAAGAGGTCTTAACCCTGTATTTATTGCTATTGCTATAAAATGCTTCCCTCAGATAAGATACTAAGTTAGAAAGCACAGCGTTGTAATACTTACAAACAATTAAAATAAATAAAGTGTTCTTTTGGTTTGGATTGCTTTATAATTAACTAACATGCTTTTCTGAAACCAGTTTTATGTTGTTTTAATGGCTTTGGCTACAAAAGGATATCGCCAACTAAATGATTGCTTAACCACAAGGACCCTTAATGGACCTCTTAGGAAGTACTGTGTTACCTTAGAAACATTTTACTGCTGTACCACTATCTGGTGCAGAGTAAGTTTTATGTATAGCACCGAATGTTCATATTGCTTAGAAGTTGTTAAAATGAAGTTCCATGTCCAATTATTCATTTTCTTGTGATCAATACTGTGTGACAATTTCAGGAACTTTTAAAAAAATGTATGTCCTTTTAATAACCTGGTTTGGCAATCTACAGAGAGGGCATTTAAGTTCCACTGATGTAGATCCCAAAGCACTGTAAATGTAATCTCTATCATCTGAGGATTTATCCCAGGGGGACTTGCAATGTAGTTATATACTTTGCTGAGTTAAGACCTCAAGGAATTACATTAACTTCATTAAGGTGATTTAAGAGTGCATAAAATACTGCAAAGAGGTCCAAGTGTGGGTGGGGTTGGTGATGGCTGTTCTTAATAATTCAGGAAAATAAAAAGCAGCACACAAATACAGAAACAGGCTTAGCCTTCAGAGATACAACTCTTTAATAATTAAATCTTTACTTAGGATCTCAAGTGTATCCTGTGATAAATCTTTTCTCCCCCCTTTCTAATTCAGTGGTCTATGAAGCAATTACAATTCAGAATCAATGTTTCATTGAACAGGCTTTAGCATGTTTGTTGGTTTTTGTTCACTGTGGACAGTGTAGTTTTAATCATATAGTGCATAATTAGGTTTTCTTATTTATAAACAGAAGCTAAAGGCTACTGCATGTAGTCTATTCTACTGTAATGCGTTGGTTTAAATATGTCTGTCCTGTTTTGCTTTCATCACAGACACTGGATGGTGACAGCAGTGCATTTACAATATGTCTGTAGCTGACCCAGTGGGTGATAATGCAGGAACCGTTTGAGGAGAAATCCCACTTTTGCGACTTTATGGCAATAAAAATGTTTGTTTTCAGGTGTGTATTTTATTGCATCTTAATGCTTGTGTGAAATGTGAGAAGAGAAAATCTCTTTCTGTTGCCTGGTTGGTTTTTAGGTTTGTGTGGCCTATCTGTCCTATCCCTCAGAAGAATAAGCTAAGATGGGAAGGACCACCAATCTTTCCTGTACACTACTCTCACACCAGTGAACTTAGCAATGCTTATTTGAGCTTGGCTTATCTGCAGATCCTGGAAACCTTTTGAATAGCTTAGCAGACCTGAGAAAAGCTGAACTGTAGTTTGACCTGCTGTCTTTAAGAAACAGTGTTCTATATATAACACACACTATGAGGTGTGAACTTATGTGAGGAGGTGACTTTACAAGTAAAGTTCAGCAGTCAGAGAAATCATAGAATCATTAGAGATTGGAAGGGACCTTGAAAGATCATCCAGCCCAATCCCCCTGCCACAGCAGGATCACCTAGACCAAGTCGCAGGGGAAGGTATCCAGGCAGGTTAAATGAGAGGCTTCCTTTCAAGGAATCCTGTGTTTTGCTGCCAGATGTGGTAAGAATATGCAGTGGATGTGTTTATAACCCTGCTGATGAACCTTTTCATTCTCTGAATATTTTGGCAAGAACTGAGATTAATTGTTGAAGTCTAAAGTAATTTAACATGCTTTATAAAAAAAAAAGTCATGGAAAAGAATTTGACATTGAAAATTATGCCTTTACTCTTATAGTACCGTAAAACTCTACTAACTATACTTTGAGCAATATACTTCTTTTCATGTTTGTTGAATGGATGTGGCAAGATGTCTGTGTGATTTATAGGCTACTTGCCTGACAGTCCTGGGATAGTTAGTTGGTTTTAGACATTGTTGTCATACCATTTTGTGAATATATTATCAATTGCAGAAGCCTCTCTTCTTTCCTTGGAGTTCAACATTGTGAAGTTTCTGAAAGGACAGAGAGGAATAAGATGCTGAAGGAAGTCAGAGTAGCATTGAAGAAATGACAAGTTGGCATATTTCTGTTTTCAAAAACAGCTTAACTTGCTAGGTGCTGGGAGACAAACAGGTTTCCAAAACCAGATTATCCAAACACCTAAATCATTCTTGACGGAGTTTAAAGCTGCTGAATTTTGAATCACCCGTTTAAGTCCCCCACTCCTTTAACTTTAGTTCTTTGAACACCTAATCCATATACATTTCTACTGACTTCAGTAGAACTTAATTAGATATGAAAGTAAATGCTATGAGAAGTCTGACATGCACAAAGAGTTGGCTGTGAGGACATGTACCTCATGAATTTCCAAATGGGTAACTCTATTGTAGTTAATATAAATTTCTGAAGCATGCAGTGTTTGCTGAGCTGGCTACTATTGAGTACAATAGGATGCTGGAGAATCTAGCCTTACCTGTTTTAAGGACAATAAGGGGGGCCATTATTTTATATGGTGCCCAGTTACCTCTGCTTGTGGATTGTGGATCATCCATAACACAGATGAGAAATTTTCAGCAGTTTCTTAGACAGCTTTACAGCATCTTCGAACAATAGACAGCTTTATAGCACCTTCTAACCATAGCAACAGTATTGCTCTTGGACCAGCTTTGTCACACAACTACTTCCGCTCTGCAAACAGCCCTACCCGTGTTGTTAGAGTGGCAATTCCATGCAGATCTACTTGGGTGGCTCTTTCCCAACTTGATGGAGTACGTGAGTGTTTGATATATTGATATTTGATGTATAGAGAGCAAAATTAGTAATATCTGAGACATGGTGAGTGTTATTAAGCTTGAAAGTAGTTATTCAAATGGAGATTATTTCTTTCTGATACACTCAATATAATTCTTAATGGAAGTGGTAGAAGGAGGAATAGGCAAGTACAAATCTGCAGTTTTACTCAGGCCTACTCAGTTAATGTATTTGTACAATAGGAAAAATATAATTTTAGACTGTTTCTATTGGGTATTAATAGACTTTTAGTTGCATATCTTCTGAATATCATAAGGAAGTGCGTAAGGAATTGTACAGGCTTATTATGGAGTTTAACTGGGCACCCACTGAAGAAGTTAAGTCCTTTGATTCTGCTGTTCAGTTCAGGTAGCCCCAAGGTTACTTGTGAATCTGAAGGCAGCCCTGTGCTTTGCAGCATTCTTTACAGAGGCTCAGGGCTGCCTCCAGTCTGAGACAAATCACCCTAGGCTCTGTGTTGTGTTGGCCGTAGGAGGCAGCTTGCACAACTCCATCAGATAGAACTGGAGAGCTTGGCACTCTGCATGGGCAGAGCCCCTCTGCTCTGGCTGCCAGGCCAGCACTATTCTCTGGCTCTGCTCTGCTGTGTGAGTGTATAGGGGAGGCATGTGTGTGCTGCTGGCATCTCCTAGGTTTTGTTTGGTGAATGTCCAAAACTGCTGGAGGGAGGGAAGAAGAAAAGCAGAAAAAAGCCTGTGTCTGACAATTAATACCTTGCACTCTCCTTAATGCTGTCAAAGTGTCTGTACTGAGTGTCAATAAGGCAAGCAGTTTAGAAATTGTATAGCATAATGCTGAGAATTTTTCTGATTAAAGTTGAGTGACACACCTGCTGTTAAACATCAGTCTGACCTTTAAACCTTTCAGTAGATGTAAAAGCTGAAGATGATTCTACATAATTTTAAAAAGTTTTCTTGGAAACAGAAAGGTATGTTGTGTACAATGCACTGTTCCTTTATTGAGAATGAAAATAGGAGCATATTTCCCATACAGTGGCCTGCTGGAACTATGCAGATTGCTAAAGAAAGTGTTTCACTCAGAAAATTCAAGGGGGCACTCATGCACAGATGAGAATTCAGGTCTGTAGCTAGGACAAAGCCAGCCAGCTCATGATCATCCAGAACTACATAAAACACAGGGCAGGATGTTCACTTTGAGTTGGTGTTCTTGTTTAAAGGAATAAAATAGGCAGTATTTGAAATTCTGTTCTGGTGTTCCTAATTGGAAAGTGTAAACACTACTTTTCTGAGAGCTTTTTCTTCCTCTCAGAAGGAATTAGGGTCTTGTGTTAATATGCTCTCTTATGTTAAAATTGCTCTCCTTCTAGAAGGGTAATGGGGGCCTCAAAGGAACCCCAACTCCTTGAGTGGAGATGTAGTATGGGTGTTGTTTTACTGTAACACGGCTAGCATTTCACTCCAGCACTGCTAGTCCTGATCTGATGGTTTAGAAGGGATCTTCAGACAAGATAGGAGACTGCTCTGACTTTGTACTTGATCTGAACCAAAAGTATAAAAAATTGTCGACAACCTTTATCTCATTTCAAGCATTTATTTAATGTATTCCCAGCCCTAGTTTGGATGTCTGGAAATGATCAAATGGTGAGCTCAGGGACTCTTCAAACTTAATAGGACTAAGACTAATTATCTATAGCTAACTGGTAGAGAATGAGTTGTTAAATTACTCTGTCATTTAATTTTAAGTTATTATTTTCAGTACAATGGAGGTAGTTTTGAAACCATGAGAAAGTCTTCCAAGGCTGTAAAAGTAGATGCTGAATGGAAGACTTAAAATGAAACTCTGTTCTAGAATAAAACTCCACCAAAGACACTAACTTAATGTCAAAATAGAATAGCTGTTTGATCTGAAGCAAATTTAACAGTTCTGAGCAATAAATCTACAGTTGTCTGAGTATTCTTGTGGTCAGGTGCAGATTTTGTGGCTACTCAAGTATTTCAGTTAGCTGTTCCAACAGATACAGAAAATTACTAGACAAAAGTAGTAGGAAAGCATGACTGGAGTCTGAAAGGAGATTTGAACATGCTCCTCAGAAGAATGAAATGTGCATTGTGAATCTCATTAAAAGCTAGCAAATATGCACAGCAAGCAGCTGCAATGAATGTTCAGTGTCATCGTAGAGTCGTACGCTGAGGGATGGGTCTTCTCAAATATTGCAGTTGTTGCTTCTTGTCTCAGATAGTATACCTGATGTCTCCTTGCCAAATCCTTCTAGTAGATTCAGCCACTGTTTCTTTCTGTTTAAAAAGATTTATCCCCAAGCCTCCTAATATAGATGTTGAGGTGGTGAGATTTATTCAATGCAAGAGACGTTTACCTTGTAAAATGCAGTAAACGTACGTTTACTCTTAGCCTTGATGTATTGAGATGTGCAATTGTGTCCTCAAGGCTTTCCACGTGTAGGTGTGGAGAGGTAGTACAGCGTAACATGCAGAGTGTGTCTGAGGTTGTCTTAGAAGTGAACTGGTCTTGTTGTCATGTACAGTAGCTATGTGAAGTCTGTCCCAATGGTGTCATTTCTATATATGATTTTGAATCCAGCACTGCAAATACAGTTAGTTGTTTGCAATTTTGAAAGCTTAAGTAAACAGGGTGGCTAAGACCTGCTATGGTGTTGGCTCCTAGCCTGTGCTAAAATGTACTATAGAAAGTTGTGTGGTTCTTTTTATGTGAATACTGACTACTAGATCTTTTGTCAAAATATTACCATCATATCACAGAGTTAGAGATTGGAAGATCATCTAGTCTAATCCCCCTGCCAGAGCAGGATGACCTAGATCAAGGTGCACAAGGACATGTCTAGGTGGATTTTAAATGTCTCCAGACAAGGGAACTCCACAACCTCCCTGGGCAGCCCATTCCAGTGCTCTGCCATTCTTACTGTGAAGAAGTTTTCTTCTCATATTTATGTGGAACCTCCTATGTCGAGTTCTTTAGCCATTCTAGTTATAGACATTGCTCATCTAACATACCCTGAGTGATGAAAGCAAGGTGTCTGGTTTGCATTCTTTCCCTGTTCATGATCACCTATAGCTGCTTCAGTTTGGAAAAGCACGTTAAGCTTATGGGCAGTATACCTTTTTACTGTGCGTGATGTGTCTGTGATGAGTGCTGCTTCGCTTTCACTGGATTAAATAGGTTAATGTTTTTTGTTACCTTTCCTATATCTTAAAGGAAGAAATAGTAGGTGGTAATCAATAAAAGGCCAATGAATGAGGCAGCTGAGATAGTTTGCCAAACCATTATAACTTTCCAGGTACTATGAACTTAAGAAAGAGTAGGAAAAAAGGATACCCTGTTTGTCCTGTTTTGATATCTTTCCAGACCTAGGCTAGGAGGGTTAGTTTGTAGACTGAAAATGATTTGTGCTCTGGAATCGCATAGTTCAGAGTTCAGCAGTCTTCAATAGCCAAATTTTCCGCTGACCTCAAAGAGGGCTTTGTAGGAAAAAAGACTGCAGGATTCAGCTCAGAGTGATTTCTTTTCCCTTTCAGTAAGGAAAAGTCTTGGCTGGCTAACACTGCACTCTCCTAGAATACCGGTTCATCGCTTACAGTGTAAATGTACTATTTAATACTAGGGAAGTGATTCAGTTTTTGAGTAGCAAAGTTCTTTCAGGTTATTAAAATAGCATTATAATTCCTGTTCTGCCGGTGTCACAAATGAAGTTCTGCAGGATGGTCGTGACCAATTAGTAATAGGCTGAGCCTTAGAAAGGCTCATTTTCATCACTGCTGAATTTTCAGTGCTGAAGGAAGGTTTGACACTCAGCAGACTATCAAATCACTGAACGCTTTTCAGCTTTCAAAAAAACCTGCTAAGCAGGGTTCTTATCAATAGCCATCTCACAAATTATCTGTTCTTTATGCCTGAATGCAGTGTTCATATCTTACCTGTATTTTTTCCTCCACGTGTGATGCACAGTGATATATGTAGGTGACTCCAGCTAAAAGGGATCCACTGACTCTGAGAAAAATTGTCTTTAAGTTTTAATCCCTACAGACAAGCCAATCCTAAGAATACATCTGTGTGCACTGACAAATCAATTGAAAAAGATGATGTCTTAATCCAGTTAAGTGGGGCAGTTTACAAACACTAGGCTGTAGCAAGAGATGTAATATTGTGAGTATGCACTCCTGTGTTTTAGTATTATTTCAATATACATCAGTGCTTTCCATTACAGTTGCTTTATACAAACTTGTATCATAATTAGCAGCAAACATAGTGATACCTATAGTCCTAAATATCAGAATATGAACAGAAAACCAAAGTGGAGGTACCTGTCAGGTTGGAAAATACTATTTTAATTAGGAAGAAAGGGCTTGACTGATGTTAAGGGGTGTTTGTGTGGTGAGAAAGGCTATTTGTCATGGTTTCCGAATCCAGAAATTAGCTAGGCTGTGATAAATGTTTCTTACACCAACGCTAGTGGGAATAATATATTTACGGATGATGTGAAAAATGAAAGATGTTAAATCATTTTTGATACTACAGCTAGAGAAATTCTAAGCCAAAAAGTGAAAACATGTTTTTACAACTGTTCCAAGGAAGCCTCTAACATCTGTCTGTTTCAGTTTCCTTGTGCTGTTGAGTGTATGTGATGATGGAAATATGTGTACCTTTTTGGTGTTGAAAGTGTCATTCAGAATCAAGAGATTACTGTGGTTTTTAGCAAAAGTGTATGCTTGATTCTTATAGCTGTCCAGCATCTGGAGCCTTCATTTCCAAAGCCTCTATCCTATGGGTAACAAGCTTGATTGTTTTACATGCCAAGTGTCTGTTTTTCTCTATCTTTTTCATTATACCGTATCAATAGGGGGAAATAGTATTTGTCTCTGGATTATAGGTTTGCTAAAAATGTGGTAAAATATTTTATTACAATGATTTTCTCTATTCAGTGGTATAATACTAGAGCAGAATCAATTTTTAAGAAGGCTAGTAAAAGTCTATCTTGTTTCAATGTATTATCTTAGTTATTTACCTTCCCAAGGTAAGCAGTCTTCTTTTTCTGGTCTTCTGTGGGAGAATGGCATCTGAAACTTCCACAGAAGAACTAAATAGCCTGTGAAAGCAGCTGCTTGTGCTGCCACTTCTGCTAAACACTTTCACTATCTCTATGTTGCTATTGCTATTGTAGATTGGCCTCTATTTTGGCCACAGGTCCAGCATCAGAACAAAGCCTTCTAGGTGAAAACACAGGAAAGGACTTGCTCAAAGATTGCATTTAAGTAGAGCAGAGTGGCATTTCTTCTTAAGCTCTAGGTTGGGTATGGGAAATACTGTGTAGAGAAGAGATTTGGAAATCCTGCAAAAAAGCATTGGCCAAATCCCCAGGGCTATCAAGCTTCTAAGAAAGGGGCATCTTGGCAGAAGTATGCTGCAAGAAAGACCTTCAAAAGGGAGGTGGTTAGCAGATTAAGGGAGGTGGTTCTTCCTCTCTGTATGTGTTCCTCTCCTGCTGAACCTGGGTGAATGCCTGCAGGATGTGATGTGAGCAGGGTAGGGTGTATCTGCCCCAGCCCAGGAGAGAATCAGAAGCAGTGCTTGTAACCTGCTGAGGATGCGGGTGTCTTGAGGGAAAGCACCATAAATGATAAGAGTGTGGTGGTGTATTTGCTCTAGAAATAGTCCTAGAAACTTGATCCTGAAGCAAAAATGGATGTGACCTAGCCAGAAGAAATGAGAAGGGGCATTGTAAGAATTTACAGAAAGGGAAATGCAGTTTCTCTTGGGAATTTTCTGTTGTGATATATTGTCCTTGATGCTGACAAACCACCCTGCTAATTTTCCAAGTATTGAAGAGCCCTTTAATTTTCTTTTTGGCGGTGGTGGGGATGTAGTGCAATATATCTGAATCACTTGTCTCTGCCATTACAGGAACAAATTTTAAGTACCCTGTTGAAGAAGCCTGGCTGGTTATAGGGTAATATTATTCAGGGTAGACAAAGAAGGTGGAATTCTTGAGGCTCTGTTGTAAGCCATCACTTGAGCTATAGACCAGCTTGTTTTGTTCAGTGCTGATAAGTTGGTGTTGGGCAGCAAACTGTGATCTGTCAGACTTCTTCGCTCTCAGAAATTATTGAACAGCATGGGAGCCTGGAAAAAGAAAATGGGTCACAACGCTGAACAATAGACACATCTCACTGATGTGGCTCTGCTTATATAATTGGAGTTTCAAAAAGCTCTGGTTCTGTTCCTTCAATAGTAGTACAAATTACATCCCCAAAAATGTTACAGAACAAATCTGCACATTGAAAAGGCTGTTGCATCATAATTAGTGTCTTTATTGAGTTGTCCTGTCCTCTTGTTTATCTATCTCCTGTGTGCAAATAAGGCTCCAGATCAAACTGTTGACTGCAAACAAATTACCGGGCAAATGCCTGTGAAAAGCAAATATAAAAGGCTGTGAATGAGTCTTGATTCTTAACTTGCCTAAATATTTGTGAAACACTTTTTCTAATTAGGTTCTCAGTGCTGGTGAAAATATAATACTCCTGCCGTTAATTATCAGGTAGTTGGTGTTGGATATCTATACACTGCTTATACCTTTTTATTTTGTTCATCTGTGCATAACAAATTACTGTGCTTTGTGCGGATTTTTTGGGTATTTCCATTTCATACCTAAAATTTAAATGTCTTTTCCCTCTCCTCTGGGACAGTACAGGGCCCCTGATACTCCAACAAACTGACACGTTCTGCTATGTGAACATGTAACATTTCTCTGCAGTATTAATAGCATTCTTCATAGTGTTAAAATACAGATAAATAATCTTTCCAAAGATAGAGACTTTTTCCTGTATAGGTTGTGGTCTTTTACAGTGAACCCCTTACATTAACAGGGTAAAACTGCTTATTATGTCTTCAGACAGTCTACTTAGGAGATTAGTTTGACGTGAATATATACTTGACTGTATAATTTAATATTTATTTGTAATAATTCTTTAGAGCGATGATAATATACAAATGCTTGTGTAAATTTACTGTCCAGCATGTGCTCTGAATTAAATTCTGTGCTCTAGCCACAGAGCATACTGCTTTCCTGCAGTCCTTCAGGCTGCACATTTGGGTTTGATGCTTTATAGACCTGTTTATTGCTGTTTGTCAGGATGGAGGCAGTTGCCTTAAAGCATAGGCTTTGAGGAAATGGCCCTGGCTCCTCACTCAGCTCCAGACTTCCCTGGGAGAGCACAGGAAAAAAAATCCCTCATGTTTTAGCTAGACAAAATATTTAGGCTAAGGTTCTTAGACACATCTGTCACTCTAAAAAACTCTCTTGATTTTATTTATTTTTGGACCTGCATTCCCACCTGTAAAACGGTCAGGTGACTGTCATGGCTCACAATGTTACAAGGGAAAAGACAGTGTAATGTCTGTATCAATTTATTGCTTTGCAGAAGACTTTTTCAATTTGAAATTTGCCCCTTGAAAAATATTGCTGACATCAGCATGACTGGCAGTTTTGGTACATGCTAGAAGAAAATTGAGTTGTGTGTGTAGATTGCAGCTTTGTTGTAGTCCACACCTAGAAAGTTACTACAGAACACTGAAGATTAAGAAAATATCAAGTTACTGGTGAGAACAGCTCTTTCCCAGAACACAGCAGTGCTGCACAATACAAAGGGCCTGTGCTGTTCAGGTCCTGGTGAACATCGGCATTCAGCTCCATGGCAGTTTGTCAAGTACTGTTCTCCTTTTGTTTAAAAAAAAAAAAAATCCACAGAGGGACCTTGATTTGTTTTTTGCAGATTTAAATGTGCAGCTAAGAAGCCTGCTCTGTTTACATAACCATTTTTTCATGTCATTTCCTCTTGGTACTTTAAGAAGGATTTGAATGTCTCTAGTTTGCTGGTAATGCACATGTGGCATCATAGTGCTTAAAAAGCAATGTAAACAAATCTGCGGTGGTTGGAGGTCAGGCTTTTTCAGTCAGCTGTTGAATGTTCTGGGATATCTTCTGTGACTCACTTGTGGGTTTGCAACTCAGATTACACTGTCTCAAAAGCGTGCTGTGTGTTAGTTTCTTTGTGTTATGGCTGTGAAAGGAAGAGCCAAGTGGGAAGATAGCAGTAAGACACTGTTGTACAAAAACATGCTTACCAGGAATTTATGTGTAAAATTGGTACAGATTTTGCAAGATCAATCTTTGTGAATGTGTTTTCAAAAGCTGTAAAGACTGATGTTTTCATGCTTTCATTTCTCTACCTTGTCATATTCTCGCATATATCTATAACCTTTTGTGCATATTGATCCGTTGTCATTAGGACTTCAGTGGGATGATCACTAATTAATTGCTATATTCCTGTTAAATTCCTAGATAATGGAATTTTAGCTCTTGATCTTAAATATTTGTTAGTTGACCCCTCAATGTCATTTGTCACCAATACAATCCATGTATGAAGAAGGGAAAGGGAGCTAGTGAAGGGGCCTGCAGGACAGGTCGGTTGAGGAGCTCTGTTGCTCAGTCTGAAGAGGATGAAGTTAAGGAGACACCTTCTTGCTCTTCACAGCTACCCGAAGAAAGATCGTAGAGAGGTGGGGGACAGTCTCTTCTCCCAAATCACTAGTGACAGAACAAGAGGAAATGACCACAGGTTGTACCAGGGGAGGGTTAGATTGGACATGAGCAAAATTGTCTTCCCTGATAGTGGTCAGGGACTGGAACAGGCTGTCCAGGAAGCTGCTGGAGTTGCTGTCACTGGAGATGTTCAACAAATATATGGCTGTGGCACTTAAAAACATGTCTTAGTGGGCCTGGTGGGGGGCCTTGATAATTTCACTTTAAAGTTGGAAGTGACCTCCAAGACAATGATTCCATGATTTTATCTTCACTGAATTTTAACTAGTGACTCTTGCAGCTGATCTCCTAGTAGCTGTGTTCACCCAAATAGTAAGGGACTGCTACATTTTAGTAGCCCTTGCAAATGGAGATGTTAAAGTTGTCATGCGAACGTGATACCCCAGGGCTTACCCTGGGACGTTGTTCCAATACAGATGATGACAGGGAATTGGGTAGTGAAGTGGATTGTGAACTGGCTGCAGGATAGAAGCCGGAGAGTAATGGTCAGTGGGACAGAGTCTAATTGGAGGCCTGTATCTAGTGGGGCCCCCCAAGGATCAGTACTGGGACCAGTCTTCTTCAACCTAGTTATTCAAGACCCACCTGGATGGGTTCCTGTGTGACTTAGTCTAGGTGATTCTGCTGTAGCAGGGGGATTGGACTAGATGATCTTTTGAGGTCCCTTCCGATCTGTTATGAATCTATGATTCTATGACTGAACCTCTTTGCCATCAGGCAGAGTGCACACATATAAAGTGTGGAGGGGAAAGTGTTGCTGAAAACAGATAAAAGGTGTGCAGCCGTGGTGGAGGGGGTCTGTTCACATAAGGGCATAGTACATTATGGATTCTTCACTTCTCTTCATATTTTAGTGTTTTACTACTATCTCTTCTTTCAACATCAATTCATAGCAGCTTGTCTCTTCTTCTTTCATAGCTGTGCTTGAACTTCAGTAGATTTTGCTTCCTCATGATAGATGTGACATTTCTATCTCTCCTTTTATAGTCCAGGAGAATATAAGAAATGCCAGTAGTTAAAGGATCTGTCTCTGCCATTGTTGTAAATGCATTGGACAAGGTAGCAGGGGATGTAAAATATAAGCAACGTTTACTTTCATGGGTTTTGAGACTGCCCCGAGGAGGTTATGTCTGTACTTTGCAAGCTTTGTGGGAATGGCCTCTGTGCTCACCACTTGACAAGACAAACCACCTCCTTTCCAGTAAGGAGAAAGAGAAAGGAACTCTATCTCATAGGCTGCTATACAGAAACACAGCTATAACCAAGTTTATCACTGTGGTGGTGTGAAAGAGTCTGCAAGTGCATGTCTTGCACTTCTGCCCCATTCCCATCAGCAATTACTGTCTCAGCCTTCCTCTCTTCATGTAAAACCACATAAAAATGAATGATGATGTAGGATTGCTGCAGCCCTCATGGAGCACACTTGCAAACATTTTCTGTTTTTTGTTCTTTCTAATCTAAATTGAATCAGTGAATAACAATGATTTCATGATATGAATGGGGAGGGGGGGAATCATCTTCACATAGTCACATACTGCTCAGAAAGTCTCATGGATTAGAGCAACATTCAAGTGTGATGCCACCTAGAAGTGCTATTAACTAGCATATGATAGTACTTTACCAGTGCTGCTTTTTTCTGAGACTGTCTGCACTGAGTTTATATAATATAATATTGTATGATGGAGCTGGGTCTGTTTAGTCTGGAGAAGAGGAGGCTCAGGGGTGACCTTATTACTACAATGTGGTTGTAGTCAGGTGGGGGTCAGTTTTTTCTCCCTGGACACTGGAGACTCCTCCATTGGGGGAGGTTTAGACTTGATATTAGGAAAAGGTTTTTAACTGAAAGAGTGATCTGATTTTTGGAATGGGCTGCCCACAGAGGTGGTCAAGTGGCTGTTTCTGGAGGTGTTCAAGGTTAGGCTGGATGAAGTGCTGAGTGGCATGATCTAGATATTAGATGCTAGGTGTAATTGGTTGGTTTGGATTTAGGTTGGACTGGATGATCTTTAAGGTCTGTATGGTCAGCACGAGAAGTGCAGTGTCACTTTTTACTTGCAAAACCCTTTCTCACTCTTATCCTGTAGCTTTCATCTGACCATCATGCTTACGATCGGTTAAGAAAACTGACTGTTGAGATAAATGGAGATCTTAACCTCTGACATGGTTAACACAAGGTTAAGAGAGAAACATGCTTTATTTCTTAGTATGTGATAGCCAGCTGATCCAGAGGGCTCTGCAGACCTATATTCTCACAAAGTAAGCCCAGAAAAGGGGCCCATAACACTACAGAAAAAATGATTCATCACACGTGATATTTGTGTAATTTATGAAACACATTATTTTGTTTCAGAAATTACACATGGTGTCTGTTCCCTCCACTCCAAGTGTGTTATATGCGTAACAGTGCTTGTGCATGAAAAATTGATACAGATGTTGTCTCCCAAGTCTGATTAATTCTTAGTACCTTTTCATTTTCCTAATCTTAATTAAATCTGTGACTGAAGAGGACACATGATGAGAATGGAAAACATCACCTTGTATAAATCAAAAGCAGTGATATGAAATCAAATCAATCAGGATAAAAGCATGAATTGTATTAAAGACCTTTTATTTATCTGCCAGTTCTTTGTTTAATAATTTGAAGGGACAGAATGTGAGGGTGGATTCTGCGACTCATAAAGAGGCCTCTTGCGCAGTAAGTGCTTCACTGAGACTTTGTTTTCTGAGTAATATGCTGTACTTCCACAAAGCTAAGTCATTTTACTTTCTATCCATCTTAGTTGAACCACTCTGCTTCCTCAGTGACTGTCTGATAAAAAGGACCCCCTTTCTCATTAAGGTTATTTTTGGCTGTAACCTGATAACTGGTTAACAGTTCACAACTTCCTCTATGATTGTAAGACCAAATGATGAGATATCACAATACACACAGAGGCTGGGGCAAGGGGAGAATAGCGAGAGATGAGGGAGGGGCAAGCCTGCTTTCAAGTAAGCCCTCCTGTCAGCCTTTTTGTGTGACACAGAGCAGCCATGCAAAATTGGTGCAGTACTAAGTAAAAATGCTTCACCAAGAGTGAAGCACTGCAGCACTTCACCCGGTTAAATAATGTTCTGTTAATTTGATCAGGTTCAAGATTCGATTGACAGAGCCAAGTTCTTCCATGGCACTAGCTATTAATTAGTTACCTTGTGCTGTGTTACTCGTAGGAGAAATCACACACATCTAATGCCTGTGGATTAGGCTCATGTAAACTTGCCTTGAATAATAAAATCTCTAAGTTTTTCAGAAGCTGCTTTGCTTCATTTGACCATGTCTTTAGAATAACTGATGCAACTTCTCTGCATACTCCAAGAGAGATGGAAAGGTCTTAAAGTGATTTAGTTTCCTAGGGGAGAATGAAATTTTAAACAGCCTGTAATAAGACATAAAATGACCATCAGATAAGTATCATTTTATAATCAGTGTCAGCTCTGCCACTGCAGATTAACTGCTGTTACCTACCTGCTGAAATGCAAGGTTGAAGAGGCTTGTTGTTGTTGGGATTTTCCATAAGCGTTGTTCTAGTAAGAATACACTGTGCCTTTGTGCTGCATGTGCTATATTTTCAGTGCTCCTCTATGCAGAGGAAAGTGCCTGAAGACATGATGCTTTAACTGGGTTGGCCCTGAATTGGTTGGGAAGTAGGTTCTGAGATTGTTGTGAATGCCTGCCAGTCTGCTGCCACTTCTTAATTTCTCTTTGGTTTGGAATAATGAGTTAATGAAAACATTAGATGTGAATTAATTAGAAGTTTAAGGTGGGCTTTTTGTGAAGATTCATTTTGAGCTAGGTTTTATGGAAATACTGTTGAATTGAGGTCTGTGTCTGTGATTTAAATAGGTAAAGTGTTCAGTGCTGTGATGCCATATGTTTTTCTTAGTCTGTTCAGTTGCTGTTCTCCAAACAGTTTACTCTTCAATGATAAGAAAATAGTTTATTCATTAGGATTACACACTTTCCATTTTTCTGGACTGTTTTAGTGACTCCTTTCACCTGTGAACAGAGTCTACAAAGGAACTTAAGAGAATTTTATGGCAGTTCAAATAGTTCCAGCATCAAACTATTGCTGGAACCATGACCAAGCACTAGCCAGCCAGATTTGTTACTCAGTGACTTTATATTTTACAGTTCCTTTTAAAGATTTCTGATGGATTTATTTTCAAACTTTGGGTTTCAACTGCTTTGTAAAAAAGACTCTCTAGGTAATGAAAGATTAATGAAAGATATTCTCCCTCCCCTCC
>VZRI01003309.1:453264-639416 GCA_013397515.1 Upupa epops
AACTGTGAATAAGAAGTGCAAACACTATGCAGTTTCTACTGTTGTAGTATCTGTACTTCAGTGGTTTGGTTTTGTTTTTTTTTAAACTGTTTCTTACCTTCTACAAACTTGAGAGTGACTTATTCTCGTAAAAGAGGATTTATTGAAATGAAGATGAGTTATCTTGAAACTGAGAGTTGGTCCCAAGACTAAGAAATTTTTCAGAAAAATGCCCAAAAAAAGGCGATGACGTATGAGATCTTGAATACAAGCCTGAAGTGGCTGGAGAGTAGATTTTTTTTCACTATCTGTTTCGAGGTCCCTTCCAATCCATGATGATTCTATGGAGGGTGGTTCTATGGAGATTTGATCCTATGGGGAGTGGGGGAGTCTATGGAGATTGTGGACTTAGGGAATTACAGGCTTATATTCTGCATTTTCTCTAATCTCAGTTATTGAGCGTAGAGCTATGTGTTTTTTGTTATGATCCAGTGATATCAGAAATGTGAACATTTGCTGTAGTTTGCTTGTATTTCTTATCCTGCTATGAAACTCAAGATATTTGAGAACTCAAAGCTTTCTTTGACCTAAGATGTGTATTTAAGTTTGTATTTTCTCTAACAGAAACAGGCAATTTCTTAGGACTCAATGTGTTACCTGTATATAATCAGAATATAGAATCATAAAAAGGTTTGAAAAGACCTTTAAGATCATCCAATCCAATTTTTAATAGCGTAGTTATTAGAGAAATTTTGCATTGTGAATGGAAACTCTAAAAGGACTATAAAATATTCTTCAGTTGATAACTGTTAACAGAAGAATTCTTAAAATACATTTTGCCATTGAAAATCCTGGTCTTCAGGATAACGCACTGATGGAAAATATTTTTCTAAAGTAAAAGCAAACCAAACAGAATTCCAACAGTAAAAATTTTAATTAAAATAAGATCACTTTGCAAAAAAACTAGCTATCTCCTTTTTAATAATTTCCATCTTCTGGTTGTGAATAAACTATTAAAAAAACCCCAATGCATCCCCCTCCAAAACACCTGGATTTGAGGCATTATCTCCCCTAGACAGAGCCCCCCAGAGGCTTTTTCTAATTTCTCAATTCTTGTGAGGTACCAAATAACAGTGCCTCAGCATGAATAAATGTTTAAGAACCTGAGAAAGCAAGATGTGTGAAAGTATAACTTGGGCTATAAGTTAATTTGGAGTGCCTTTGAAGAGAAATATTCAGATAGAGGAGTTTGTTATAGTTTAATAATTTCAGAATTTGCACTAATATATTAAAACCAATTTACCTTGATATTTTGGGGGCTAAATTAAATAAAATGTCTATGGTATGTCAATTTGAGCTATATTAAAGTCTCTGAATGTGTAATTTGAATCAATTACAAGTCCCTTTTCAACTTTAAATAATGATACGTAGTATAAAAAAGCTGGGTAGCTGTTAGGATTAATTAAGAACAATACATCTAGGAAAAGCAAATCGCGGTGTCATTTTTAACTGCAAATGTATTTTAAAAATTAAAGACATTGCATGATTTCATATATTTACATATCTGCAAAAGAGTGGTGATTTTTTTTTTTATATTAAAGTCTCAGGTAGTGAACTTTTCATGATTAATCCTCAAATATAAGCAGACGATATCAGTGTTTTTACTACCAAAGGAAACTTTAACATCAAGCTTCTCACAAGTCACAGGACAAGAGGAAATGGCCTCAAGTTGTACCAAGGGGTGTTTAGGTTGGACATTATGGAAAACTTCTTTATTCAAAGGGTCATCAGGCATTAGAACAGCCTGCCCAGGGAGGTGGGTAAACTGCCATCCCCAGATGTGTTTCAAAGTCATGTAGATGTGGAGAATAAAGGCATGGCTTTAGCCGTGGAGTTGGTACAGTTAGGTTAATGGTTGGACTTCCTGATCTTAAAGGTCTTTTCTAACCTAAACAATCATATCACTCTGAAGACAAGCAGTCTACATAATGTGCTTGAAATGTAGCTAGGACTTCAGCTGTATTCTGCCCCTCAATTTAAAATAATTTCCTTCAAAGCCATGCATTACATCAATTTGATTGTATATTGAAACAGCCCTTACAGTGTTGAAATTACTGATTTGTTATTGTGTAAACTGTATGTTGTAGAGGAGAAGACACTGAAAATAGAGAAGTAGGTTTTTCCTATTACAGTGGATTTGTGCCAAGCAACGTTTTCTAGTTTTCAAAAAATCTGCAAATTGCAGATAATTTTTTATTTTTGCTGCTGTCTGAACAGTGATGAATCTCCACCGTGGCAAGGCAGGGGTTGCTTTTGCAAAACCCCCAACTTGCAAACCCACTCTCTCAGTCTGTAGCTGCTGCGTGGATAGTTATGCCTATTGCTACCCTCTGCCATGGCTTCCAGTGCTTTACTTGTTTGTAAAGCCTGAAGAGGAATATCAGTGCAAACAGCTATGACAGATTATTAGAAGTAATTTACTAATTCCACAGATGGTTTGTCATAACTAAATATCAGCAGTAATTTTAAGAACTTTGAGCATCCTCAGCAGCTGCAGGGCAGTATGATAACAGTGGAGTACGACTGGGCTGGCCCAGTGCTGGTGCTGGGAGCCAGCTTCCTGGAAGAGAAGGGGCTCTGCAGCTGGGTGTAAGGCCTGAGAGAGCTTGTTGCCCCGCTGCTGTGTTGAGAGGGCTTTCTAGGTTTGAGGATGGCTGCTTCACATAATACTTCTGCTCCCTGCCTGCCTTGTGTCTGTGTTACACGTCAAGTCACTGAATCTGCTTTTCCTTCATGAGTGTTCTCTTGGGATCAGCTGAATTGCAGCATCCACAAAAAGGAGTGTTCCTGCTATACCACTTTAATGTAGGTATTATATAATACTTAATTCTAACCATTGAGAAGCAGAAATATAACTAAACCTCAAGATAGGAAAAAATATATCTTTTTCAGCAAAACAAGTTTGGATTCTAGAGAGGAATCAGTTCATCCTTAGCACATATTTTATAAGCTGTTTTATGCAGAAGTTAACTTCAAATATTAGTCCATCTTATCACCATGTAACAC
Source organism: Upupa epops (assembly GCA_013397515.1). Classification (NCBI taxonomy): domain Eukaryota; kingdom Metazoa; phylum Chordata; class Aves; order Bucerotiformes; family Upupidae; genus Upupa; species Upupa epops. The sequence goes on from VZRI01003309.1 coordinate 456,310, forward strand.
ATTTACCTGTGTGTAGTAGATTCAGGTTTAACATCCTTCAGCCTTTTTTCCATCCTTTTTCCTGCTGCTTTTGTGAGCACAATTTTTTGTTAGTTCAAAAGTTCTTTGTCAGCGACATTGCAAGACTGTAGGAATCATACAGGCGTCACCATCTACTGTTTTGTAGGATATTCTGAGACTATGACCAATAAACTACTCAATTGTTTGTTCAGTATTTTGATTTTATTTAATGGACAATATTGCCCTCTCTGCAGTACCCTCCGTAATTCTTATGTAAGCTAGTGGTATGTCTTGAATTCTGCTTGAAAATACTTGCCATCCAAAGCAAACAGCCTTTGAGAAAATAGTTTGCACATTATCTTTAAGTGTTGGACTACACTTAAAATCTATTTCATTTTTAAAAGAAGTTCTTAAAACTCATTTGTTGTTATGCACGTACTAAGTAGAACACTTTAATTTAGGATAGTATAGGTGCTCTTATGTGTGCTGATTTTTAATTCCTTAGTCTTTCCTAAGCACTTCTCACTAAGATGCTTTGCTTTAAATGATGTATGTGTAGTAGAAGGTGATTGCTGGTGAAACATGGCACACTTCATTCGTGTATCATGCTACAAATTACTTGTAGCAATCTACAAGTCATTATGAGCTAAATGCAGACTTAGCATCCTATCTTGCTTGTCACTGTCATCACTAACACAACCCATGGCAGAGGAGATAGGATATGAATTATCACTGTCTGCTTTAAGGAAGGTAAAATCACATAAACATGATTCTGTAAAAGGCATATTTGAATCTATGTAAAGTTATAAAATCACACCTCTTAGCAAGTCACAGGCAAAACTTATGACTGGCTCAATCTAGGGGGGGAAAAACAGGAAACCTTTCATTCACACAACATAAAAATGCCCATTGCAAAGGCATGCTGAGATTATTTGCATGTTCTAACATAATTGGGTTGAGCTGCTATTTCCATTCCCTCAGGAAAAAGAAACTTCCAGCAGTTCTTTTCCTTGTGGAAATATAATGTCCGCCTTACAGTCTATGCATCCATCCCTTGGTGACAAAGTTGGTATTTTTAAGAGTGCGTTCCCTGTTCCCTGTGCTTCCTAGCCAGTAATCTATTCCAGCATTCGAATTCCTATAGGCCACAGATGGGAGGACTCTCTAATTTCAGCAAACAATAGATCGCAGGTGAAGCCTTTCCTCCACTGCTCTGAAGTTCCAAATGCCCACTTGCTGTCTATTCAGTGTGTTCTGAAGAATAAAATGGATGCTGTGCCCAGCTCCAGTGACATGTGCCTCTTCTCTGACAAAAGACTATACAAGGCTAGCTTCCAACAAGGAACAGAAAACAAGAAGCTCCAAACTGCTAGGACTAGGTGTTTTGCTTTCCACTTCAAAAAAAACCACTTGTCTGCAGAGGTGCTGACTGGCCAGGATGAAGCTAAGAGAGTTTCAAACTCCACGGTACTTACCAACAGTTGCCATATCAACTCCTGATCCCTTGGGCTAAGATCTGGAAAATTCGAACTACAACAGTCTATTTAGAGGAGTAAACTGACTGTTTGGATGCTTTCTCCTTCAGATGTCTCCATCCAAAAAACCTAACAGATTTAGTGGGATTGCTCGCTTGCTTTTCAAGCATCTTGCTTTCTGAAAAGTAATTAAAATTCATAGTTTTAATTCACAACTTTCTCTTAAATAAATTAACAAAAGTCCAGAACACTTTCATTTTATGCAGCTGAACTATGCTCATTCTGATAACTTCACATGCAGACATGAATTTCTTTATGTATAATGCAATTTGAAGTTCTAACTGTAGCATTTGGAAGAAAGTCTGAGCAGAACCTGAAGATAACTATGTGTGGGTATGCACTTCTGAAGGAACTTCTTTCCTATAGATGGAGCAAACTTAGCTGATACAGTATTTGTGGGAAAAGAAGACTAAAATCTGAAAATGCACACCTACGAGCCTCATACCTGTTAAAATCATCCATCGCTGTGACTAGGCAATAATGTCCTGTTTAGCAGAGATGTTCATGCTACTAAGAAAGTTATGCTATAAAAAAAGCCCAGGAGGCTAAAAACTTGGTGAGTTGATTGGATGAGAGGCTAGTGAACAACTTTAACCCCATGCACTAAGCGGGGTGTGCTTTTTAATGCTGAGTTACTGTATAAACTCTACCTTAATGTAGACCTTTATAGGAGCACAAATGAAAGAGACTTTTGCTGTGTACTTTCCATCACAAATTTTCTACCAGGTGCAATACTTTTTAAGAAGACCATTTTACAATTAAAATCAGTAGGATGTGAGTCAGAATTATTTCTTCTCCTTGTAGATCTGCTTGGACATAAGGATTTGAGCTAGAAATCCATACTCCTATGAACAGCTGTCTTAATGCAGCTTTTCTTTAAGATGGTAGTAAAATGCTCTCAGGATCTGGTGATCTGAATATTCCTAAATTAATGGCAACAGCTATTAGGATCTGAGGCCCAATATAGTTTATTACACATTTGAGTTTCAGGTCGTGGGTTTTGGTTTTTTTTTTAACTATGTGTGGGTCTATAACATTTTTCCAAACACTTGGACATCACAAGAAGTTAACTGTATTCTGAAAATTCTGTAAATATTTGAGAATATTGGTGATGTTTGTCTTGGAAACTGCAAGCTTAATTTATGTGTTTCTGTGAATAGAAGGAGTTTGGGCTGATAGAAGGGTTTTGGAGTTTCAGTTTTGGGTTTCCAGGTCTACTGCCTTTTTGTTTGACTCCACCTTCACTTACAGTCAGTGTTTTGGAGGAAGAGCAGATGTCACTGAGAGCTGAATGCGGCAGCCATCTTGCCCTGGAAAACATGGTTAAGAGTGGTACTGTAAGGATTATCAGAAGGAAGGTTTCTTCTGAATACCAAAGGAGAGTTCTCCCCTTGTTCACAGATGTAGGAATCAGCATTTTGGAAACAGAGGACTAGTGATGCAGAGAGATGTGTGAATGAACTTGTTGGACACCGCAGTTCCACAGAAGCAGGAACCACGTTGTCCCTTTTCAGAGTTCGAGCACTGAAGTATTGGCTCAGTTAGGTAAGAACATGTGATTAATCTCCATCTCTGTGTAAGTGTTGTTGTGGGGTTTTTCATGGGATGTCAGTTCTTGATGTATTTTTTTGATGTTGGCTGAATTAAATGTCTTGGGTTTTTTTCTCTAAATTGAGTTATTTTTAGTTTTTGTCTGTGATTTATGAGTGGTTTTTTAACCTTCTCTGTATTTTTTTTTTTTTTTGGCCCATTAACTAAATTCAGTAATTCCTTTCTGAGGCAATTAGCACTTGAAAAGGTTAAAGGGATTATGGTGGATAGATGTGCTCAATTTGGTAAGGCTGATTTTCTGATAGCATTAGATTCAGTATCTACTGATCACATTGGAAGACTGTAATAAAATGTAACCCCCTAACCATGATACCTTTTCTGATCAATATTTTCATTCAATTTTATTTGCTGAAGAAGGCTATTTGGGAGCTGAGCTAGAAACCATCTGTCTATTCAATTTTAGGACTTTGGTATTAAAAGAGGAATTTTAACTTGATGATCTCCTAAAATGATAATGGTAGACTTAATCATTGTGCCAATGTATTCAAACATCAAACTGCAATCACTCATAAGTTCCTGGATTTTACCAATGGAAGCATATTAAAGAAGAATGTCTTTTAATGACAAGTGTTTACTCTGTTACCATGGCACAATTTCTTACAGATCAGTCAATTATGTATGTTATTAGTTGGGATTTTTCCTGTCTATATTAAATAATGAATTGTCTTTTTATGTTTTGATCTTGGATGCAAAATAATTCCCTGGCAGATTGCGTGTACAAAGGGGAAAACAAAGCAGCAACTCAACCTGGTATGTGCTTTAATAATAGGTTGTGATGCTGTATTGTGTAAGTATCAGCAAGAGAAGCAATACAGATCAAATTTTATCAGGTCAGATCAATCAAAACCCCAAACTGTTGGGTTTGTTTATGACTATGTATTAAAACACTATATTATTCTGGGTTGATGAGGAATGATCAGGATCTGCAGTTCCCATGTTTGAAAGTATGCTCTCCAAAAGACTTGGAATCCATGCAGTTTATGGTGCTGTGTGGGAAGATGAAATTCTAAACAAAACTTACCTCTACGAGCAGTTATCTGCAATTTGTTCACCTCCATTTTCTGAGGTTGAAGTCTAAATTGACTGGTTGTATGTGACTTGAGGAAGTAGAATTGCATCTCATCTCTCTGTGTTTATAGAGTTCAAAAGGTTGATTATATGTTTTCAATAGCAATTTTCCAGTCCAGTAGTTTACTGTATCAATTACTGTACACAGACAGATGTGCAACAGTTCCTATTGAACAAATGCAAAACAGGTATAATAACACAACTGTTTCAGAACTACTCTGGGGCTTTTTTCTTGCTTCATCTGCTGTTTTTCAGAGTCCTTACCAAGCATTGGGGCTGGTACATCAGATGTGTCAATCATTAGTTTGGGTTTTCCTGTAGAAACTAAGTAATAAGCATACACTGTTTTAAGGTACTTAAGAAGAATAAAGAATATGTTCAAGTGAATAGATATTTAGTGGCAGCCTTTCTGGTAAATGATTTAAAACAGAACATAATTTAGAACTCTTTGAAAAATAGTTTTCTCTAAGGCAAACCTATAAAGCTGTTGGGAAAGGAACAAGTCAAGATGCTAACATCTAAAGCAGTAGAGATCCAAAATAATAGAAATCTGAAGTACAGGAGCATAGAATTTAAATTATCTTAGGAAATTCTTAACAGGAACTGCACAAAAGAACCTTAGGACCAAAAAGGGCACATAAAATCTACTCCAGCTCTCATCCCACTCTGCAGACCACAAAACCGCCTTTCAAAGACTAGAACAAATCTAAAATTTCTGTGGGCGGAAAAAAAACACAAGCCCCAAAAGTCAAACTGTACCACAGGATAACAGCTTAAAAGTCTGTGTTCAGCTCCTGAAATTGTGGAGAAAACACTAAATAAAAAGACATGATCTTAGGATGACTGTCCACTAAAGGAAAAGCACTTTTCTGGAGCTGGAAGTGACTAAATGGTTATGTAACTACAGAGCAGATGGGAAATAATGGAAGGCATTTTTTTATATATACAGAAGACACACTGCAATCTCCTGCTAATCAACCCAGGCGGACAGGAAACTTTAATCCTAAAGAAAATTGAATGAATTTGCAGAACAATTTGATGTCTTTGTGTCACCCTTTTACTTTCTCAACTTCTTTCTTCATCAACCAAGTTAAAAGTAGATTTCATCAAAATTTTTCTGCTGTACTGCATAACTACTGCAAGATGCACAACAATAAGTTCAGTCCTCAGAGCTGTATCATCTCAGATCCTGTAGCTTCCTCTTTAACTTGATTAATCTTAACAACCCTCTCATTCTAGCTCTTCAGAATGCTGTAAGTGTATAGTGAGTGATAATGAAGTGTAACGTTTTCTTTTGTAATAGTCATAATTTACATGAATTTGTCATTATTTGAGCATAAAGGATGTGTAGAAAAGTTTTGTGCTGTTCTATCTGTCTCCTTTACTCAGTATGTAAGAGTGCGCTGATACAGATGTATTGTAGGATTGACATTATCTAAGTCCTGACAAGAACCAAAAATATTCATCTAATCTATCATTAAGACCATCGTGAATACTAACCAGATCACATCTTGATCAGAACTGTCAGAAGACGCTTCCATTGCTCTCCTGCCAGGAACAATTTTTCAGTCAGATTCTTTCATATGAACTACAAAGAATTTCTTCTGTTTCATTTTCCATTTTTCTGGTCATGCAGAAAATACAGTACTATAAATGGGCCACCTCTTCTTTCCTGTCTCTGCCGATTTTTACAGGAAAGTTTTTCGTGGTTTTATTAGTATGCTTTACTTGACAGTACACTTCTTAAAGCTGACCTTCTTAAATCTTATTAAAATACATACAAGTGTATCAGTCCTTCACTTCTGTCCATGTGGCAGAGAGTCCTAAGTGGAGGACCTAATTCTGTTCTTGACTATTAGGGTTTTGATTCCACTGATTTCAAAGGAGTTAATTTTTATTTATACTCTGGATATAATAACAGACTTTGGTTTTATGATAACAGACAGTAATATAGGCATTTTACATAACTTAAAACTCAGTTATGCTCTAGGATGTGTGTCTAAGTTCCCATTGACATTGCACACACTGTGAATGTGTGGGGTTGGGGGTAAAAATGGAGACCTTATTTTAAGTTTTACAACTACTGTCTTCTTTTATGGATAATTTTACCACACCCTAGGGTCTGCAGCTTTCCGTTTGGGAATGGTGTACTTTGTAACCTTAGTGAGACATGAGAATTTATGAACTTGGCAAGAGCTTCCAGTATTTCTGCCAACCCTTATTTATTATTCGGGGAGCAGGATCTGTTGCGTTTTTCAGGAGTACTTGCAGAGTGATCTACTTTGGAGCTCAATTAGTTGGTCTTAAATTTCTGTAGCCCTGCTGTAATCCCTGGTAATAAAGTGAGTTTTAAGAGTGTTTTGGCTTTATATTACGCTTCCATAAATTACTGCTCAGGTTTCAGTATTGGTGCAGAAAACTGTAAGAGTGAAACTTCTAGGTTCTCTTGACTTTCAAACACTGTGAAAGCAAAACCTGCAAATTTGGAAGCTTATAATTCAGCCACACTTAAACCTTTTGAGTGGCAAAGAAACTGCCCAGAAAGCAGGGTATTAGTTATAGCCAAAATTCATGTCTCCTCCTAAAGTGCCCAGGTGTAACTGGACTAGAACATCTGAACAAAGTGCTGGGAGTAGCTCTACTGTAGATAAATAATATAGCTCTTTCCTAAATTAACTTCAGAAGTTTTCCAAAACTCTGATCTGAAACTTTTTAGAAAGCAGACTGAGTCAGATACCCAAGGTGGAAAAGTTCAGCCTATTGAAGTTACAAAGTATGTAGCATGTCACACATTGGGATGGCTCAGCCTACTTAAAAGTCTAGGTAAAACTACTAATCTGACTGAAGTTAATGCAAAAATTATTCCTATTCTATAAATAAAAACTGGTGTATTTGCACATATATTTCTAATCCTATAGCTAAACCAATGCCCCCTATCAAACATGTAATTCTGGGATGACAGTCCAAGGTGTCAGATGTCAAGCTACCAGAGGTGTTTCCCTGAGTGGCTGGCTCATTTGCCAGCCCTTTGAGCAGTTTTGTTGGCAGCTTGCATTGGTCTCTAGGTCATTGGTGTGGACAGGCTGCTAATACGATTGACCTGTGCTATTCTCCTGATACCATCCTCAACTTATTTTGCAGCCTGAAAAAGACAAGTGTTTTAAGCCTGATTGTGTATGAAGACTTGCACAAGTGTGCATCTCCTTGATTTTAAGAGCATGATAGCACTTGTTTTATGTCTTTAGAATATTAAATTTTTGCGGGCTTTTAAAGCACCCAAAGATCTGTATTTTGAAGAAACAAGATGGCTTTCAATTTATAACAGTACATACTTATGTGCAAGCCTTTCCCCGTTACAAGTGCTGATAATACGTATAAATCCTCTACACACTATACTGAATTTGCCTTGCCTAATGAATGCACATCAGAGAACTTTTTATTCAGTGAATGTGTATAACTTCAGATTTTGTGATGTTCTGCCTCTTTCAATATTTTTATTTAATCTCATTTTTAAATTTATGTATGCTGAGAAGTCGGGCCCTGGTAATGATGTAATGGTGCCTTGGTACTTTGTGAAAGCTTTGAGGTGCAGCACATAGCACCAAAGTACTTCCCCTGTGATTTTTAGGGTAATGCTGTTCATCATGGTCTGTGCAATTCCTGTAAGGATTTAAACATACCAATCAAATATTAATGACAACATCTTGACATTACTTCAAATAGATAAATCAGTAAGAGTAATGTGACTGCTCTGGAAAGGTTTTAGTTCAGCAGAAGTGTGATTTTCTTTTTTCTGTAAACGATTATGAGTGAGCGAGCGAGCCTGCCAAGGAAAAGGGATGATGGCACAAGTGTGTCTGAGGCCTTGGGAGTTGGGATGGGCACTACAGCATGATGGGTGCTCCTGGTACTTTCAACAGTCTGTAATCCTGCTCTCTACACAGAGTAGCTGCTGGAGCCTGTGGTCCATGTTGGTTCCCAATTTTCCTTCTGCCTCAACAATGTCCTCTCTTTCATTATGATAGACACTCATAGTTTTAGGAAGGTTTTAATACTCTGATGCTAACCAAAGGATCAGAGAAGTCCACCATCAATTTCTTTGAGTGATGGGTCTTGAAGCAGCTGCATGGTGACCTGGCCTGCTGAGCTGAACCAGGTTTGTGGTATGCAGGCAGGAAAATAAACCAGTGGGGCCCAATCAGAGTTCTCTGATTCATTCCTGGTATGTATCTACAGCTCCTGTATCCATAAAAACTGGGTTTTATGGTAATTTGATAATTTCAAATTCAGTATTGAAATCCTTGTTTAAAGCTGCTGCTCAGCAAAGCAGAGATGTGCTGCACTGTAAACAAAGCACAGCGTCACTATACCACGTTTGAACTCTGTGTGTGAAATCTTTACCGCTGTGCTTTTTCTAGCACATGAAATAAAACTTGATATAAAATCTTTTCTCATTTTCAGAGGGTGTTTCTTGGACTAGTTAGGGCAGAAACCCTTTTTTCAGAAATAAGTACTAGTAGGCAATGCAGCTGATTGCATGGAAGGTCTGTGTGGCGACTGCTGGCTTGTGCATTGGAACCTGCACTGGGAGATGTGTTTTTTCACCGGGCCTGCTTTTGAAGCCTGGGATCATTGTTTTCAGTGCTGCAGAGAGAACTTCTTCAAGTCCTGATAAAATGTTTTAGGGTTTTTGTTTCAGAGGATTCCAATTCACTGACACCAAAACAGTCTACAAAACATGGTGACTTTGAATTTTAAAAAAACCTGCGAACAACTTCAAGGAATTTTGACAAGCTCTATGCTGGAGTTGTAATTTTAAAATACTAGGACATATGCTGTGGCATCATTTACAACATAAGCAGAGAGGTAAGCAATATCAAGAAGTATTTAGGGAGTTTTTATTTTATGAAGGAGGTGATTTTAATTTTGTAGGGTACGCTCTCAAGCTGCTGGTCAACTTCAGAATTTTTAGTGCACTGGGAATTGCAGATTTTAACCAAGTTTGGTCTGAATCTAGAAGATATGAGTCTGCATTTCACATAGGGAAGAATAACCCATGCATTTCTACACAGGGAATGTTAATGAGATAGTTTCACTCTGTAAAGTATTTGTATTTGATTCTTAATTTTTCAGTAAGTATAATATATAGTCCTTAAGTAGAGCTGATACAGAGTGGGTCTGCACTTTGGTTCCCTATCTGAAGGGGCAATTTCAAGTCCCTTCATTTACTATGCAAGTGACTTTTGAAGCTATTTTCTGGGCAGGCAGTGGTTAGCAGAAGTTGTTGCTTTGTTTCTCTGACTTTCCATGGGCTCCTGAGAAACTCTAACTGAAAAACAAACATGGAAACATAGCGCAGAGAAGTCTAAGCAGGATCAGGTAACTTCTAAGGAATAGATGGAGTTTGACCAAACACACGTGGAACCTGTAGGATTAGGCAGACCTTTTGCTATACTTGCTTTGCTGCTCCTCAGATTTCACTGGGCTTATCCCATGTTTGAACTGAATTTCCAAATGTGAGTGCCAGCACAGTGTTCAGCTGCTGAAGCATGGAAGTAAGAAACCATATTAAATTGCAAAGGTTTTGGTTATGAAAATGGAATTTAGTGAAGCTCCTGTGGGCTGACGGTATTTGGTTGGAATATAAAACAACTAATGAAACAAATTTTATCTGTTTGGTAGTTTTTCAGAGGATCAGGGTATGGATAAGCAACAAAGCTTTTAGTGTATTCAGAAGCTAATTTAAAATGCTGCCATTGCAAGTCTCACTTGGCTGCCTTCATAATTACTTGATTTTTCATTACTGGAATTGTCACGAGGTTCTAAAGTTAAAGTATGTGTCTCTCAGGTCTTGAGGTGTATGCAGCTTGCAGGGAAAGGGGATGTATCTGGCCTTAGGTAAAGCCACAATTTTAGAGTTGTCTAGAAATAGCTTACCTGCTATATTAACTACTAAATGAAAACAACTGAAATTCAATTGTACTGCTGTTGAAGGTATTCATCATCCCTGTTGTCATTTATTATCTATGTTAACCTGATACTATGTTCTACAAGAATATCAGAAAGAAATAGGAAGATGCATTTGACAAAAGTCCCCTCTGTTTTCAATTGCTGAAGACAGAACCTACATACCGTATATGAAATTCCAGACGTTGTTTTGGGAAGACTTTATTTTGCAAGTCCCCAAATTCTATTGTAAATATCTCTGATTTGGGTATTGTTTTCTTTTGTAAACTTGACTTTGTAGGTATTTTTACCCTAACAACATTCAGTAAGCATTACTCATGCTCTCTGTTTCACAACCATCATCTTACTGCAAGCCATGTTCTTCCTAGAACACAGCACAAAATGTCTCCGTGCTTTTTCAGTGCTTAAAATGATGACTTTTTCAAAAAAGAAATACAGGTGTGGGTTTATACACTGCAAGCTGCATGTGAGAAACTGCATCTCCTCAGTGTATTTACTGGGATTAATTGTACGTGGTCTCCAGTGCATCAAAAAACCAATAATCGCCCCCGCCAAATCATTGTTTCTGAGATCTATCTCACTTTTGTCATTGGGGCTGCACAATTCCAAGGTAGCTAGTTAGGGGGAAAAATAGGGTTTTTTTTGTACCAGAAGAACCTTTCTAGAAATGCTTATGATTCTGTGTGTTTAGAGGTAAAACACAACTTCTCTTGAAGCTGGATGCACATTAGGTAATCCTGGGCTGAATAGTTTTCTTCCAGTGGATTAGCATTGGAAATGAGATCTGGCAGCAAAGAATGATACCCCACTTGTTTCAGATTTAGGTGGTATTCAGTTCCATAAAAATGAAGGAATTAGTGTCACCCAGCTGTTTAATAGATCAGTATCTTGAAAGTCATTGTCATTCTACTTTCAAACTCCACAACTTTGGAATATTGTGTTTCTTTTTGCAGCGTCTTTCCTGGTTTAACTAACAGCAAAGAGCAGATATTGCTCAGGGTAGTACTGCATTTTAATTACTTTCTTGGTCAGTGATAATTTGCTGGTGTTGTCAGTCTTAGCAGGTTACATTGCACAGTGGGAGTGATATAAATCAGAGACAAAAGTCTGAGACAAAGCTTTAAATTGTTGTGTCCCTTGGCTGATGTCTTGGAATTTCGCCCTCTTCTTGTGATTGGGTTCAGCTAGCTTTGAAATCTGTCTCTTCCTATTCAGGTCACATTAATCTTTTTCTGTAAAAAGGACTACTGGGATATATTGAAAAATGTATATGGTATAACAAGAATTAACCTGATTAAACCAATTTTAAAATCACGATTTACCACTGAGATTTTTCCCAGGTAATTTTTATCACATAAATTGCAATGACTGCTTCTGTACAGCCTTGTATTTAATTTGTTAACATGGTTTGACTGTAACTCCTGTCATGACCTGGAGTTATCTGTCCAGCACTGAAGAGTCAAGGGATGTGATGGACAGAAATCTATTTGCAAGTGTCATGAGAGAAAATAGAGCTTTGGTATTCTTGATAGAAGCACAAACCTTTCTTTTAGCAACTGCGTTTTGATTATTTATCATTTATGGCATTAAGTAATAGATTTCAACTAGATTTTTTTAATGTCATTTTGCTTCTTTAAAGTGTCTGTATCACATGAGTTACTCTGGTAGTACTCTGGTAGTTCTACTCTGGTAGTAGAAAAGGCTTGATCCAAGAGTCTTTTTATGCTGAGCAAATTTTGATGCTTTTTTCCCCCCGAGGTAAACCCAGAAGAAACTTGAGGAGTAGGCTGATTTCAGTTTACCGCGTCAGCTCAAAATTCTGAAAATTTTTCTTTGCCCTCTTTTTAACTTGATCAAATTAAAATGAAGCTATGAAACTGCTTATGAATTTAACTCTTTTTTTGTCTAGCTCTGTCATCTATGGCTCATGTACTAGAGCAGCCACGATTCCCTGGTTTTGAATTCTAATACAAAATACTTCTACTGATGTTTTTTATTACATTTTTTGTACTTGGAGTTAAGAAAGCAAAATCTAAGATTATCATCCTGTAGTAAATTCAGAGATCTCAGAATTCTTATAGCTATTGGGAATTGGAATGCAGCTGTTTTAGGAAGGAATAATGATCATCTCAAGTACAGAAGGACAGCACTAACCTTTATTTTTTCATGGGTCAGAATGGGAAAGGGTGAGAGCTGCTCTTATAGCCAATATGAAAATTATTTTCATTGTCCTGCCTCCCACATGCAGAGGTAAAGTATTTCCTGCTGTGAATAAGGTTCCTGAGTCCAAGCAAATTGTGTTTAGCAATTAAAATTGCAATCAATGATCCATGCCAGATTGCATACTATGACATGCCCATTGTAGGTTTTCAGGCACTTGGGAACACTTTGCAGCCCCACTCACAACAGTTCCCGTGGTCATGCTGTCTATTTCACAGTGTTTCCAGAGCAACATATTTTTTTTTTAATTGAATTGCTAGGTCAGAAAAGTGGGGTAATTGCTGTTTTAAAAAACAAAACAAAAAATGTTATGGTAAAGGAAATACGGTGCTTTGTGAAAATAAACATCTTGCAGACTCTGGATATGAAGTTGCTGAGAGCAGCTTATGAAAGCAGGTTTGTCAGTGAAGAAGTAAAGCCTAATAATTTTTAATAGGCCTATAAATCTCTTGGGAAATGCAACTACTGTAAACACTTCTTCCATATTTTTCCCAGTATATATGCAGTGTTGAGTATTGTTAAAAGGACATGATTACAAGAGCTCTTACCCTCCAAAGATGTTTCCAGCTTATTAAGGGGTAGCTAGAGGGAGAGGAGAGTGGGCAGGGCAGTCAAAGAAAAGTACTTGTAGAATGCACTGTGTTGGAAAGGACTTTTTAAAGGCTTTATAGTCCAACCTCCTGTAGTGAGCAGGGCCATCTTCAACTAGATTAGGTTGTTCAGAGCCTCATCGCAGCCTGGGTGTGAGTTCCTTGAAGGATGGGGCCTCCACCATCTCTTTGGGCAACCTGTTCCAGTGATCCACCATCTGCACTGTAAAAACTTTGTTCCTTGCACCTAATCTAAATGTACTCTATTTTAGTTTAAAGCTGTTAAACCCTTGTCCTGTCACAGCAGGCCTTGCTAAAAGTCCCTCTCCATCTTTTTTGCAGACTCCCTTTAAGTACTGAAAGGCTTACTGGAAGGAGCCACCTTGTCTCGTGACTGAACAACCGCAGCTCTTGCTGTCTGTCCCTCAGTCCTGGGGTCATTTTTGTCGCCCTTGTATGACTCGACTCCACTCCAAAAAGTTAATATCCTTGTCTTGAGGACCCCAGATCTGGTCATAGTAGTCCAGGTGGGGTCTCATGAGAGCAGGGGGGGAGAATCACCTCCCTCAACCTCCTGGCTATGCTTCTTTATTTTGTGATGGGCAGGCACTGCAGCAATGAGCACACTAAGCCTTTCATTAATATTGGTGAAAAATAGTGCTGCTCACAGAATCGGCAATCCCAGGCGATGCTACAGGCTCGGGGATGACTGGCTTGAAAACTGCCCAGCAGAAAAGGTCCTGGGGGTGCTGGTAGACAGTGTGCCCAGGTGGCCAAGGATCCTGGCCTGGATCAAGAATACTGTGGTCAGCAGGAAAAGGGAAGTTATTGTGCCCTTGTACTGTAGCCCTTGTGAGGCCTCATCTTGAGTACTGTGTTCAGTTCTGGTCCCCTCATTTTATAGGAAAGACATGGAGATATCCAGAGCAAAGCTACCAAGCTCATTGAGGGATTTAGAGAACAAGTTGCATGAGAAGAGGCTGAGGGAGCTGGGCAGGTTTAGTTTAGAGAAGAGGAGGCTGAGGGGGGACCTTATTGCCCTTTGCAACTACCTGATGGGAGGTCATAGAGTTGAGGGTGTTGGGCTCCTCCTTGGTGACTAATGGCAACCAGGGGCAATGGTCTGAAGTTGAGGCAGGGGGGAGGTTTAGATTAGGTATTAGGAAGAAATTTTTTACAGAAAGAGTGGTGAGGCAGTGGAACAGCCTTCCCAGGGAGGTGTTTGAGTCACCATCCCCTGGAGATATTAAAGAAGTGTGTAGTCATGGTACTTTATTGCTTCACAAAAGGCTATAGTAACAGGCATAGAAGGGATAATTTTGTGTTTTTCAGATATTTAGCTTTTTTTGTTGGTGTGGGTATGGTTGGACTCGGTGATCTGGGAGGTCCTTTCCAACCGTGTTTGTTCTGTGGTTCTTACTAGGAATTGGTCACTGTGAGGTGAGCTGGGGGTGTGAGGCAGCTGTCTTTCCCCTTTGATGACTAGCTGTCTGCATCATGGTCTTGCCAAATGCAAACTGGGGATGTTTTACAGCCCTTGGAAGGGCAAGGTAGTTACTGGTACCTAGCTGGTGACTCTAACTTCATTCTTCCTTAACAAGGAAACAGTACAATCTGGGAAGACTGTAGCAGCCCTTTGGTACCCTTGAATTCCATCCTGGTGCTGGTTGTTTGGCATTGAGTTAGAGTTGGGGGTGTGAGGATACTTAGATTAGTAGCAGGTTAAAGTTGTGGGCTGCTGTGTGCAGCTGACTTAAGAGGACAGGGTGACTCAGTGTAAACTTTGGATACGGGCTGCTGTCACTACTTCACCAGGGCCAAACAGCAAATTAATGAGGTCCATGCTTACAGACAGAGCTTACTTCTAACCCAGAGAAAACAGCTTTATTTCCTTGTTGAATAGCGCATCTTGTGACCTGATCTTCTTCACAACCATAGAATCGTCACAAAACAGACAGATCTAGTGTTGAGAGACTAGAAGCTGAGAGAAAGCCAAGCAAATGTGGTCTTAAATCAATCAAGGTAATAAATTGCATGAATTGTAGCAATTTGTGGCACTAGAGAACATGGGTTAGTGGAAAAGGTGGCATTGGGTTGATGGTTGGACTTGATGATCTTGTCTCTTCCAACTGTAATGGTTCTAGGCTTTTTGCTACTTAGCATTGAGTCCAGCTTAGCTAGTCAGTGCTGAATCTTGTCACAATACCTGGTGAGCCTCTAACAGAAATGCTGCTGAACAGAAGCATCTGTTTCTTCCCTGAATGAAGAATCTGTTGTTTCCTGCCCACCATGCTGCCCCCCCCCCCCAAATCCTAGTTTCCATACTGGAAGCTAGACTCAGCCCCCAGGTATTTTGCTTTCCCTGTGATGCTGCTTTTCCAAGCATGTTGAAGCTCTAGGGAACTGCAAGCACAGCCACCTGCAAGTCCTGCAGGCTATGTGCTACTGGAACTGAGTGAGAAAGCTGTGTGACCGCTCATCATTCATATTGTGGCCGCATCCAACTTCGGCTTAGACAAATTCTTACCTTACCTGAATTACATAATCCTTTGTAACAGGACTTGAGTTTCAGAAACCTCTGAAATGAAAAGAATGAAGTATATAACAGATTTGTTGTAACAGAGAACAGAGTAGTAAGGATCTTGTTGCAAATGCCTTGTAGCTTTGGGGGTAGTCTGAGTCTGAAACAAAATTGTTGGTTTCCTTATTATATGAAAATGGAAAGCCTAGTTCTCAACTATTATTTCCCTTTTTGGCTTAAATTGGTGGATGTAATAATCTTAATTCACTGAAGACATGATCTACATAAAATAGGGCAGCCCTCAGTCCTAGCAAGATGCATTGTCTCTTGGGGATGCATATTCTGAATATTTTTAGATAATGATCAAATCAATGTACCTGTCATAACTTTTCTTTATGCCTGCAGAGAGAGTTACTGCATGTTTCAATGCTTGGACTACCCTGGTGCTATTTATATTTCAAGGTCTTTGGAATTGGATAGAAAACAAAGAACAGAACAGTTTTAAAGATTCAATTTCTGCTTTGGGGCTTTTAATTTAAAAAAATAAAACCAAAGAAAACTTTCTGTAAAAATAGTGAAACAAGACATACAGACCCAAGTAGGAATCCTATTCCTTGGAAATATTTTTACGCTTTAAGTGTGAGCCCATGAAAAAAGACTGTACTCAAGATGCATTTTGCTATATGCACACAGAGTCCAGAAATGGCCATCTATCTGCTCTTGTCTGAAACACATGAGCAAACCAGATAATTTGCTATCTATGCAATATGGTTTGAGAGATTTTGAAAGATTGGTATTAAGCAGTGATATACACCTGGAGCTGCATACTGAGGTACTGCCTTGGAAAAAATGCTTGATGGAAATACATAGCCTTGGCATTGTTTTAAGCATGAGAGGCTTTGTGAAGGTCCTTGGAACTGCGGTGGATTTCACGCTTGTGCTTGGGACTTAGCAATGCCTGGATCTGTTTGTAGAAGATAGAATAGCCATTACTTGAATGCTTATTTAAAAACCAGACTGAACTGAAGAGTAAGAGTATTTATTACTGTCTGAGTAATAAGCTATAAGGAGTCCTAGTCTTTCAAGTACATTAGAGGTCAGTAGGGATGGTGGCATTGGGGTATGGTTTACCAGCAGGCAGCATTTCTGCTCTCTGTGCACTGTGCCTACAGCTTGTCCACTGAAATCATAAATCATTAAGATTGGAGGAGACCTGCAAGATCATAAAGTCCAACCATTAACCTAATGCCACCATGCCCATGTTTTGAAGTGCTGCATCTATAAATTTTTTTCAACACCTCCAGGGATAGCAACCCCATCATTGTCCTGGGCAACCTGTTCCTGACCACTCTTTCAGGGAAGAATTTTTTCCTAAAATCCAATCTGAACCTTCCCTGGCACAGCTTGGGGACATTTCCTCTCTTCCTATCACTAGTGACTTGGGAGAAGAGACCCATCCCCACCTCTATGCAATCACTCTTCAGGTAGTTGTGAAGAGCAATAAGGTGTTCCCTCAACCTCTTTTTATTCTTGACTAACAAGACAGTTCCCTCAGCTCCTCCTTATCAGATTTGTCCTCCAGGCCCTTCACTCCAGGCACCTCAATGTTCTCCTTGTCTTGAGGTGCCCAAAACAGAACACAGTACTCACTAGTGTTGAGTACAGATGGATGATTACTCACTAATCCTGCTGGCCCCACTATTGTATCTGATTTTTCTCATGGCTCAATAAAGTACATTTATGGATTGAGAATATCTACTTTTTTCCCCTTAAACCAGCATAATTATCAACTGGTTTACAATATCAAGTAGGCACAGGTTCTGCCAAGTTTGGGCCAAACACAGGCACCTCTGATGTTTCAAACAAGTCTATTTGTGTTGTACATGGAGTGTCAAACTTTCCTTGCATTTCATTCTGTCAAGGTGTGCTTGTGAAAGACAATGAGCCAGATACAAGCATTGTATGAGAAGCTTGGGAATGCTACAGGGGAGGCTACAGGCTTTTCAGAAGCTTATGATAGGGGCATCTATTAACTCCATAACTAAGCAGCAGTTAATTATGGAAGTATTTGGCAGTGTTACAGCTCCTCATCCAAATGGATGCAACCTCTGAATTTCTTTTTCCCCAGTGGCCCAAAAGGCCCAATGCAAGCTAAACCTCTTTCAGGGATTTTGGCTAAGATCACAATTGCTGAGCTTCTTTATTATAATTTATGCTGCAACGTATTTCCTAAAGTAACAATAATTCAACTGGTGACAGACTCTTAATTAAAAGCTCAATTGAAGGCTTCAGCTTTTAGTTGCCTCTCTCTTCCTATTATCAATGCATAATGGAGTGCAACACTTGACTAAGAAAGTGAAAATAACCTGGTAACATCTACGAGAGCTAAACGTGCCCCAGATCTCTCCAGGTGCATGTATAGAGCTATGTAGGAAAACAGGAAGCATTGCTACTAAGTTTTTCTTTTGATTTTTCTGGGATTAAGGAAATTTTTAAATTAGGATAAATAATAAAGAAAATTTCAAAGTATACAACTGCTTGATCTAAATCCTGGTAGGGTTCATTTCTAGACCAGTGCTGAAAATTATAAGTATATTGAGCAGAAGGGGAAACTGGCAAGTGTGGAAAAACTGCAAGAAGGCCTGCAACTGGATTTTAGCTGAAGTCATGGTGGTTACCCAGCACTATTCAACTCTGTTTTCTTCTGAAACATTTGTAAAGTCTCACTTAATTGGAAGTAACATTTCCATTGGAGAGTTTGATGGGAAGGAAGCCTGCCTCTCTACATGGTTACTCACCATTTCCTACTGTAGATAATTTTGCTCCTTCCTAGGACACAGTAAGAAAAAGAATGAAATGGACTATTAGCTTGTCTTGCATGGCAATTCTCATTTGCCCTGTGTAAATCTGGAATTGAAGCAGTTGTGAACAATTTCAGCTCACTGAGGTAGCAAGTTCCATGTTGCTTTATATTTCTGTGAAATTTGTCTCAGACACAAGCAGCCTGATAAACAGATGATAATGAATAATTGAGTTAATCCAAGAAAGCTCTGGGGCTATCACAGTAGGTGAGACAAGAAATAGATGTAAATCCCTTCCTATATCAGGGTGGATTATCTAATTATTTCAACCTTCTGAAACATTTGTTGGCTTAGGTCTGCTACATAGGATTTCTTGTGGGAAAGAGTCACTTTCATTAACTACTTAGGCTGAGATATGAAGCAATGTAGCACAAAGTGTGTTATATAAGAACATACATCTGTAGCAATAGGAGTCACTTTTATTCAATAATTCCATTAGACTAAAAGATATCTCAAACATGTAAAAACATAGACTTTATCATCTGAGTGGATGCAGTAAGTTAGACAAAAGATATACAGTGTAACCTAGTCTTCATTTCATGATAACTATTCTCATATATATATATATATATGTATATATTTAAAAAAAAAGGCTTGCTTACTGTTTTCTAGGTTAGTGAACCACAGACAAAATAAAAGTTAAACAAGTCAGGAGGAAAGGATCTCTGCATTTTCTTCTCTTTACAAAGAGTTTCAGTACACACTTTCATTAGGAAAATTGAAGACCATTACCTTTTCAGGTGATAGAGACCCACAGGTGACCTTAGTAATCACTGTATTTAAGGTCTTCACCTAGGAAATCTTATTTCCATCTCTCCAGTGTCAATCACATGTTCATTAATAATAAACTTACGAGTACAGATAAATAATGTTCCTTAATTTTTAAAGACTTCGAAGGGATTTCTCCAGCTTTCTTATATGTAAATCCATGTTTACGCAATTTAAGTTCCCCTGGTATTCAGATAAGCCAAGTTAAAGTAACATCATCTGTGAAATGAACATTCTGATTTTTCAAAAGACATTACTGTGGTAAATAACAGTGAGGAAGATGCCACATGCAGTTCAGATGCTGGTAACTTTGCATCCTTCGTGGTACTTCATGTGTTTTCCTGAGATACTTGTAACAGAAGTAAATCTAGCTGGGTTGACCTTTTTTGGAACTTAGGCCGATATAAAGTGTTTCTAGGTAACTTTTAGCTCACTGATAGGCAGACAGGTAAAATTCTTTCTCAAGTTGACATAAAAGCTAACACTGTATCAAAAACATTTAATGAAAAAACTCATGGGTAAGCTATTAAAAATGCAACACAGTGATCAGTGATTGAAGTTAAAGGGTAGATAATAACATACATACACTAATGTGAAGCTGTTTACTTGAGGGAAATATAAACTTATCAAATTGTCTGAAGTTGCCATGAAAGTTCATGAATACTTTTTGGAGATGAGATGTCTGTGTTTGACTGTACCTAATTATTTACAGAAGGACTTGATTTGGGAGGGGAAATTTGCTACTAAAACAATGTTTGTTAAGAAAGAGTAGGCTTCTACGCTGAAGTGTTTCTTTTTTCTTTTCTCTTGTGTAATTTATTTCCATTCTTGAGAAAAGAGGTAAGTTTTCACCAGACAGAGATATATTTGTCTAATACATCAAGGCTTATGGGAAAAAATTGGGGGAGAAAAGGGAAAACTGCATTGAAAGCTTATGTCCAGATCAAGCCGATGATATTCCATGTGAGGGGAGCAGCAAGAAAAAGGGTACACATGAACATATGGATCTGTTGGAGGAAACTTCTGTTTGACTGACCTTAATTGCTGGTGGTTTTCTATAGATGGTTGCACTTCCTTTACCTTGCTAAACTGTAACTGTTGTAGAAGATCACTGAACCTGCGAGGTACAATTTGCAATTTGTGAAGCCACGGTGGGTGTCACTGGTCACCTCGGTTTTTTAACATGTGCCTTAGTGCAGTTACCAGGAGGATCTGCTCCTGGGGTTGTACTTTAGGCTTGTACTTGTAAAGTACAACTTTAGAGTTGCAATGCTGAAGAAGCAGTACTGCTGAATTGACATTTCGTGGTTCTGTAACAAATCTCACTTTTAGCAGCCAGTGTGTTAAATGTTTTGCCTTGTTCAGAGCCAAAATATTGAGTGGATGTTACATACGGTGATATGCATTAGGAAAGATGATGAATGCCTCCAGCCCAAACTGCAAATGGCTAACCAATTAATTATTGTACAGTGAGTTCTTGAGTATGATACAGTGGAAATGTATCAAATTAGGTTTGAATATATTTTTATTCAAAAAACAGTATGTTTTAAGAAATAGTAGCTATTAATGAGAAAATTCACCTCTTCCTACAGAACAACTACAGAATCTATGTAGCATGTGAACTGCCTTCAAAGTAGTAATTAAATACTGAAAGAGAATTGTGGCCAATGCTATCTGTATGTGAACTATTCTGAAATCTGCTCCTAAGGAGAAGCTCTTAGTGGGTCTGTGCATGTGGTTGCAAACTGGCAGCCCCTGTGCTTAGCTGAGGTAGCCTTTGTACAAAGGCAGATCATTCTGCAGTTGACCAAACTAGTGGTAGAAAGGGGATGACCCTGTTCTTTAGGCAGTTAAAGTATCTGAAGAGATAAAGGTCAGACAAGTAATTTATTTTTTCTTGCTTAGTGATATATGTATTTAAAAAAAAATGGATATTGCCAAATCATCAGCCAGAGCTGTAGGCCATAAGGGTGACTAAGTATAAACTGTGTCAGTATTAACTGCTGTTAATGGAAATCTGGGTTGCTGGAGCAAAAAGCAGAAGATGGATAGGCAAGAAATAGAACTGATGAGAGGTCCACCAGTACAGGAGGAAGAATTAAGGGGAAACTTGGACATTGTGCTGGTCAAAATGGGACTGGAAACAGGACTTGGTGTAATTGCCTCATAAATACACGCACAAAAAAAGAATGCACTGAGCAAATGCTGGTTTAGTCACTAGTTTTTTCTTTCTATACAGAATCAGTCTGCTTTTTGGAGCCCTGTTGAGGCTAAAGTAGCCTAGTAATAATAACAGTGACTGAAGCAGTAACCAAAGACCCCGTGGGGCTAGCTAATCTGAGAATCAACCAGCTGTGCTTATTCCCAGTGAAAAATTCATAGGCTGCTTTCTGAAATGCCAAGGCTGCCTCCTTCTGAGAAAATCTATTGGGTTTTCACATATTATTGCAGACACTGAGGACTTGTTTGCATTGCTGAAAGTGTATTTTATTAGTCTACTTGCTTCTCTTAATGGGAACAAATATTTTGAATTGGTTAATTTATTAGAATAAATATTGTTCAGCAGGTTCCTAAACTCCGCAAGGTACACAATACGGACATGGTAAAAGCCAGCTCTGTTATATTAATAACTGATGTTTGGCTTCCTCCAAGCTCAACTGCAATCTATTCATTTGCCTTTGTAAAAGTGCAATTAGAGCTGAATTACAGTAATCAATATAGCAGCAGCATTTAGAACCTGGGAACATAAATAGAGGAAAATTTTGCATGTAGGAAGTTGGGGGGTTTTAAGGTATATTGCAAAAAATACCCTAACTGGATGGAATTTTACATGATCACAGAGGAGATTAATTGATATAGACATTTTCAAAGGTTTTCTTTTTAACTAAAACCAAGTCCAAACAATTTAACTGAAACTATTTCCTTTCCATGGAATCACACAGACTCACAGAATGGTAGGAGTTGGAAGGAATCTCTGAAGATCATCTAGTCCAACCCCCCTGCCAGAGCAGGATCACCTAGACAAGATTACAGAGGAATGAGATAATGATGTGACTAGGAAAAAGCAGCTTTGTTGTGCTTGTCTTGATATCTACAACATTTGTGGGCAAGTGAAAGGATGGAAGGATGTGGTAGGAAGCAGGTCCTTAGTTTGGCAGATCTAGGAGGATGTAAAGATGGGTGGTGTTAAAGAATGACTTGAAAAGGAACACAGGAAAACTCACTTGTTCTACAGTCAATGAAGACAGTCTAGTAAGGGGGAAAGGAAAATCTTCTTAAAAAATCTTGGAGGGTTTTTTTGTTTAACTGTCCCAAACAGAGACTCTTACAGAGTGAAATGTTGACAGTGCCTAGACTTTGGTGTAGAAAGTAGTAATAGAAAAGAAAGCCTTGGAAGCACTGCATTTCTGGTAACGGAAATAAAGGAGTTAGAGTTCTCAGATGTGGCAGCAAAACCAGCTTGTATTAGGTTTATTTCTGTCTTTAAGTCTTCAGTTTGGTTGAAGCTGGCACAAAACCTCTGTGGCTGCAGAGTTATCTTCCCTTAATGTTTAATTAACTCAAGACTAAGGACTCTGGAACTGAGCTGAGGCCTGACTCTGGTGCTGTTTCCTGCCAAGATCTCACTTCTGTCTCCATTGCTGTTGAGGAGCTGCACTGGCATCATGCACCACTGCATGCTCCTCTCCATCCAGAGGAGCTCTACCTGGGGAAGAGCTGCCTATGGAATTTGAGTTGCAGGGTATGGCAAGATAGATCCAGAGCTGGTGGGAATAACTGGAGGACAGTCAATATGAAAGCATAGTACTAAATAATTTTTAATAATAATAATAATCACCACTACATTCTCTGTCTCTAGAGCATTGTGATGTTTGAGATGAAATTTCAGTGCTTCCAGTTGTCTGGGAAGCCACGTGTAATGGCACAGTGTATTCCCTGTTGTGACTTACAGTCTTTATGCAATGGCAATAGAAATATAAAATGTGTTTAATTAAGGGAAGAGGCTGATTTTATTGAAAAACTGTAGCAAATAAATAATGAAACATAGGACTAACTACATTGGTCCAATTTATCAAGCACAATTTTCATTCTACTGTAGAAATTTAAAACCAAAACCATCTGTCAGTTCAATTTTTTTAATTAATGCAATTAATTTTTATTTTCCTAGTGACCATAAATAGGACTAACCTACTAGGTAGGAGAAAGGTGCTACTTGATACAGAGATTTTTTTTTTTTTCTTGGTTAGAGCTTTACATACTTGAACAAGGACGTTAAGTAATTAAGACAGGTTAAAACAATATATTTTCCTGGGAAGTATTAGCCTGTCACTGTGTGATGCATGCACCAGTCTGTATGTGTGTTATATTATAATAATGCCCCCATCATTCTCATAAGGCATATTGTCTTCCAGTGGAACCCTCTCTAAAAAGCCTATCCTGAGAGCTGTCAGGTGATTCAGGGAGCAGCATATCTTGTAATTATTTCCCTTTCTTATCAAGGTATTGATACCTCAGATTCTCAGGACATAGTAACACACCTTCATACAGTATTTAATGTGCGTTGTCTTTTTTTTCGTTTTTAATCAGTATAATGAAATGATCCCCTTCCACCTCATCATGAAGCAACATAACCTATTGATTTATTGCTGACTGCTGCATCTGTTTTTGTGTCGTGTTATTAGAAAAGTGCTTCCAATGCATTAGCAAACCACCAAAGAGCTGCTGGCATTAGGAAAATATGCCTTGGTGGCTGTAAATATAGGAAAGAAGGTCTACAGCATAAAACTTGGAGCAGAACTTCTTAGTATATAGTGTGCTCGGCTAGGCTGTTTTACAACTAACCTTCTCCTCAGGACAACTGCTTGCAGGAGAATTGAATTTCACTTTGGATCTGGCCTGCTGCCTTTTGGCAGTGTTTCCCAAATGCAGGCATCAGTGCCCTCATTTTCTCACTTTGTTTACTCATTGAAACAATTTCGGTGCACGTGAAGAGGCAGAAGCTGCTAGATATAAATCCTACCCTGCAAAAAATTAGATGCTGTAGCTGGGCATCAGTCTAAAGACTTTCCTAAACATACATCAATTTAGGTTTAAGAAACCATTACAGTGTTGTAGCTCATCAACATATTACTGTGTGTGTGCTGTCTGGGAAGAAGGGAAGGAAGCAAATCAACAAATAAGTCATTTTCACAATAAGTCTTCTGATTGAACTTGAGCACAGCACAGTATGCTACAGAAGAATGAATAAACTGATGATAATAACAGAAGCTGATTACATTGTGATGGGCAATAGCAGCAAATAGCCCTTAGCTTGCACTGTGAAATAGAAACTCATAGCCAAACAAATAAGTCTAGATTCCCAGAGTGAGCATTTTCAGCAGTCTATGGGCAATGACCCTCAAAATTGTGTATTCAAAAAAATAATTATTTTCAGGAGTGCAGCCTTGGCCCTTAGTGCAGCTGAGAATAAGGTATTTGTGTTGCTCAATTGCACATGCAGCCTATCATCAAATTTTCATACCACTGAGAAATGCTAGTTTTCACAATTGGACGCTGATCAGGATCTGATCGCGTATTAGCATGTATATTTTCTGTTCTTCTTTGACTGTCTTTCTTCTTCCTCTTCATTCAGATAAATAATGACTTATTATAATGGAGAGAAGAGAATGTTAAACCACTGAAAAGAGAGTGGGGTCTTAACTCTTTGAGGACTACCCTAAATAAGCTGTGTTCCCAGAGGTGTGCTTCACTTGGCATGCACTCTACTCGCTTTAGGATATGGAGATTGGAGAATGAGCTGGTTTTGCTTTTTCATGTGATTCCCCTTATTTTGGACATGCACGCACACCTTTTAAACTACTGGGGGAAAATGATATTTGTACAAATTAAGCAAGTATTTGTCTAAGTACAAATACATGCATAAAAATCCAACCTGTCATCAGTTGTACGCTCTCCAAAGGTGTTATGTCAACCTGAGTCATTGAAATAGTTGTGCGGGTACTTTGCTTTCTGTAATGTTTAGATTATACTGAGTTGTTACTTTACTGACCACTTGAATTTGGTGCTCTCTACTACTCTTAGATTTAAAAAGACTTCATTTTAAGCATTAACTTGTGTGTTTTGTTTTCTCATAGGGGTTTACTGTTTATTATAATGTTGGTTATATTTGTTCTGAAAGACCTTAAAAACTTCTTTATGTCTATTCTTTTAAGAAGTATTAAAAGTTTCTGCTCTGTTTTTCCTGCTTTCTAGCATAGTTCAATAAGCTTTCACAAATCTTTCAGAAATGCAACTTACACTAAGTTCATCCTTCTGTTTATATGCACCATTTAGTCATGGAACTCATTGCTTTCTAATACTCCCAAAGCCACTAGTACACATGTGATTGCATGTAGATAATGCCTAAGCATGCCTGTGATGCATTGGAGTATATGTTCCCTGTGTGTTACTGAGGAAAACATCCTTAGAGCACAGAAAGCATAGTAAAATGCTCAGTATCACACTTCTATTAGAAGCTAAGAGGCTCCTAGACAGTCACATAAATATCGAGATTCTGTCTCTTCCTTCGTGTGCTCCTCACTGGGTACACTGTACCCTCATGTACCCACCTGTAAGATACTGCAGCAACTACAGCAATATCAGCTGGCTGAGGAAGGGAAGCTTTCCTAGAACCTGCATCTACTAATAATCAATCTAGTCAGTGATCATTTTCCACTGTTTTCCAGACAATAATAATCTATAAATATAAATCTATAAATCTATAAATATATAATAATCTATAAAATCTATATATATAATCTAATAATCACTTTCTGTTTTATAGAGATTTCACTAGAATCATTTCAGCTAAAAAGCTGTGAAATTATTAATTTTCTAATTAAAAATGTTCTACCAGCATCCATACAACCTTTCAACCTGGTTGTTCCTTCCCCAGTTTGTAGAAGGATGCTGAAAAAACACTTTAAGAAAATTGTAATTTGTTGGTAAGTGAAAAAAAAAGATTGATTATTCTAGCTGCGTATGGTTTTCTTATTTTTACAAAGATAATACAACTTTTCAAGAGTGTTTTACAACCCTGTTGGGACAAAGCACACTAATTCCAGCATTATGCTTGTATCAATCAATGTGAAATAATAGTATTGCAATGGATTTTTGTAGTGTTGGAAAGTAATATGTAATATTACCAAGATATAAAGTAAAATATGCAATCAACTATATTGCTGCAGCAATACTGATAATTATTATTGGTAGCTATCAAAGGTACCTTTCAGCTCTAAAATCTCAAATCTTCCTTCTTAAGAGTGATAGTAAACAATTTTTGCTGGACTACTGGCCAATTTTGTACTAGTAAAGCTAATCAAAATCTTTATCATTAAAGATACTGCATTAATTATTATTCAGTTGGGCATGCTTGTCTTTCCAGCCACAGGTTTAGTGAGTGGTAGTTTTGCTTATCCAGTAATAAAAGTTGAAAGGAGCAATTGAAGGACCAGTCATGGAACAACCACATACAACACCCTAGGACTAGTAAAACTGGGAGTAGAGGTTGTGTAACATTATGATTTGACTGCATGCATTTAAAGCGGACAGTTTCCTGAAGCTCAGACTCTTGTGAAATCTGAGATAAAGTAAGTCAGGCTTCAGTTCCGAGTTTTGCTGTCTTGCTCTTGTGCAGCTGCATTTGTTAATGTTAGTACCTGTTTATCAAAGCTGATCATTATACTTCAGTTTTTCCCTGTTGATTTGTTTAGAATGATCTTCTTCCAGGACAATACCTTTTATCTTTTATTCATCTCTCATGAAAGCATGGGATACAAAATAATTACTAAAGAGAAAATAATGTCCAATATGCACAAGTAGTTATCAGTCTATTAAATATATCTTACTGTGTTTAACAGTGAATGTATACATTTAAATCTCTCAATAATTAAATCGGATGTTTAAATATATTTTTTTAAACTGTAAACCAGCAAGCAGTATTGCTTATCACAAAGCAATTAAATATCTTGGTTTGTTTGTTCAAAATTAACTTGGTACATTAACATGAAAAGAGTGATTTAATGAAGTCTTCAGAGAATTAGTATCTGCCCTTTGAATAAGTTATCTAAAATGCCATTTTATTATGCAAAGCTATGTAAAATAAATTGCATTCAAGCAGTCGTTCAGAGAGGAGCTTATCATAACTTGATATTAATAAAGAAATTACATAAAAGACCTGGGGACCACTGCTTTGCTTTCAAGATGGGAAAAATTAAGTAGAAACAGTATTTCATTTGAAAATAGCTAATTTGACATGGAGATAGTTATCTTGGTACTTTGAAATGTGATTAACTCTAATTATAGCCAGAAAAAAACCCTACAGAGAACAATGAAAACAAAACCTAAACATAGAAGCACAAGTGCAGATGGTCACGTGTGTGATATATGTGACCATGTCTGAATTTTTTTCTTTCAATAGGGCAGGAATTCTTTTCTAGAAATACACAACTATTCCCTCCAACTCAAAATTCCTGTTTGCACACATAGAGCAGTGCTTGTGTTTAAATAACTTAATTCTCTAACTGTACTGCATGTATGTGCATAAACAGACATACCCAGCTATACACAGACTACAGCTGGCACTCACCTTAGGGTAAATTCAGTATGCTCTTTGTGTGTCCGTGGACAATCACACTGTACTTCCAGCAAGATCAGTGTGTGGATTCCAATAAAGGGATGCAGAAAGGCTATTCCAGACTTTCAAGTTTTTCCTTTTGCCAAGTGAAAACACTGTTCTCCCAATTTAATTTGGCAATTAGTTTGAAATATCAGGACTGGTTGTATTAAGTAACTAACATTGTAGATGTGTAGAGTTGGTTTTGGTGCTTGCTTTTCTTTAATAAATTGCTCCCTTTGTTACTGTTTTCTGACACTGACATCCACAAGCAATTCCTATATTGTCCAGTTTTTTGTTTTGCTTTATTGTGTTATGCATTTCCCTGTATTTGTCATAAACTATAGATTTAAATCAGGGAACATTCTTCTCAAGTGTGGTGATATAGAGATGATGCTGAGAAAAGAAATGTGAATGTTTTAACACTTTTCACACTGAAAGCAGTTTCCCAGAACTGATGAGGGAGAGGCAGTCTGGCTGTCACACTTAACACACAGATATGTGTGGCCTTACATCTAAGAAAATGCTGTCATATTCTTATTTTATGGAAAATAGTAAACAGGATTATGGTTGTGTAGTTTGTGCATTATGCACAAGTGTTTATTATACAAGGGACAAAAAAAAGGAGTTGTTTTAGCATTCCTAACAGACTAGCTTTTGAGCAGGAAGTGGGGTGCTTTCTGTTATCTTTAGCCATTATCTCAAAAGTTTCACTGAATAATGATATTCTTTGTTTTATTACTTCTGGGGTTGGGGTTTTTTTTGCTTGTTTTTAATGGAGTCGTTAAGACCTTTTGTTGTTGTTTAATATTGTTGTAGTTTAATTTATTGACTGATGTGTCTGTACATAACAATGCAGAATATGTACCTTGAAGGCTTTGAACATTTTGCATAGCTCGGTGCTCCAGTGCAATCTGCTGGCGATAATGGAGAGCCAGAAAGTTCTAAACCATTGCATTGAGAAGCAAAATTATGACTCCAGGTTTGAATTCAAGGTTCACAGCTTTGTGATGATGGATGCCTTAATATTTACAGTTTAAACCAATTCCTGAGGAGAATCTGGCTTTCTAGCATGAGGTTTCTAGACTTCTTAGGCTCCCAGATTATCTGGAATTTTAGAGACATTGGATTCCCTACCATCTGAACCTCCTTATCTATAGGAGCTTGTAAATGCCGACATGTTCAAGTATAATTTCTCATGTTGATGAATAGACACTTGTCTTACTCACATTTCAGCAAAAGATCCTGAATATAGACTTGCCAGCTCTTTACATGCTGTATGTTACCTGTAGCTCAGTGATACACCCCTAAGGAAACAGCAGATCGTATGACTGTTTAGGTTGGAAAAGACTTCTAAGATCAAGTCCAAATATTAATATAACTCGCTCAAACCCACTATTAAAACATGTCCCTAAGTGCTATGTCTTTGTGATTTTGATTTCTTTTTTTTTTTTTTTAAACACATCCAGTGATGTCAATTCAACCACCTCCCTGATCTTATCATTCTGCCATACATTTTCAAGATTCATGTTTATCACAGATAAAAGGGTGGAAAGGAATGCACCATGATAGGAGTGAAGGGAGATGAAAAATCAAGAAAAAAAGAATCTGTAAACCTTTCAAGATAAAAGAAGGGGTTTTCTTCATAAAGGGGTAAAAATCAGAGTGATGAATGGGGAGGGGGATGAGAGGATGGGCCCAGGAAGAGGGCTTTTATGGTGGTGTGTAACTCATCAAATGAGGGAAAGGGTAAAGACTAATTAGATAGACTGTTACCTGGGTATATTTGCCTTTAATTTTACATAGTTGCACCAAACTGCGACCACCTCTCTCAAAACTAGTCTAGTTTATAAGTTTATGTGACTCAGCTTATGAATTTTCTGTTCTCATTAAAAGCAGAGAAAGAATCTCATTCACCTTTTTTTTCCTTTTTATAAGCAAAGCTGGGGAGGGGCTGCTTACAAGGGCTTGTAGTGGTAGAACCGGGGGTAATGGTTTCAAGCTGGAAGAGGTTTAGACTGGAAGTCAGAAGGAAGTTCTTCACAGTGACGGTGGCAAGCAGGTTGCCCAGGGAAGTTGTGGATGTCCCTTCCCTAGAAGTGTTCAAGGCCAGACTGGATGGGGCCTTGAGCAACCTGGTCTAGTGGGGTGTGTGTGTGTGGGTGTGTGTGTGCCTCCTTGATCATGGTAGGGGGGTTAGAACTAGATGGTCTTTAAGGTCCTTTCCAATCTGAACCATTCTATGAATATGAATACGTTTTCTCATTCAGGTTTATTTTTAATCAAAAAGGCAAAAAAAATCTGGTACTGTAGGAAGGAATTTGCTATTGCAATAGCTGGGAGTGAAATGCATGCTGTAAAAAAAAAACCAAACATAAAGCAAAAGATTTGTATTCCAATACCATGAAAACTCTGAATATTTTGGATAGTAGAGGAGCTGTCCAAATGACTCTGGCAGCATCTTTAGTATTGAAGAACTGAAAAGAAGCTCAGCCAGCTTAAAAGCCAGTCTCCTTCTGCCCTTGAGCTGCATCTTCTCTAGGCTGTATGCAGTACTCATGAGTATGCATAACTAATTTCAATTGCAGTCTGCTTAGACAGCAATAACCTTTCACCTCTTCATTACGTTCTACATGGTGTCACTGGTATCTTTTGATATATACCCACTGACAACTTTTTTAAGTTTCCTATGAGAACTCTGTTGAAGTTCAGTGAGGGACATCAATCTCCTGCCACTGTGACATTGGGGAGCTGCATATTAAAAAGTCTCCAGGAGGGCAGAAACATGTCTTTTCTATTTTAATTACTGCTTAAAGTTCATTAGATAAGTTGATACATAGTAATCATGTTCACTGACTTTCCTATTTTGTATTTAACAAAGCATGGAAAAATTCATTGCTCCAGATATCTGATTTTCAGGGTTGTGGTAGTCTTTACCTGTCTCCTTTATTAGCTTCCATTTCATATTACCTTGTTTTGTGCTGGGTACTGGCTCACTTCCTGCTAGCACAGATCCACAGCTCCCTTCCAAGCCTCTGAAACCATATACCTCCTGTACGTGTGTATCTCTCCTGTCAGCTACCCTTCATCTTGAAATCCACCCACTGCACTTAGAAGGTTGCTGAGGTCATATCAACTACTTGAAAAATTATCTATACAGCTACTTTTGGCTTAATTTTATTTTCTATATGTTATACATTTTTTTTTATATATTTGAAAAGTTTTTCTTTATGAGAGCAAATTCAGTTCAGGATTTGCAGACAAAGAAAGAGATGATCAGCCCAGAGCTGAGAATGTTCATAAAGGCTGAGTACTAAGGGAGCAATGGACCGTGCTGCTGCTGTGTAGATAACCATAATGCACTTACAAGTAGTCCTAAGCTCCTTGGCTTCATAACTCATATTGTCTCAGACCTAGGCTAGAGGATGCAGTTTTCTAGCCTACTTTGTTATTCTCTTCAGTAGGTCTAATATGTGTAGAAATGTTCAATTAGAGATAAATCTTTCCTAATTCCTTTTGGATTTCATTGTAATAGTGTTAATCATGATGAATTCTTTCAGTATTTAAGAAAATCAATTGTCAATTAGCTTTTATGGGGAATTACACATTGTGGTTAGTCATCATTTGGGCATTATGGCTTTATTTGACAACTGCATTATTAAAGCATACAGTAATTTGCTTTTATTATAATTTATTGAATAGCTAACACAAGTTTCCAAAATAATGTGAGCTTTGCAGTTCTAATTAAGCTTGTTTTATTAGGAATTGTATTATAATGTAGCATTACTCTTCAGAATTAATTATTTTGTGTGAAGAAAATTTAATTAATATATTATTTACAGGAATCAGATAGCCTACCTGTTTCTTTGGGGTTTTTTTTCCATAAATGCTTGAATAATAACAACTGTATTCTAGATAATCATTCTAAGGCTGAATTGATTAAACAATGAATGATTTATAAAAACATTTCATTTTCAAAGCACTGGAGCAGTTCCTGCAAATTTGTATTACCAGATAAAGTCTTGTTCTGGCTTAGTCTGGAGGTTAGAGGTGTATTGTGGGATTGTTTCAAAGTTTATTGAATTATTTCCATAAGCAACCTCTAGAATACAGTGACCTAAATTAGCTAATTCTGTAATGAAATATGCATCGGTATGTAACATTAGCAGCAAATCACAGAATCATCAGGGATCAGAAGGGACCTCAAAAGTTCATCTAGTCCAGTCTCCCTACCACAGCAGGATCACTTAGACCAAGTCACACAGGAATGAGAGCATGATTATCTAGGTACTTTAATTAAAGGCTATGTATTTGCTATAGTCGTGACAGCCTCTGTTTAAAAAAAGGAGTACTTTGAAGACATTGAAGTAAACCAGGATGGATACAAGTTAAATTTGGAAATACACAGTGGACTTTGTGATATTTCTGATACTACTAGCTGTGTTACTTGAGGTAGTGGGGATTGGAATGCTAGCCAAAGCGCATGGTAAAAATGTATCATGCTGACTCAAATAGTATCCTATGATAATGCTCTTCCTAGCTGTTGGGTATATCAAAACCCATCCTTATCTTGCCTAGAGATACTTACTGGCTGTAGCTTTCATTTCCAAACAGCCAAGTACCAATAAGCTCAAATATATGCATGTTTTAAAAACCTATATTCAGGTTTTAAACCTTTTTGCTTATGAGGAATGTTCTCACTGGTCTTTTCCCGTCTCATTTGTGAGCTATATGTTTGCTCTGGAATTGCTGTGGCTCTAAGGGAGTCATAACAGTTACTATGCAAACCTCTTTGATTCAGTGTATCTTAGAATTATTGTGTTCTATTCAGTGAGGTATTTTTGTGCAAGTGAAATATGAAATCAGTCTGTATAAACCTTGTCTCCACAAACGCTTTTACGCTGAAGTCTCTACAGGAATAATAATAATATTGGTACCTGTCATCCACTATATATAAGGTACTTTATTCAAAGAGCCCTAAATAAATCTGTGAACGTCTGTTGCTCTACCGCCAATATCACAAAATGAAGGACAGATGATTGCTACTGAGACAGGTAACTAACAGTGTCAGTGAGCATCTTGCTCTTCTTGTAATATAAGAAATCCTGTATGGATCGGAGATGGTCCACCCTAACTTACAGTATCAATCAGTAGTAAACACTATTGGACAGAGCACAAGAAGCATGCAAGATTAGGGTTGTCATTTCTCTGGCTTTACAGTCCTGGTTTCCAGTAGGCTTTCTTTGAACCAGAGATAGAGCATTGTGTTCAGAAGCCACGGGTGGACCACCTTCTCTGAAATTTGTTTCACTCGTTAAACATGTAGAATATGTAAATTGTATTGCCTTCTTATTTGTTGTCTGGCAGATTATCTAAATAGTGTATTGGAAAGTTTTAGCCAGTAGCTGAACAGTGTCTGTCCTATGGTAGATATGCTTTATCCCTAACCCCAAAACTCTCCTCTCCTCCTTTAAAGACCAGAGCTCTGAACAGTGTTATTCAGGTTCCTGTCCAATCACAGGCCTGTCAACTACTTTCTGAGCATTTTGCAAACCACATATTCACCTTCTCTGTCTGGGGAGACTCAGCCAGTTAACAATTTACAAGTTGAGAAAGGGGATGGTGTTAAATACTATGCTGTCAGAAGGCATAGCTTACTTCCAACATATGTCTTTATGTTTTCTGTCAGTTACTGTTTGTACTATTCTAATTTGTACTATATGAAATGAGTCAAAAAAAAAATTCGGTTCAGGTTAATCACTGATCAAATGTATTGACACAGTGGGAGGTTGGTGCAAGTCTATGAAGAATCTGCAGAGATGGCTAGTGGGTGTACTACATCACCCTAATCAGGGTTACTCCTGATGTTCTGCAAGTAATTCTCTTTGAGTACTGCCATTCCCTATCATGGGGGAAGGGACAAGAGTTCCTCTACAGTACCTAAAGTTGTCTCTCAGCAGGAGGTATGTCATATCTAAATAACCTTTCATGGCAGAAAGAAAATGTGACTTTGAAGAAATACATCTGAAACAGTACTAAAATACTGAAAAACACTATGTACACGTATAACTACTGGGTAGAATTAATTGAATGTAGCAAAGATTAGGATATAAATAAACCAGGAATAAATTATGTTGCATATAGAGGAGTTTCTGTCCTTAGCTGAAGGACATAACTGGAGAGTCAGAGATTGGAGATGTATGAATGACAAGCTAATCTTGTTCTAAATAAAATATGAACCAAGAATAATAAACACTGAGACTTGTGTTCTCTCAGAGTGACTTGGAAGACTTCTATCAAAAACTACAATTAGTTGTCAAACATCCTGGAGACATGAGTTTCTTGTGTAATTTAAAGACTTCAAAGCAGAGTGTCATTCAGGAATACACACAACAGCACAACTGGGATACAGCCTAGAAAAGATGTAAGAGAGAGACCAAATGTGCAATGTTTAGGCTATTTTTTTCCTCTCATGCAGAGCAAATTGAAACTGTTAAAACTAATGACAGAATAAAATTGATAAAACTGATTTGTAATGTCTAAACATATACAAATCACCCAAAAATCTTATTCCTGTAAAGCTCATTTGGTAAAGACAGTGAAAAGGCAACACACAAGAAACTGTCACAAATGTTCATAGATTGTATCACACATAGGAGAAACAAACATGATAGAATCATGATGAATGAAAGACAGGTTAAAAACACAGTGAGGCATTTTCTCCTGCCTCTGAGCTTTGTGGAAGGTGAATTAGTGGAGCCATACCCTGAGGCAAAAGCAGCAGGTGAAGATTCAGCAAGAAACAGAGGATCCCCTCCTCTCTTATCACTAGGCTGAAGGAAGGGAAATGGGGGGAATGGCTATAGGTTCCAGCTCAGGGAGGCATGTGAATTTCAAAGATTCATTGAATGGTTCAGGTTGGAAGGGACCTCAAAGATCATCTAGTTCCAACGCCCCTGCCATGAGTAGGGACACCCCCACTAGACCAGATGGCTCAAGGCCCCATTCGATTTGGCTTGAAAATGCCCCCAGGAGGGGGCAGCCATAACCTCCCTGGGCAACCTGTTTCAGTGTCTCACCACACTCCTCGGCTTTCTTGTAGCCTCCTTCAGGTACTGGAAGGCCGCTCACTGTAAGATCTCCTAGAGTCTCCTCTTCTCCAGGTTGAGCAACCACAACTCTCTCAGCCTGTCCCCATAGGAGAGGTGTTCCAGCCCTCCAGGCATTCTTGTGGCCCTCCTCTGGACATGTTCCAACAGTTCAATATCCTTCCTGTGTTGGGGGCTCCAGAACTGGACACAGTATTCCAGATGCAGTCTCACGAGAGCAGAATAGAGGGGGAGGATCACCTACCTTGACCTACTGGTCATGCTTCTCTTGATGCAGCCCAGGATGTGATTGGCTTTCTGGGCCACAAGCAAGCATTGCTGGCTCATGTTGAGTTTTTCATCAACCAACACAGCCAAGTCCTTCTCCTCAAGCCTGCAATTTCTTTCCAGCCTCCCATACCTTTCCAGTTGCCCTTACGCAACAGGTATGTTTAGAGTGAGTCTGTCTGCCTCACATATTAGAAATTTTGCTATTAAAAAAAAGAAGGGTAGTTGTTATAGGAGACTCCTTTCTCAGGGGAACAGAAGGCCCTGTATGCCAGCCAACTCCATCCCCTAGGGAAGTCGTCTGCCTCCCTGGGGCCCTGGATCAGAGACGTGAGCAGGAAACTCCCTGGTCTGGTACAGCTTCCTTTACTGGTCATGCAGGTGGGGAATGAGGTTGTGGACAGAAACTCAAAAGCAGTTTAAAAGGACTTCAGGGCACTGGGGAGATTGGCTGAAGGATTGGGGGCACAGGTAGTTTCTCTACAGTCCCTTCAGTGGTAGGGAAGTACCCTGACAGGAACAGGAAAACGTGTGATCGATGAGCTAGTGGCTCAGAAGCTGCTGCCACAGGACTGTTTTGGTTTCTTTGGCCATGGAAACATTTACAGGGTATTGGGCCTGCTGGGGTCAGATGGAGTTTGGCTGTCTCCAAGACAGTGATGTGGTAGTCAGATGCCTTCTTGGGCTTAGCTACCAAGAAATGAATAGTGTTATCTATTCTTGGTAAAGTAAGGAGGGGGATCAGCAAAATCAGTACCATGGACTTGTGTAGGGCAGACTTTGGCCTCCTCAGGTCACTAGTTGAGAGATTTGCGTGGAAGTTACCCCTGAAGGATGGTCCAGTGAAGTCAGGAAGGTCAAGGGAAGGTCAAGAAGGAACTCTTGAAAGTGCAAAAGCTGTCCCCATGTGCTGCAAGATGAACTGTCAGGGAAAAACTACAAGCCTTGCTAAACAGGGAGCCTTTGCTTGAATTCAGGGAAAGGAGGAGAGTTTACCAGTTTTGGAAGAAGGCTCAGGCTACTCAAGAAGAGTACTGGGATTGGGTTAGGCCATACAGAAAGAACATCAGGAAGACAAAAGCTCAGCTAGAACTCGTTCTGGCCACTGCTGTAAGAGATAACAAACACTGTTACATCAACAACAGAGAGAGAGAGAAGAGAGCCATGGAGGTATGCCTTCTATGCATATTAGCATTCTATGCTAATGCCTTCTTTGTCCAAGTCTTTAATAGATCTGTTATCCTCAGAGTATTCAATCCCCTGACCTGGAAGATGGGAATGGGGAGCAGATTAATACAAACTAAAAACTCTGCAGGAAGCTGGCACTTTTTATTAGTGACAGGAATTAGAGGCTGACATGGATTGTGATTATTTGCAAATGATATGGCAGCTCCTAGAGAAAAATAGAGTTCTATTACTGTGTTACTTGGTGGGAGCAAGCCAAACTTGCAGAAAACTATTCACAGACATCTGTATAGTGATGATTTTAACTGTATAGGTTTTTACTAAAGATAACTGAAATACAGTTGCATGCTAAGTGCTGAAGCAAAGCCAGCTTTTGTTTGTACTATTTGCATTCTGATGCCAGCTCTGCCTTTAGGTGCGTAACAGCTGTCTGTCACGGAGGAGGAGGAAGTCAGTAGTACAATTGCCAATGCTGTAACTTGCTAACAAAAGATATTGGCCATTAGTAATGTAATGTAATATTGTTATGTTGGGGAGTTATTTCCCTTACTAATTCTACTGCTGCTTATAGACAGAAAAGACCATCTCCACGTCGCATGTTTCTGACTCCTGTAAGAACTAGTTAAAAACTTTGAATATCTAATGTGGTTTAATTCCAGAATTGCTTATTTTAAATTTCTAATGCTGAAAAAAAAAGTGCATGCTGTAAACAATATGGTATATTACACTTTGATTAGGCATTACTAGAACAAGGCAATGTCATAATTAATGTCCAGAGGTTATTAAAATGTTATAATGCTGAATAGTTCATGAAGAAAATGTATCCCAGTTATGGTGCAAACTGGGCACTGAATATGTTAGCCCAATAAATGCTGACAGTTCTGTGCTTCCTTTCAGCAAGCCAAGTTCTCATCTATAATTTCTTTCTTACATTTCATAACATGCTAGGCATAGTTCATGCAGGATGTTAATCTATATAAAAATAATTCTGAGTCAAACAAAAAGGCTATAGAGGAGCTCAGTATCTTCCCCCTATAACTACAATATAAGCAATCCTAAGGGAAGAGTGTGAAAATAAAGCATGCATTCAGTGATATTTCCCTCAATTTGTTGTGTACTTTTCTACTTCCTCAGCAGAGAAATGTTTTATAATCAGTCTATTTTTAATTTCCACTAATTTGTGCAGTCCTCCAGCATAAGGGTTCCTCAGCCTACCCTGTTGCTGTGTCAAGAATCCTATTCATTTCATCATGATATTTTTATCCCTATACATTATCTTCAAAAATAAAACATGATACCTTAAAAATGTTACAAACCATCTATGTTTCTGTTTTTATAGGCTCATAGAAGTATACAGCTGGAAGCCACCTCAGAAAGTCCCATCAGTTATTCTTGACATGCTACTGAGAAGTGCTCTTCACAATTTCCAGTGTGGATATTTCTTATCTCTTTTCAGGTATCCAATCTTGAACTATTCATAACTATTAAATATGCTGCAGTTGAAAAGACCTGTTTTCCTTCCTGCAACGTCTAAAATTTCTCTGCTTCTAATTCAAGCCTATTATCTTGACTTATACCTAAACATTACAGAGGCTAGCTTGTGTTTATCTATTTATAGTTTTAAAATATTTTTAAATCTAAAAAAAATTTTAAAAACATTTTTTTCTACATCATTCCAGTTGTTCCACTTACATTTCAGTCACAGCACAAGTAAGCATATTTACTGTGGCCTCGGATACTCCAATAGTTGGGCTGCAATTTCCTTTAAATAAGGCATTTTGAGCTACACATATTCTTCAGGCAACCCTGTGGCAATGAAAAAGTACCATGTATTTTCATGTCTTCTATACAAGTCTCTTCCACAGGGCAGCCTTTATCAAATTATGGCCCTGTGGACTCACCTTCAGCTTGTGATCTACTATAAACCCAGATCCCTTTCTGCAGATATGCTATCTAGCTATTACTTCATATTGACATGTTCTGGCTTTATAGAGAATTATTTGCCAAGATTATTTTTCATTGTAATTCTTTTGTATTAAAGTTTACAGCTTTATCCATTTTACCATCATATGCAAGGTGTATAAAGCTCATTCTCTCTTCTGACATCTAATTAATTCTCAAATATACTGAACAGTGCTGGACACAAACAGATTCTTGCAGAATTCCTCACAACACGTATCTTTTTCTTTCTCACAGGGAACTGTTGGTAGCTCACCTGTAAGGACAGTTTCTGAAGCAGCTGTCCTCTACAATACTTCCATTCGAATGTTGGTCGTGTAAGTGTGAAAAGCTTAAAAGTTTTATAGCTGCTGCTAGTATCCCTGTTTCCAAAGCTCATTATCCTGTTACAGCCACAAATGTGATTGTATGGAATCACAAAAGAATAGGGGTTGGAGGGGACCTCTAGAGATCATCCAGAACATGCCCTTTTAGAGTTCCAGTCACGTAAAATATCCCACCGTGCCTCAGTAATTGCAATGAGGCCATGGCCCTGTAACTGCACACAGGTATCTCAGCCTGTTCCTCACACTGCATGTATTAGTGCAGAGACATTCTAATAATTTAATGCAGCACCCAGGTTTTCCTGGGAGTGGAAGGACAGACCACAGCTGAGTACAGCCCTGGGGTAGTTTGCCCTGTGGTTCTTCTCTATTCTTCCTGCGTGTGTATTGATGTGACAGTTTCCGTCTTGGACCCCACCTCTCAAAGCCTTTAGCTTAAAGCTCATGTCACTAAGTTGTCCATCCTGCTACCAAAGATGACCTTACCCTTTCTGGACAGGTGTACTCCATCACTCCCCAGGAGGTTATAGCACTGAAGGACATCCACTGTCATAAAATCTCTCTCTACAGAACCAAGCACTAGCCAGGAGTTGATAAGCACTGTGTGTCTGTTTCTGGCTGCCTGCTTTCTTCCAACTGGTAAGATTGAAGAAAAGACTCATACAAAAGTTTGGGGTTTTTTTACCTGTAATCTTAGGAATTTACAGTCTTCCTCAATTCTGCTGAGCTTCTCATTTGCTGTGTTCACATGAAAGAGTAACAGAGGATAATAGTTTATGGCTTTGATCAGTTGTGGTACCCTCTCAGTAATGTGTCTGATCTTAGCTCCTGGAATGCAAGACCTTTCTACACTGCCAGGCTGCAGATTGGTGTCTCAATGCCCTTTAACAGATAATCACCCACTACCAATACCCATCTTTTCTTTTTGTGGTATCTGCCATACCCTGCCATTACTGTTACTTCTTGCTGCCCTTCCTCTTGGATGTGTAGCTATGAAAGTATACTTGCTGTCATAATTGTGGGGGGTGAAGACTGAGCAAAAGGATCTGATATTAGGAGTTGAGCCCTGGTAAGTGAAATGGAGGGAGTTTGAAGAGGGAAGAGAAATAGAGGAAACAGAGGAAACATTTGGGTATAAAGGTATTTGTATGGTTGGTGGCAGTAGTCAAAGTACCTCCCAAGGTCATGTTATCCCACAAGGTAATCAAATTTATTACTGGAAGTCAGCACATCACTCTGTGGAGGTTGGCCTTAGCATGATTCATCCCTCCCAATTAAGGTGTTTGGGCCTTCCAGAATTTTAGGTCATAGAGACCCTACAATAATTAGACACTGTTCCTTGCAAATCACAGCATTGCCTGAAATTAGAAAACATCTTTAGAGATGAACTAGTCAAACCTCCTTGAACAAGCAGTTTTGCTCACTCAGTCCTGCTGGGTTTGAGTATCTCCATGCATGCTCTGCAAGCTCTCCAGGCAACTGATTTCAGTGTATGACAATCTCCAAAATGAAATATTTTAATGTGTTCAGATGAAATTTCATGGAATTTGTGCCTGTACTTATAATACCAAATGGAGTGGTTTTGTAGGTTTAATGCTGTTAACTCTCCTTAAATTCTTGTGAAATCTGATCTTTACTACAGAACACTTAGAATGATCTTTTTGATGCTATAAAGGAAATGAAGTCTTTAATGAGGAAAGTATGGAGACAATCAGATCTGCACTACCTAATAAGCACTGCTTCAACTCCTTCAGTATCATGTCTGGAGAAAAAAGCTGTTGCAGGTATCTCACATTTATGCATCAATAGTCTGATTAATCCTATTTAAAACTTCAGCTTTAACCTAACCACTATCAGAGCTTTACATGAGTACATTTCAGACCCAGGGAATTCGATTTTGCAACTGGGGGAAGCATGTTAATGCAGTGCAATTCAGATGTGTTCATAGCAGTAAAGAGTGAGAAGTAAACAGGAAGTACAAAATAGTTTGGTGTCTTTGTTCTAGTTTTCAGTGCTCTGGAAACAGCAAACTGCTTCTGCTTCAGTACTGTAGGCAATTAATTGCTGGGTTTTTACTGGCAGGACAAAACTAGCCAGTTAAAATACATAGTTCAGGCTGCATTTGTTACTCTATTCCTTTAGAGTCAGCATCAAGAAAAGAGAGGTTTAAAATTCTAACATGACCTGCTTATTTCTGACCTTACTGCCATAAAATTGTTTAGCTAGAATGATTGTACTGCAATTAGAAGCTGCCTCTGAACACTGTAAAGAACCTTTTCTAGATAGGTTTTTATTTACTTTTTCCTTCACTTCCTCTGAAAACAAACACACCAGGATAGACTTCTATGCTGAAACATACTATAAACCTAAGTTGACAGCAGGATCTTTTTCAGAAGTTTGACCACATAGTAAGTAGAAAAGGAAACATGTGGTCTGAACAAAGCAATAGCTTTGAGGTTCTGTGCCTATCTTGCATCCAGCACCTTGCAGAAGGTCTCCATAAACATATGCTGATTCTGCTGTAGTACCTCTTTGACTAGACACACTAGAAGTTTGCAAATAAATACACATTACTATTAAGTCAGGAACAAGCACTCACTCCCAAGGTTTTATTAAATTGAACATTGCTCTTGTTAATCTAGACAGCAAAGTGTTTTTAGGATCATCTGGCTTTACAGTATTGCAGAATCTCACTGAATCCTTGAGTGTACATTCACAGGAGCATGAGAGTGAGCAAGGACTTTATTACTCAGCCAACAACCACCATATCATCACCAATGAACTGGTAAGTTGGAACCTCAAGGTTATACGGAGCAGGACCTTTCCTGATTCTGCCAGAAGCATCATAATGGGACCCATGACAAGGGCAATAATAACCACCAAAATCTCCGGAGTTAGCAATGGGTACACAGCCAAGATGAGTGCAGACACCTATTAATATGACCCACTCTGGTTTCTTTACTCTGTCTAAGTCATGCTGTGGATCCCTCAGCGTAGACACGTCAACTTCAGCTTCCTGATTAATCTCTGCCTGGGTTCTGTGACGAACAAAAAGGGGCTTCCCTCTCCACTTGAAAGCCATGTTTTTGCCTTCTGGAATGTCAGATAACTTGATCTCAATCTTTGACAATGCTAGCACATCAGCAGAGGCACTCAGGCTGGAAATAAACTGGGTGACAACACTCTTAGCAGCATATGCTGTTGTTACGCCAGCCGTTGCAGCCAACAGGTATGAAAAGCCTTTTCTAGATTCACTGCTGCTTTGAGAAGATCTGGTGGCATCTAGTACATCCTGACGACGATAGGCAGAGAAGTCGGGTACCACAACGTCATTATGGACATAACGAACGCTGGCAGGCACTGCAAGAAAAAGAATTTGAAATAATCACACTTTCAGGTAAAAAAATATTATGTATTTTGAGACATAATTTTTAATGGCTTTTTTTGAATAATGGGCAAAAGACACTCCAAAGACTCCGTAGGATTCTGATAGTTATGCTTGAATTTTAAGTTGTAGTAAAATGATTTCCAGATATTTTGATAGATGAACACATAATTGATGAACCTGTTCTATCTATTCTTTGAAAATTACACAAAGCCTGGTAAGGGCACAGAAAAATTTGTGAGTTTTAGGCTTTAAAGTGAACTGTTTTTTCAGAAGATTTCAGGTAAATGTCCTGCAGCATACTGTGACTACCTAACAAAAGACAGATAGACCTGTCTTCCATTAAGATACTTCTCTTAAAAAGAGTTACAAAAATTGAGTTTGGCCAAGTTTACACCTCTGTAGATTAACACTTTTGAGCTTTCCTTTCACTTGAAGAACTTCTGTGCCTTCAGTAATCTTTTAAGTGTGTGTATTTAAGTTTAAAAACACAGTATCACACGTCTCTATAAACTGTTGTTGAAGCTAACTGACCCAGTACACAACTGGCAGTAATTATGAAACTTGCAGTCCATGTTTGTCAGATTCCCTGAGTAAGATTTAGGGGTAAAGCTCATAACTGTCCAATTTCCAGGCTTTGTGTAAGTGGGATTCCCATGCCAAACCTATGTACTACCCAAAAGGCCTCCCATTACTTTCTCCAGCACAAGCTGCTTCATTCTATGAAAACCTGTAAGCCAAAGCACAGACAAAACACAAAACCCAGGACTTGCCAAAGTGCCACCTCTGCTATTTCCAAAGAGCTATTTAGTTTTATTTTTTCTACCAAGTGGCAGAAAGTTAACAGAGATTACTAAAAACCCATTCTTTCAAAGTACTTAACTCAGGAATTTGTATGTAATGTAAAGGGATAACATTTACATTTATTTTCAGGCAACTTTATCAGTTAAGGTATCTGCTGTAGGATTTTAATTGCAGAGAAATTAAAATGATATTCAAAATTCTGAGAGTAAACCATACAAATTGACTTTGGTATCAAAACTTTAAATGTTTCACATTTAGTAACAAACAATATGATTAACTGCTAAGAATCTCCTTAAGTAAAAAGCATGCTTGATGCTAATTAAAACTAAAATTTTAACTACAGCAGCATTAGTTAGATTTGTACTATTTTCAACTGAACATATCTGTTACAGATGAGGGTCAGATACTCTGTAGTGAGTAGTACAATATACTGTCTCTCTCACAAGGTACTGCCATCTCTAAGACTATCACTAACATGATCGTGGGGCTGGCACATCTGCCTTAAGAAGAGAGATTTAAAGAACTACGGATGTTTAGCC
This sequence comes from Upupa epops, assembly GCA_013397515.1. Lineage (NCBI taxonomy): Eukaryota > Metazoa > Chordata > Aves > Bucerotiformes > Upupidae > Upupa > Upupa epops. The sequence goes on from VZRI01003309.1 coordinate 499,675, forward strand.
TGGAGAGGAGGAGGCTGAGATAAAGGAGGGGATCACAGGTACCTAAGGATCTGTGTCAGACGGATGCAACCAGAATCCTCTCGGTATGAAAGCAACAGAAGTTTTCTTTCTAAGGCATCAGAGGAGATGCAGGAAAATTCAGTTCATTAACCAGCTCTTCACCATTACAAAATAATACCTAAGCCCAGAGGTATCAATAGGAAGCCGGCTTTCAGACGCCGGCTCCAGAGACAGAAACACGGGTTAACAGAACGATGACGACTTCAACTATTTTATACAAAAAAATCAAAACCCCGTTCTACTCCGTTCTCCTTGCCGGCAGAGGCCCAAGGGTCCCCGCAGGACAGTGCCACGGCACATGTAGCCCGGGCAGTAGCTGAGCTCTGCTCCCCGCCCTCGCCCCCGCCCCGAGCGGCTCCCCCGGTCCCGACACCCCGACCCGCACCGTTAAGGCTGGCGCTGGCAACGAGGCCCCCCCGGGCCGATAGTCCATTCATCGACTCCCGGCAGAGCAGAGGCCGCTTCACGTCCAGCGGCACCTTCTCGGCCCGGCGAGCCACCGCCGGCGCCAGTGGCCTCAGCGGGCCGGGCACGGCGTGTGCTGCGGCCGACAGGTAGGGAGCGAAGGGCCCGGAACGGGCGGCCACGGACAACATGGCGGCAGTGCCTGCGCCGGTCACCGCTGCGACCTTCCCGTTCGGCAAGCGGATACGCACAAGCGATGACGTCACGCCGTCGCACCGAATTGCGTAGCGGCATCGCCGTGGCTAGCCGCGTGACACGTCACGGGGCGGGGCAGTGACGTCATCTTAGGGGCACTTCCGGGTCTCGGGAGGGGCTGTGGGTTTGGGTGACCGCAATTAGACCTCGGGAGTTTGGATGAGTGACAGAGGGTGCTCTTGGCACAGCCTCATTTCATACAAAGCATTATAGTGAATAAGCACTATTAAAGCATCTGTTGTAGTGTAATTCTTTAATTTTATTGAGATATTCCCGTTTTAATGTTTTGAAAGGACCAGAAGTATATTCAAAGTCTCATCCTAGAGTATATTTGATGATACTAATGAGCAAATTTGAGTTGTTAGCTTAAGAACATTCTGAAGAAGGGTCAGGAAACACTGCAGGGCTTTGTGAGTAGGCCTAAGTCTTTTTGCTAGGGCATGGATACATTTAAACAAAGCTTGTGTGGCCCAAGCCACAAGTGGCTTGTGTAGAGACTAAAGTTCTCTTCCCTTGCTACTCTTACAATTTGGAGGTACATCAGTACTATTCAGAAATATTACTTGAATGTAAATTGGACATGCTTTTTATTATTTCTTCTATTGTGCAGTTTGTGATTTTTGTCCCTTTTACTGAAAAACATAGAATGGTTTGGGTTGGAAAGGAGCTTAAAGATGATCTGGTTGAACCCAACTGCTATGGTCAGGGATACCTTCCACTAGACCAGGTTGTTCCAACTAACCTGGTCTTGAACACAACCTATTCCTTTTTCTCTCTTTTTTTTACCTCATAATGCTGCTGGATTAGTTATAAAATGGGAAAAAAAATTTCCAGCTTATTATAGGAGATTGGCAAGTGATTTTTACATCAAGCTTGAAAAACTCAAAGCATATTTTGCAATATGCCTGTTATGTTTATAACTGCATTTCTGTAAGCAGCCTCCAGCTGTCACAGCTCCAGTTTTCCATAGCTCATCAGCACATTCAGTCTGGAGCTCAGACTGCTGGGAATGTCAGATAGCTCCCAAGAAACTCATTCTTGTCTGTGATCAGGGAGGATGAAGGAACGGTAATTATTGCCACAAATACTTTTCTTCCATTCTCAATCACGGACATGGGGAGAGGTACAAACATGCAGGTCCAATTCTTGTATTTGTCAGATCAGTTCCATTCAGCTGTGAGTGGTACCAAGAGCTTGCTGAATGTCACACCTTTAGATCAGCAAGCATAAAAAAGCCCCAGCATACCCCCCTCTCCTTCTACATGTCTTTTTATTAAGATAAGAAATTTCAGCAATTTTTGGATATTGTTGAAGTGTTTTGGTTATTTATGAAGAAAGTGCTGTGCGGCTTTGTTGCAGGTGGAGTCATGCACTTCACTTGCAAGAGATAAGTAGCAATATATTTATTGATATAATGCAGTAATTTAACAAAGTTTGAATAGTAAGTGTGACTTTTTATCAGGGTTTGATGGTGGGGTACACTGCACTGCATGGAGAGACAGGGTCAAATAAAGCTGTCAGGAGACCCTCCCATTTAAAAGATCCCATGTACTCAGTCAATCTTAAATTTAATGAATCTTTCAAGGTTTGCATGCTATATATACTGAGGGTTACTTTGGCTTGTGTGCAGCCAGCTGCCCTGCAGAACTCTTGGACTGTCCACTATTTATAGGGGCTTGTAGTCATATTTACATACTAAACTTGCACTTGAGTTTATTGCTTGGGTTAGCCCTTAGTTATTGTATTATTTTCTCTTTCCCTTGAATCCACACTGAACAGGATCATACAAAGAGACATTGTTATTCATAATTAACTAAAGGGATGGGGGGTGGGGGTGGGGAGTGAAGTACACCATCACAAACTTCTTATAGGGAAGAAATGTTGTATTTTTAAAAAGGTATGTGCTCTGAAATTGTATGCTGGCAATGTACAAGACAGAAATACTCTCATTGGTGTGTTTGATTTCTTCAGTTATATAATTTGTGTGATTTGACTTTTGTGTGATTTGACTTTTGACTGCTCTGCAAAATAATCTGAAACTAAGTGCTGCTGTTAGTATCTTCCCCAGTGCAACAAACTGGAAATGACATCTTCCAGGCAAATTAAAGCCAATTCCATTCCTAAGGGCTATTCTGGAGGTGGTGGTTCAGTTCATAAAATGAATCTTGGCAGACACAGTCCATTCAGACTGGGGAAGGGCAGCAACTTTAAGAGACAATAGGCACAATGCCATAGTAGTCATTCCTTACTTTGCTGCAGTGAAGCTGTTGGCTGCCTCTGCAGAACCACAGCCTTGACCTACACACAAGCTTATGGTTGGGCAGCAGCACTGTGAAACAGAGCAAGTGTCTTAGGCTCTTGTTGGATGCATCAATGCAGCTCATTAGTGAAGCCCTTCCTCTGTGCCAGGTTTCAGTTCTCTGTAGTAACCCCTCAATCTGTGATGATATGATGTTATATATGATGTTATGATCTAGATGTCAGATGTTAGGTTTACTTAGTTGGTTTTAGGTTGGACTGGATGGTCTTTAAGGTCTTTTCCAGCCTCCTCATTACTGTGATACTCTCACACAGAAGTTCTTTGGGTTATTTGCCAGGATAAGAGGACAAGATTGATATATCGCATGGATGAGTTCAGGAGTAAAGGATTCTTCCATTAACAACTAGGGCTAATAAATAAATAAATACATATGGGATTGTCTGGATTCTTCCCAAATTTATTTTGGCCTTTTTTCCCTTTATAGTAATAGTATCAGTCTTGTGTGTGACTTGTCACGGCTTCAAATGTAAAATTTAGTTTGATGTTGGGTGGATACACTGGCAGTGCATACCTGCTCTCGTCAAGCCTTTTAACTTGTTCAGGCTTCTAATATTTTCCTAAAATGCAGGCTAATCTTGTCGAGTTGCAAAGACATTTGAACTAAATAGTTTTCTAGAAATCTAACCACAATTTTTTAGGTGGCCAACCCAGTCTATTCATCCAAGGCTGTGAAGCATAGTGTTTCCTACAGGCTGGAAGAGGAGCTATTGTTATAGAAGTCAGTTGTAGCTTGCAATGTTACTACTAAATTATTTTATGATTGTGCCTTAAGAAAACTCCCTGTCTGTGAAGTGGTAGTTTAGGAACTTCCCTTGTTAGGATTTATTTAAGAGTTTGATTTTTTCATGCAAGTAATTCTCTGAACCCTTTTAACTGTTATCTGAAATACAGTAGTTCTAATTAAGTGGGATGGATCGTTCCTGTACCAGTAGTATTGATCTATAATTTATTTCTTTCTCAGGAAACTTGTGACACCTAAGCCTGAGTCGATAATGATTTACCCAACTCAGTGCACTGTAGTTTTGGTAACTGTAGTTAGTAGTGATGTCATAACTTATAAGATGCCATAAAAATGGAGGAAAGGGAATTTGTAGGAACTACCAGGGCTATAAGCCAGGTTAGATATAAATGCTATTGAAGCAGGGAAAGAGAAAACTAGGAAAACTCATTTGAACAGCACAAGTTTAACAAACATGATTTCACTTAAAAGGAAGAGATTTATAGAAACATCATTTTATTTTCTATTGTTAGATTACAAAATTATTGTGCTTATGGTAAAGACTTGATAAGAACCGAATAAGTTCTAACAGTGCAAGATGAGTTTGCACTACTGCCATCAAATGTTCCTATGCTTGGTGTTTCATTATGAGACTGAGGATTTGAACTTGTATAACCAGTTATACATTTTGAGGATTTCTTTATTGTTTGAGCTTGTTTTGTTGTTTTGAGTTTTGTGGGGCTTTTTGATGTTTATGAGGTTTGACAATGGTACACATTTTGAATTTGCAAACCTTAGCTATTTGGGATGGGGCAGACATGGCCTCACTGTAAATGATGTCTTTTTCTGACTGGGTGCTATTCCCAGAGATGTTTGGCAAAATGTGCTTGCTACTTCTAGAGCTTTTTCATAAAATAAGGTAGCAGTGATTTTTTTAAAAACAAATTTGTAAATTTTTTAAAGACATAAGATTGATTTCAAATGGCAGTGTAGTTAGAAGATGATTAAAACGTGAAAATATTTCAGCAAGAAAGACATTGCATTCTGTTATCAGAGTTCAAAGAAGAGTAATTTTAAAATTAAAATGATTAAGCTTATTTCAGAGCATAGGTGTTTTCTTTGAGAAGTGCATCAATACTGAGAGTTTTCCAGTCAAATCTGAAAGTTAAATGCCTATACGGTATTGTGTAAAACAGCTAAACAGATTTCTGTGATTGCTTTTGTGCATTCACCAGGGTGTTAGCCTCATAAAAATTTATACTACTTAATGTTCCTGTAATGTTAAAGTAAGTTAATATTTCATTTGCATTAATGGAAATACTGTAAAAAGTCAGGGTTGCGATATTAAGAAGGCACTGCAGTGTATTTTTATAATGTTTTGAGCATGTGCAGTAGTGCTTCAGTGCCTTTCTTTATATGATGTGTTATTCTTGAGCTTGTTTTCTTCATATGTTAACTTTAGAAGTTGGATTGGTTTTTGAAAGGGTGTTGGTTACTCTGCCAGTTTGATCCTGTCTGAAAGTCATATTGAGTTCTGTGCTATCTTGCTTTATTTTTATGCTCTGGAAAAGCAGTACTACTACACTTCAGACTTTAGGGTTTGTATTTGCTTTTTTGCAAATGGTTTTGCACTGATGAACATCTCATTTCTTTCTTATCCAGAAAATAACCCTAAGCTAAGGAAGAAATAAATTATCATGAATGGCAGATTTGTATGCCTCTTTCTGTTAATGCAGGACTAATAGGCAGTAGTTCACAGCTTTAGCTGCTGTCTTAGTCTAAGTCTCTTAGATCCTTGCTTGATAAGGCCAAGGTACCTTACCTTGAGCAGAAGGGCATGAAATATCTGGTTCTGGCAGACACATTCTCAATGTTAAGTATAAAATGAGATAAATACAATGTGTATTTCTTCCCACCAAAAAACAAAACAGGAAAATCCAAGCACATGGGGCATTCAACTGGTTAGGAAGAATGAGATTTCTAAATCCAAAACTGCTCTGCAAGGCGACAGCTGAAGGCTAAATGAACTAGCCTGAAGTATCAAGGACAGCTAGCACAGACATAGGTTTCAGGGAAAGTATTTTCTCTCATTTCCTAAAACATCCCTGACACTTCTTGCAAGCCATGTGTTTAACTTAGTTGGCCTCCTCTAGTGTATATTCTTTGCTTTTTATGATACCTGCAGGTGGAAACAAACCCAAACTTTTTAATCCCTTTACCACCTTTGATTAAAAATTGTAAATGTTTGTAAAGGAGAGTCCAGAGTTTCTTTTGCTCTGCTTACATATTTATTACAAACTATTCATTAGAATAACTCCATCTTGTGTCTGATGCCCAGCTGACAGTATTGTATGGGGTGAGGGAGAACTTGCCTCCACGGCTTTACATAGAAATTGGGAATGACTGTCTCTGCTGAATGTCACTGCCACAGTTTTGGTTGGTCAAAATGCAGGTGGTACTTCAAGCTTTAGCTGTACATGCTGGAACAATTCACTCTTCTGTCATTGCTAACGCATCTCTCATAGTTGCACAATTAAGCATAAATGTTATAAAAGCAGACCATTTATAACATTTCAGAGGGCTTAAAATTATTCATTAGTGAGCACAGAGATCTTTCTAGGAGCAACAAAAGCAGAAACAGGGAAAGGGAGTAGTGGCACCACAGCTGAGCGTTCTGCTTGATGCAGGGCTAAAACATCTCACCTGTAACTGCATGTGTGTGTATATATATATATGCCAGTGTGAAACTGGCTTGGGTGAAGGAGCAAAATAAGGACAGCATAAAAAGAGGGACAAAGGAAATAACTTTTTCTCAGTTTCATGGTGTACAGTACAGATCTTGATCACCATTATACTCTCCTGTAAAGTTTTCCCTGATGCAGTGTGGCTAGACCTTGACCTCTAACCACCTTAAAGCTAACTTGAAGCATGTCATGGCAAAGTAAGAGCTTTTTTTGTAATAAGTTGGGGCTGTTGTCAATAAAAAGCCATGCCATTAGGGGTTAATGTCATGCAAGTGTTCACATGTCCTAATTTCTCTTTTCTCCCACATACAATAGTTGTGCAGAAACCTCATATGTAGCTGTCTCTTGTCTGAGTATTGAAGTTGAGTTGTATGACTTAATTCTAATAATGGGTTTGCAACACACGTATTTCCCTTTGTTTCAGCTGCAGATATGTGTTACTGTAAGGAGCATCTACTTTAAAAGTATCCTACTGAGGGGAAAAAAAAAAGCTGGCATTGGTCTCAAACTGTGATACTGACCTCTGTGTGCCCCGGGGAATTGAGAATAATATGTATATAACGTGTACCTGAAGTGAGTTAATTGAACACTGCAGTCTTCATGTTCTGAATGTTCTTGTAACTCTTACCAAGCACATCACTAAGCTTATGAAAACTTACCTTTAACGCAGAACTTTATTTTCTGCTTTATCTGCTTGGTTTTATGTGATAACTTTATTTTCTGTAATTCTATGTAGAAATAATAACTAAGAGCCTTTTCCTGTGTTTTTATGCATACTTAGGTGAATAACTATGCAAGTGAAGCAGTTCCTGATGGTTCTCAGCAGAGTTTCTGCATATTTTAAATTGGTTATGGTTCATATTTTCATATTTTCAGCTGTCCTTGGTGCAACAAGTAGGCATACTCTAATGACACGTGATGAGGCAAACTTAGAAAGTGTTCTCTACTCAGGTTAAAATATACTATGGAAAGATTAGAAAACTTTAAAATTTAGGATTAAATGTACAGTACAAAGTACAAGGTCATACAAGGTCTTTTTGAGATTCATACAAAATACATCTATCACAAATACTATGATAGATCTACAGAGTTGTGATCTGTCATAGGAGGTGACAGAGAAGATGCTGTGGGTGGTCATAACAAAACTGTGTAATGTATTTGTTAAATAGGTCAGTGAAATATCGTGATACTTGACTTTTTCAGTAGATACAGGAAATATTAATTTTACATACAAGGCTACTTCATGCCAATGCAAATAGGAGAGGTTTCCTATGACACTGAATATACAATTATTTTTCTCTATTTGCTGAACTCTTTTTCAGAATGGTTCAGTGAGCGAGTCTCTGGGGATAATCTCAGGGGATCAGGTGAGAATCTTGGTTGTGACAAGTTTCTGTGGAATGTTTATTTAAATAAATGACTGAACTGAAAGGAACAGTGTAATTGAGAGGAAATACACTGATTTCAGCTATTGAAACACATATCCTTATAAATGTAGCAAAGCATGTTAATGTGAGTACAAAGATGCAAATGGTGACTGAAAGCTCATTCAAAGTAAAAGTAAAAATGTATGAGAGAATTTGCTTTTCTCCGGCCAAAATATAAATTAGTCTACCCGTGTTGATGTGGGATTATCTGTGAAGGAGATATAAAAGCATGAAGTCTGCAGTGTTTATGTAAATGCATGGATATAATTTTATTCCCTGTTATGGGAACCTGCATTATTGTGAGTGTTAACCATGTCTGTCTTACTGAGGCATGAATTACTAGCATTAAATACTAACTAGAACAAGGAGGCCTGGTACTGGCTTTCCATTCACATAAATTCTTCTCTCTTTGTACATTGCTACAGTCTTTCATTTTTCTTTCATTTGAAATAGGCTTAGTTACTGCAGTTACTCTGAATGGTGGCAAACTGTTATGGGATTGTGAGTAAGACAAACAATTTCTGAGGGAAGAAATTTGAATTTTTCACTTGTCTGTTGAAGTCAAAGATACAAAAATTAATCATTAATCCTATATTATGGCTTTTCTCTGTGAAAAGTTGCTGACTTTGTTAGGACCGATGCACTTGGAAGCTGTCTTACAATGTCACATGGATAATACAACATTAAGAGAAAGGATTGCAATTGATCATGAGACCATTTTTCATGAGTTTTATGTAGGGTAAGGAGAGGAGTTTCTGCCATTGCAAGGATCTTTCAAAAAGTAGGTGGTACAACCTGTGTCATGTTTCCAAGGGAATATATTACTACCTGCCCTGAAAAATTAGAAGTGTAAAGAGATGCCAAAGCAGCAGGTGAAATGTTGGCAGGCAGCTTACAGTCCAGGATGAAAGCAGTGTAGAGTTAAAGATCTTGGTCTCATCAGTCCCAAATGGATAGGTCCCTTTTCCGTCATGAGCTTATGTGGGGTACCTTCACGGCTCTCATAAAAAATACTCAAAAAATATCACTGCCTTCTGTAGTATCAGGAATAGCATGTAAAGAATGGTGTGAACATAATGTAGCATGACTAGCAAGCATTCATTCCTCATCTAAATTTAAAACAAATAATACTTTGTAGGAAAAAAGTTGTTGTGTATTCTGTCTAGGTTCACTCTAGTCAGTATTTGCTGGACACGGCAAGTGTGTGCAAGAATGCTGGCTACAGGAAAAAAATGGAATTCTAATGGACTGCTTTACAATTTGAGGATTTCAGTTTGGGGGCACTTGATGTAGATAAGTTTTTAAAAATGTTAACAGGGAGATACTCTGTGGTTCTTTAACAGCAACATAAGCATCTTTGAAATAATTTTATTTGGTTTGTTTTGAGAGAAAACTGACCCCAGTGCCGTACTGGAATACTTCCCCAAAGCAAGCTACTGCCCTAGAATATAAGACTAGCATTGCTTTGAGGACTCAGACCTCCTGTGCTTTAATTTCCTGGAAGATAATCTGCTGGAAAAGTGTGATCTAGTATAAATTCATTCACTCAAGAGCTCTCGAGCCTTTAAGATGCTTCTTGGTTGTTTTACTTCTGCTAATTTAATTACCTGATTAATAATTGATCTCTCTCTCTCTACCATGGCTTCCCTTTCCAGGAGAAAAGCATGATTTAACATATTACTTTTAAAAAAAACTTAAATTAATGAACACACTGGCAAGCAGCATCCTCACCTGAAGAAGCAATTAAAAATAAATCACCTAACTTAAAGAGAGATAAAAATAATACGTTGTAAGAGTTGTTTCCGCAGCTTGAAAGTGAGAATAAATTTCTTAAAGCAAAACTAATGTCATAAGCACAATTTTTTTTGGAAGGAAAAAAGAGCCTAAAAATACTTGATGAACTAAAGTATCTAGAACAGGGGCTGAACTAGCCCCAAAATATGGAAATGGGAAGAAACAGAGTAGGGAAACGGACCTTTAAATATTGAGAATTCATTTTCTTAAAGGAATCATTCTGAACCAGCACATCAGTAATGATAATGCTGTCGGGGAAAGTGTGCCTGTGGGAGCATAGATGGAAAACTATCTGAATAAGTCATGATCACTTGTCCATATCAAGTGCCCAGGAGTACATGGTATGGCTCATGCCCTCCAGGACAGTGACCTATCTCAAATCTCATGAATGTCTGAGCTGAAATCTTTATTTCTTTCCCATTATAAGCACTATGTGGTCACGCTTTGTGATTTTAGGGCCTGAACCATTTCTCAGGAAGTTTCCTTTTTGCATTAATAGTCAGTGAATTGGGACAACCATGGTTACTTATGATCCCTGGCAAAAAAATATCCATTTCAGTTTCTAGAAATGTCCTTTCAATTTGTAAAACAATTTGGCACTGTAACAGAGCCTATAAATACCAGATTGAATTGCTGTGGTGGTGGAAGAATCAGTTATGTATTTGTAATGCCTAAGAGAATAGGGCCAATTTCAGAGCTGCAGCTAGCTTGGAAATGAAGTGGCACATGAGGTGGTCTAAAAGAGAAAGGAACAGTCTGCTTATTATTAACTACTGCTTATTAAGGCAGTAGGTCAACACTGAAATACTGGCACTATTGAGCTCATTGAGTTGTATGTTGACTTCATTGGAGGCAAAATTTAACCTGAGATTTCCCTGAATAAGGGAAACTCTTTGAACAGTTGACTTGTGTCTACCTTCTTGTCATTTCCCTGTTCTTCTCTCTTCTTCTTGCATTTCAATATTAGAAATTGTTGAATAATTTATCAGTTCTTTTTGAAGCATGAGATAACTTGGCAGGGAGTACAAAGTTGAAAGTAACTCATTCTATAACAGTTCATGCTAATCATGAATTTTGAGTGAAGGTGATTTTTCTTTCAAACTGCTTCTCAAAAGACTCTCCATGTGACTTACAGGTCATGGCAAGTGTCTTGGGAAAAGCCTAGGGGGAAAAAAAGCAACATTGCTGCAAGTTGTGGAGTCATCTAGAGGAATCAAATGGTTCTGCAGTTTCTTGTGAAGGAACTTGTTTGCTTTGTCTGATTGCAAGAGCACGCTGTGAAATCATCACAGAATCTGGGGCATTTACTTGATCTAACAGGCCCCATGCCTTGCAAAGGACGTCTGACAAGTACTAGAGAGCAATATATGACTTGAGGTAATTATTTTAATTTTCCAATTCCATGTAGATTTTTTGAACTGCTACAGAATTATAGTTTGCAGTTAAGGCAAAAGCAACTGTCAGTTACATTTTCTGAATACTCATATTAAAGATTTTATTTTAAGTGGTTCACAAAATGCTTTTTACATTTTTAAATTGCTTCATGAGTATGGATCAATCAGCAAAATATAGCAGTAATGAGTTCCTTTTAATAGCAAAGAGCTCACTAATTACCATGCTGATTATATAAACCAAATTTTTTGCCAACAAAAAAGCTCCTGCAGGCAGTGTCCTTCCACCTGCTAGGGGGCTGGGCAATTCTAATTAAAAAAGTAAGAGGAAGTAATTTTCCTTTTATTCTTTCAAATGCTAGGAAAGGAAAGTGTGCTCACTCATTTTCTGTATGTGATTTTGTCTGGAATTACTAGTTGCTTTCACAGGTCTTTGAGCAACTAAGTAAGGTCTTTAAGGAGTGAGGTTTAATCTAGTGCCTGCCTATGAACTGATGTTTGCCATTGATTTCATTCGGGCCAGGATATGTTTTCTGATTTCTTTCACTTCACCAGTCCTGTTTGGCAGCAATGTGATGAATGCTGTGCATTGCTACCCAGGAAGGAGTCTCTTGCTGTCTACAGACGTGTTATCAGTGGACTCTGGAGAGCTGTCATCAAACACATTTGTCAGTAGATTCTCTGCACTCTCACATAAGACAAATTATGTAGGCAACACTAGCTATGTTCAAATAAAACCTTAAAATGAGCATTTGATAAATACTCTTGGTTCTTCACTATTACAAACCCAGCATTTGGCCTTTGGTTTTGGCATTAGGCTGGGATTTGAGAAACCCATGGACTCGTGGGAAGCTTGTGTGGTGTGTTGTGTTGTGTACATTGCCTCTGTGCTGCACCTAAAATGTGCCATGTTAATACTTGTACTCCAGCATTTATGCGGCCGACTCTCATGTGTTTCAGAGCCAGAGGGCCTACCACCTGAAATGCCTGTACACCAATGCATGCGGCATGGAGATCAAATAGGAAGAACTGGAGGATCTGTGTGAGGTTGCAGGGCTGTGATCTCATTGCAGTTAATGAGACATGGTGGCATAGCTCACGTGATTGGAAAGCTGTCATGATAAGTCAGCAAGTCAAGGTGGTGGAGTTGCTCTTTATGTGAAAGAGGAACTGGAATGTATTGAGCTCTCTCTACAGGTGGGAATGAAGAATGGGTTGAGAATTTGTGTGCAAAGATCAAGGGGCAGGCCAGCCTGGGAGACACCGTGGTGGCTGTTTGTTTATAGGCCACCTGATCAAGATGGGGAAGTTGATGAGGCGTTCTACAGGCAGCTGAAAGTAACCTTGTGATCATAAAGCCTTTCAGGGGGCACTTGAACTACCCTGATACCTGCTGGGAGGGCTTCACAGCTAGGCATGTACAGCCCAGGAAGTCTCTCCAGTGCACTTAGGTTAAACAAGGAGTGGTAAATATGTCAACCAGGAGAGGTGTTTGGACCTAGCACTGAGAAACAAAGGACTGGTAGAGGACATCAAGCCTGGGGGCACCCTGTGCTGTAGAGAGCATGAAAAGATGAATCTAGAATCGTGTGTAGTAGACACAGGGTAAGAAGCAAGATCACACCCCTGAGCTTTCCAAGGGCTATCTGATCTCTTCAAGAAACTACTTGGAAGGAATTCCATGGGCTAGGTCTTCATTCAGATGGTAAGGGAGCTCAAGGTAGCTGGTGAGTTTTCCAGCATCACTGTATGGAAACAGAGAGGGAAGAGGAAAAAGAAAATAGAGACTGTAAAGTCAAGGCTTAGAGGGGAAAGGGGAAGAGAGACAGGGTTTTCACCCAGTTCCTGCGCAGAAGCCATATGCATGAGCAAAGCTGTCTGCTGAGAGACAAGCAAGACCACTAGCAAAGAAAAAAGAAGTCAGTTCACCATCTGAACATGCATTTATATGGCCATGGGAAGGAATATGATTGGTTCTCAGGTTGGACAGGGCATGTAATATAATTGATTCTCCTAATTTTCTGGGATCAGTCTTCCAAAATTTAACCCATGATGAAAGCAAATCTGAAAGCTTTTTCAGTATTGTGTGGTGTTCATTATCTTTCCTTACTTTTCAAAGTAAAAATTAATTCTGGGAGACACAAAAGCCCTTCTCCTTTTAGACAATTCAGAGGAAGAGAGAAGAAACAGTGGAGTATTATTTGGGACTATTGCCTAGTGAATACATGCCATTCACCATTCATGACACTAATGCAACCTTATTAATTCCTCAAATAATTAATTCCTGTTGGATTGTTGGCTGTAACACAGATTAGATTGTCAGTGCTTTGTAAATAGTTGTCAGAAGTTCATTTTCACAATTGATTTGTCTAAGGAATTTCTAATGCAGTTCAACCTTTATTCTGAGTTAAGCTGCTGGTTATTTGGTGATTTTTTTATTTTTTTTTTTTTTGGGAGTCATCTGGGAAAGGCTTATAACACACAGTTTGGAATCTCTAAACAAAGGTGTTGGAGGTGATGCTAAATGCTTAAGAGCTGATGCAATTTTGTCTAGAATAATCACAGGTGACTGTTACTGAATATTCGGTGTCTCATTTTAAATGTGTGTGTGTGTGCTCAGCCTTGCTTCTTGTGGATAACTGTATCAGAACTTCAAATCCTTACATTTCAAGCAGAGACCAGGATGTGTACAAACATTTTGCTCTTGGAAATATCACATTGATAGCAGAAACATTTCTGTGGGACAACAGAAATTGTTCTCTCCACTTTTTGTTTTGTTTTGTTTTGTTCTCTAGTAAAGAAAGGAATTAGCTTTTTGGTCCTAGAAAACCAGTGGGGTTTTTTTAAGTTGTATAGCTCTTTAAAATGTAAATGAAAATGCTCTGCCTTTCTTTTCTCTGTAGGAAATAGTGTTCTCTTAGAATACTGTCACTCAAAAATCTTTAATAAGAAAAAATTGAAAATATGGATTTTTCGTTTCAGAGGGTAACATTGTTTATTTAAACATCAGGCACAGAATAGTGATGTTTTTGTACAGACAAAAATGTGTAAGAGATGTATAATTGTACATTTTTAAAAATTTATTCTGCCTGCAGATAGTAATTGAATTAATTTTCATTGATTTAAAGAATGCATTTGTGCTGAAATATTATGCTTAAGGCATCACTGATATAATAGCACTGTACCTGTAGTTCAGACTGAAAAGATAAAAGGAAAAGAACCTGGTTTTCAGGAGAATTAAAAAGGAGGAGAGGAAAGCCCTTTTAATAATGGTTCATTTTCTTCCTGTAAGTACAACGTGATAAAAAGAAATAAATTCATGTTCCAAGCTTCAAACATTGCATAAGGTCATTTATGGGGATGCTGTCTTCATAGGTGAATAAAACTCTGTATATTGTTCATGTTGGAAGCATGGAAAATGGATTAAAACATCACAAGGTAAAAACAGATTCTTAAGATGACATAATAAACCTGTATACCTGTTTTCCAATTTTCATCTCCACATGAAAACACAGCATGTTAGTAAGTTTTGGTGAGAAGAAACAATATGTTGGTCAGCACTTGGTAGGAGGAGAATCATATTTTTATAAAGCAGATAGTAGATTTGATAAAACAGAAACATGTTCCTAAATTACTGTTTGTTTGCTTTGTTGCAAGAACTTTTTTGGACAATGTCCAATTGTTACTTGGTCTCTTTTCCAAATATATATTGCTTTCTAGATTTCTGGTTGTTGGGGATTTCAGGTAAGGTGGGAAAGGCCAATGTGCTATTTCTGTTGGATAGGTAGTTTATTGAAATATAAAGGCAAATGAACAGCTTATGAAAAGGAGATGACTATGTAAACAAACCATATGGGTTTACAGTGTAACATGAAGAGTAGTGTATGAAAGAGGTGATAGGTTCAGTCACAGGTACAGTTAGATGGATGTCAGAGTAGTGAGAGCATGACTTGAAGGGAAGATGTGAACAAGAGCCAGATTTAGTCTGTGGAATGATGAACTTGTCTAGGTTTTTGGCATCTGTCTTGATTTTGAGACACAGTACCTTGCTTGAGGAATCGAAGAAGGAAAAATGCAGAATTCCATGGAAGCATTGTCAGAAGTACTGATAGGAACAGAGGGGCACTTTTACTGTAGTGTATTTGTCAACCATGTCATACAAAAAGGGATATGTGCCTTCAACTCTGGATGATATTTTAATTATCCCTCTAGAAAAGGACAGTTTGACTCTGCATTGCAGATTTATTATTAAAAAGTAGCATGATTTTTGTACTGTTGCTTTCATGTTAGTTTCAGTAACTGCAGGTATCCTACCATTTGGCTTGTGCATCATTTCACTCTGCCATTAGAAGAAAATAGCATTCATTTTCTCAACCGAAACAGAGCGTCTTAAGTATCCAACAATGCCAGTTTAGGAAACACTCTGCTGTGAAGTTTTAGGGTATACTTAAAAAAAGAAAAAAATACTCTGTTTTCAATGGAAAACATGAATGTTTGCATTTATAGTGTGATAGCTTCATTATTATGGACAAACTAGGATAATATCTTATGACATTTTCTGGTAACTATGCATAATACTCCTCAGCAAATCTGTCAATAATCATGGTGCAGTACTTCAGTTATGCAATAACATAAATCCATTCAAGAAGCTGTCTTGGCTTGAAGCACGGTTTGCTTTTATCTACCTGTTGCAATTCCTTTTGATTTGCTTTCTCTGCCTTTCATCCCTTCTCATAAGCCATTTTTCTATTTTATGCAGGAAAAAAAATGAAAAATGTAAAATCTGAGAGAAAAGAATATTAATGGGATGTATGTGACAGTTGAAATGCATTCGAATTACTGTATTTTATCTTTTGTCACTAGTAGTGCTTAATACCAGATTCTCCAAAGCCATGTGAATAATACTGTTTTCATTTCCATTCCTGTGAGAAAGAAGTGTTTTCCTCTATAGAGTTTTCCTTCTTTTTGTTTGCATAATTGTCTGCTTTGAATGTAACTATAACAGAAAAAAACATTAAAGACATCACTTCTCCATTCATGTGTAGCGCCCACTGCATAGATTCAACATAGTTAGGATGTATTTTATTTTTCTTTAGATTTAGAACAGTCTTTTGATGTAGCTTTTTTTTGTTTTATGGATGAAATACAGTGTGGTGAAGCAATGGTGACACCTTCTCTCCTTCCTCAGGTGTCTTTTGTTTTGAATGTTTTTTCTTTGAAATTTTTTCATTTTATTTGAAATATTTTTTTCTTTTTGTAATTTTTAAATTATCACTATTCTTGTTTGGATTTTTTTTTTCTGTTGTTACCTTTGGTTTGGGGTTTGTTGTGTTGTTTCTTTTCTAAGTAATTGTTGTTCACTACATTACTTCATTACTTGGCTTAGTTATTTTGTGGTGAAGTGTGTTGGTTACCCAGGGTGCTAACATGTACTGTATAAATTCTGTTAAGTGGTCATAATTGCAAAATATTTGTTTTAAAGGGCCTATTTTACACTTTGTTTTCTATATGGTGACTGTGTAGGGTTCCTTATCAGACTTCTGAATTAAAGGATTCCCTCCCATGGGAAAAGGGCTCAGTTTCTCCCTGAAAGAGCAAAAGGTATTGCTGACAGAAATCACTGTTGTCTGGTGTCTGGCTCTGTAATTCTCTCCTGTTTTCCCTTGGTTAAGAGCATCTCAAAGATATGTTTTGGGTAACGTAAAGCAAGCTATATTCTCACTGTTGTTTTTTTGTGGTGTGTTTTGGTGGATTTTGCCTCTGTATGGAGAAAAGGAAATGCCATTTGAGTGTTAGGACTTGTCAGGTTTGGTTGTCATTTTTATGGCTCTGGGGGTATAAAACACTTGGGCCAGAAGCGTATTTATTGCCTCCAAGGAGGTTCTCCAGGAATACAGCACAAAATATACATTTGGTGCCTGTGGAAAAGTTCCTTTTCCCAATCCTCTTGCAGTCTTTAGTCCTTTGTGACATCGCCAGCATACTTCTAGCTCCTGTCGGTCTTGGGGGTTCTTCTTTGAGGCTATACCAGAGACAAATGTAGAGGATACAACAGAAATCCAGACTCTCTCTCTTTGCCGAAGGCTTAAGGGGATCAGTACTTGTGATCTCTCTTAGTAGAGGCTTCTCTCAGCCTCTCAGTGGCAGAGTATATAGGATCTTTGCCAGCCTGGTGGAGATAAGGCCAATATGGCGCTGGTCACATGTTATGGCAAATAGGCTTTTGGGCTTTTTACAGGCCTTATGCAGGCCCTCCTTTCTTCTCCTCTGTGGTCAGGCACGAAGGGAAGGTAGAGGGTTAAGAGCTCAACTCTGTCTGGCATCTTCAAAGGTGTTTAGACTTTAGTGCAGCTTTAGAGAAGTTGCCTTTACATCAGCCCACTGCCAAGAACAGGAATGAGCTGGTGCAGGCTTTTCTGTATCTGAGCCCTCAGCAAAAGAGGGGAGGGCTGCAGCTTCACACCCACAGTAGGGAGTTTGTAGGTGCAGAGAATGGCATGTCCCTTCGGTCTCCATGTTCAAGCTCCCATGCAAAAGAGGTCTGTGTCTACCACTGCAGCAAAGCTGCAGCCAGGCTTGAGTTTCTTTAGTATTCCATCTTTTGGTGGAATTCTTGGGGAGGTCGGGGGGACCTCTCCTGTGGAGGAGCTCTCTGTTTCTCAAGATGTGCTGCAGAAGAAGACGGAGAAAAGCGAAGATGGCAAAGAAGACGAAGTGGGGGTGAAGAGCAGGAAGTACCTCTGTAGAGTCCACACTGACACAGGAGGTCTGCTGGGAAAGCTACCTCCACCTTCAAAATAAAATGCTTTTTTGGCATAAAAGCACCACAACTAATACTTGAAAATTTGGAAATTTCCAAACCAGAACACCAAGTAAATGTTAATGTGATCACTTTCTATCCGCTCTAAGAACTGTGTGCTGAATGCATCATTTTTTTCCTTCATGAGGTCAGGAATTACTTCAAGGAAATTTTTTTATTTACTGCATATTGGGAAGAAATTAAGCACCAGGTTGAAAATGGTGGTGGTATGTTTATTCAGATGAGGATTTCTCTTGTGCTCACTGGTATCAATAGGACCTTTGCAGTCTGCACTATGGTCAGCTCCATACCAATTTTAATGATAGAATTTGTCACTGAGCTGCTCTAGTAATGGAAAATGCAGTAGTTCCTTCAATACACCAAAATACTTCAGTGACTCAGACCAGCTGTTTTATTTCTGTATTTCACTATTAGAATGTTTTCTCTGTGTTTGCCACAAGGAATGTCTTTAGTCAAATGGTAGAAACTTGCTATAGCTTATGAAAAATACCAGGGGTTTTGTTATGCTTTATAATAACTTGCTGTTTATTTCTTTCCGCTATCACAAACATTTGCAGAGACGCACTTTGGCAGATAATAACTGATTTAAATAGTCAACATCAAATACAAAAGGTTTATGAATACTAAGCAAAAACATCTTGACAGAAGGTGAGCAGACTTTGCAAGGATGAGATAGTCTGCATGTTTTGATGTCTCTCTTAGTGGAATCACATCTTCACTTTCAATTTCTTCTTGAATGTAACATACAGTTCTGTAAATAATGCTGTTACTGGCAAGAACATCAGTTCATGTTTTTCATAAGGAGACTCAGTATTTGAACAATGAATAGCAAGGAGAAGGAACAATCACTTGCATTTTTATTTCTTAACATATATCCCTCTGCCAAAAAATGGAAGCAGAGTCAATTTATGCTTATAAAATGAATACTGTTTTTTGGGAAAGGCTGATTTTTAGCAAAAAAGCACATGCTAGTGAAGCAAGGTGAATTTGCAAAAGTGTATTGATTTCCTTTGTGTTTTAGAAATTGACAAATAGAAGTGAATAGGAACAGAGTTTTTTGCACGAGTTATAAAATTAGGGTTGTAAAGGGATCATTTTAACAGACAATCTGTGAAATAGTTTTGCCCTGAGTAGTTGGTGTAAAAGGTATGGAGGTCTATGTTCTTGGACAAAAATCTAGTTAAGTTTAGTCACCACAGGTAAAGCAATATTAAGTATGATTATATGGCAGTGGCATCCAGTCTTAGTCTATAACCCTGCACTTACCCAGCCGTGAAATCATAAGCTTACTAAATCAGTTGGACCATGTTCATCCTTCAGATTAAGCCGGGTGCACAAGTGTTTTCTAATTGGAGTCATGTACGTGAGTAAGTAGTAATTTCACTAAAACTTGAGTTCTACAGTGGACTGGTGTTGGCACCAGCTGCAAATCCAAACACTGAAAATCTGAAATGAAGGGTTTGAGATATGGGTAGAAAGAATCAGAATGACAATGTCTTGGGGTATGTTTATTTGGTGTGGGAGAAGTTCTGTGGAAAGCTTGCAGACCTTATGTCCTAATCTAGTGCTGCCCTGCTACTCTGTTTGCCTTTCTAATCATTACAAATTGCAGGTGCTTGTCACATCTGAGGATTTAAGTTAAAATCTTGAAAAACATGGAGTCATGACAGTGCAACTGGGCAAATTGTCAAGGATGTCTAGGCAAGATTTACAATTGTATTAAGCAGCTTAGTGGGGTGTTGACTTCTGTGTTTTTTTTGAACTGGTGAAGTTGCTTTGCCATAGAAAGCAGACACTGCTAAACCCAGAAATCTTTCAGTTATATGTGTCCACCAAGAGTCATTGGGAGGGGAGCAGTGGGCCATGCAAAAAGCTATAGTCCTACCTTGTGAGCACTGGAGTATGGGGAAATGGTTTCTGGTAATGGTTTGGGGTTGTTTTCGTCTCAGTTTGTATTTTCCATTGCCTAGGAATGCATTGCCTGAAAGGGGTAGAATTTGCATTAATTTGTATTTGCTATTCTGTGTGCACACTTGTGTAATATTCATGTATAAAGTGGAAGGAAAGAGTGGGATTCTGTTTTACAATCCCATTTAATCTGATAAATTTTGTTTGAAGAATAATAGCTATTAGTACTGATAATGATGCATCAATACCTGTGGCATGACTGTAGCAGTGACATTATAGTTCTGCCCTTGCCTGTTGTTGCTTTGAAAGACTGGTAGCAGAGATGGAGTGGGAATGGGTCCCTTCTTTATGAAATACTCTCTACCAGCCAGTACTACTGTTTTAGTACATGTGCAGATCCCTCATGATTATTTTAGTCTGCTATTTTTTAAAATTTAAAAATAGTAATAATATACTCGACTCCTGTGTTTTGTTTTTCACTGCAGCAAACAACTAGGAAATCTATTTTGTGAGGAGTGTGCATCAGGAAAAAAAATTAGTTTCCTTAATGATATTTAGGTTTGCTCTGCTTATCAGAGGGGTGGTCCTTGTGTGAGTAGATCTACTTGTTAGATCTTTGCAATTGAAATGGTATTCCAGCAATTCCACTACAATATAGTTCTCACTCTGTCTTTTGAGAAGCATCGACTGAAAGATGCAGAAGGGAAAAGAAGCTTCCTGGAAACAAACATCTCTGAAATGTTAGAATTTGTTCTTTTAAGGCAAGACGTTGCAGATTGGACAGCTCCTTTCAACATGAATGCATATAGATGGAAGGACCTGATCAAAATAATTACACATACTTGGTGAAGCCACAGGGCACTTTATGAGCTGCAGTCAGGAGGACATACAGTTGTTAATTTTTATTGTGAGTTTGTATCACTGTCAAGAAAAGTTAATGCCCCGTCTTATTTTTGTGTGAGTGTATGAGGTTGCTGGTCATGGGCAGTTTTAAGACCTCCTAAATATGCATTTCCTTTAATTCATTAAAAGACTTTCATGTTCCAACATATCCATTACAATGACAAACTGACACTGTAAAATTAAAAAGCCTGCAATTACTCACTTGGTTTGTGTTTTAATCAAAGCTATTGTAATATGACTCTAGGGAACCATAAATGGCAAAACAAAGGGTTGGGATTTATGTGGGACATCTATACAGAATATCTAAGTGGAAGGAAAAATGCTGCATTTTCTTCCCACATCCAGGAGAACAGCTTCAGGTTTAGTTTGAGCACAGTCTAAAACAAGTCTTTGGCCACCTCAGCAACAGAGCGATCCATCAGAGCGTGTCATCATATTTTAGCTTTTGCACATTCTTCTCCATATTTAAAGTCCATCCAACAAAAGCCTACTGGGTCTGAATGTAATTTTTATTATTCATCATTTCATGAAATACCTTAAGGTAGTAAAGTAATATAATTCTATCGCTTCTTTTCTAAATAAAATGGACATGTGTTATGGATAGGTGAATGTGTGTAGACAGGAGAAGAGGCAAGGTTGGTGCTCCTGATTTGTGGTTTCTGATTTCAAGAGGAATTTTCTCATTTTGTGTGAAGCAAGTTTGATCCATTGCCTGTATCTCTGAGGCTACAGAGTTCTGACATGAAAAAATGAGCAGCATCGAGTATAGGAAGAGAATGAAACTTCTTCGTACAGACCTGCTAGGAGGTGTTTCCACTGCGCTCAGTGGAATCATACCTCATGTACTTGCTCAGGATGTGTATTTTGGGTGCCCTTCCATGTGAAGTTCCCAGGGTAGCCCATGTGTTACAAAGCAATTAACTTGGAATTTTTGTAGGAATTGCTGTGCTTTTCTGATTTGCATGCAAACTTTATGCTTGACTCTGTGATTCTGAAGAATGTTCACTGAACAAAGCTGCTCTGAAGATGGTGTGGTCGTCCATGGTTCACTTGGAAATTACTGTGGGTTTACTGAGTTACTTCCATGACAACGATATGAACAGGCATTCTCATTTTGGGCCCAAATCTGTCTCTAGAAAAGATGGAATAGAAAAGCCTGTAATGAAGACAGCATTTTGGAGTGTCTTTTCCTTTATGGAGTTCTGCCCTTGATCTGAATGAGATGCCCCTTTCTTTGTAGCTTTGTGAACAGCTGGAATGTGTATCTCAAAGAATATGAAACCTACCCATGGGGTAAGTGTAAGTGGCTCACTTCAGAATTTAACTGATGCAGTTGTAACTGTTTACCTGTTTACCAGTTACAACTCTTATTGCCTTTCTCAGTTTGTCACCTTATACATTGACCACCTTGTCAATATTTAGAGTATTATGAGAGAAATGGGCTTCCTCTGTCTGTGGGCAGGTGCAGGCACAAAGTTGTCCAGACCCCAAGTGTTAAGTCTGTAAGAACTGGGTCTATAAGAATTGTTGAAAGTATTTCAGACTATTAATTGTTAAGATCATAGCCTTTTTTCATGTTCAAAGCATTTGCGTTTTGTCAGCACAGAGCTCTGCTCAGTTGTGTGACTGAGGGAGGGACAAGTGACTGTGATGGTGAAAAGGAGCCCAGCACATAATCCAGATATTGATGGTGAAAAGAAGCCCAGAACATAATCCAGATATTTTAAAATGCTAAATGCGTGACACTGATACTCAGAGTGACAGTTCACCCAAAAGCAAGAATGGAAGTATTTTTCTAAATGCAATCTGAGCCTCTCTAGCTACCAGTGGAGAGGTTTTCCCTTTCTTAGGCAGGCAGTGATGCTCTGGGATACACATTTCACCCATCTGCCATCATCACTTAGACGCCTCATTTGCACTAGATGGCACTATGCTAACACTTGCTACATCACCCAATTGATTTACAAAAAAACCCCACCTAAACCTGTGGCATTATCTTGAAGTGTGGCACATTCGTGTTTTCATTTGCTCCTTTTGAATATGAGCACTTTATTGACAAACGAATACTGTTGTGCGTATGAGTACGTTGTTTTTAAATTTTCATGTGACTAGTACCCCAGAATTTGAGCGTATATCCATATCTCTGAGGCATCTGCTCAGACTGGGTTGCTGGTGACACTTTCAGTCATCATTGGATTATCCAGTGCTCTTTTAAAGCTCTCTAATTTTGTCACTTCTATTGTAATGTTTAAATATTTCATAGAGTATTTCTTCCTCACTGGAACCTCCTACTCCCCCCATTAGTAAATTCCTATGATGGCACATGCATTGTGTCTGAGTATCCTTTTAGCTGGTCACCTCAGGCACGTTTCACACGGTTTTGTTTTTAGCTTTAAAAGCTTAACTTTCACTCAGGTTAAAATTCTTTGCACTTGTGTCTCATAATACAACTTTTCAATTTTGTCTGCTTGCTCAACCACACCGCATTTCTAAATGAGTTTTACATTTCTGGCATTGGCAGCTGGGTTTGGTCTGATTAATTCTTGCATTTCTTGTCATGATTCTTATCCAAGTAGATCCCTAGTGCTTTATAAATGTTATTAACTGGAGGAACATATGACCTGTCCTTTGCTCTTGATCAAATTGATACACCTTTAGATTGAAAAGCAGTAAATGATTGTGCTGAGGATGGAAGGTGGCGACGGAAAACATGAGAAATTGTATGTTAATTACTCCAGGCTTCAGGTTTCTTCTACCTGAATAAGGAAAGAGAAATATAGATTTCAGCAGTGTCAGAATGATTTTGTGAACTAATTAAAAGTGTTTTCATCAAAGATCTAGAACAGAGTTCATGCTGTCCCATAAAAAGAATATCAGCCATCCTAGATATTACTTGTGAACAGTGAGAGTATATGTAGCCTTGGCTCTTTGCCTCAAAGAGAAACAGCCTCCAAAATGCATCCATGAGTGTTTTACTAGCAAGTGGTGGCCTGGGAGAATGGTGCTGGAGGTGAATATTAGAGGCATTGACTGACATATTGTTAAATAGATGCATATTCAATACAACTCTTCTTCAGTGTCCCAGAACAAAGCAATTACTGAAACAGAGAACTGCATACTTCTAATTATAGAATATGGCATATGGGAAGAAGGTGATACCCTTCAGTCTCAATACTGACAGGACAACCCAGTCCAAATATCTTAACCTAATAACTTAAGAGTTGTTAATAATTCACAGAGTTTTTCAAAGCTCTTGGTGTTCTACAATTGCATGTGGAAAAACAGCAAAATACATTCACAAGAAAAGCTGTGTCACTAGTGTGTCAGCTGCTGGAGTATGGATTTTCTTTACTCCATCTGTTCAGTGTTTTATAGCTGGAATGAAACTGCCAGGCTTTTTCTCACCACAGCTCTTCGTTGACTTTAAGGGTGATAATAGATTAAGGTATTTATGTACATTAATGTACAAAGCTTTATTGTACATAGTTTGCAAAATGTAACTAGTTTTTTTCATGGTAGTCACCACTGTGCCATGTTTTAATTGTCTCACAATTAAATCTCAGTCTGGTGTAATTATCAAAGTATCTTTAACAATGCTGCCTTTGGATCCCCACACTATTCTAGTTGTCTGTGGGCACCTCTGGTAATTTTGTGTTGAGCTTCATAGCAGGATATGGGGTTTATTCTCTTTCACTTTGTCTTTTTTTTAGTATTTTCTAAAAGCTACTCATCAGTGTGTTTTAATGCAATATGTGCCTTGTAATTCAGAGGTACTGTAGCAAGCATTTTTCTTCCTCTCTTCTATAATGTTTACTGTCTTTAGCACAGTGCTGACACAGTGAATTATTATTTTCACTACAACAGAAATCCAGTTTTTAGTTAAGTAATATAGATCCTGTTTACATTTAAGTGATAATTAAATTATTTAATTTCTATGGCTTCAAAATGGCCCAGGAAGTTGTATTTAACAGAATGGGAGACAGTCAGAGCAATGCTGTTGGAGGGGCAGTACAAGTGAAATGTCAACCTCAGTCAGATCTGGATATAAGCCTGAAAGATTGCAGCTCTCTGATATTTGCTTGGATATTACAAGTCACAGATGATGATGTAGCTCTAGTTTAAAAGCAATTTCCTAAATTTTGTTGCTTGCATGGCAGGACAAATGTGATATGAAAAGGTACCCAGAACATTTTTTTCTTCATTGCTTGTCAGATTCATTTGCAGGCAGTATTTTAAAGTGCTATAAAATTATTTTGGCAATATTTAAAGGAGATTTAAATCATACTATGTTGAGAAAAAAATAGAATACAGCTGTTCATGTTCCACAGGAGTGTAGAGAGTATGTGATTTCTGACAGTTGTATAGTTTTATTACTGTTTAATCCTGTCCTGTTTGGTTTTATTTATTCATTGAAGGTGACAATCTGTAGATCTTAGTTTGTAATGTAAATCAAAGCCTTGCTCAGATATATGAGGAACATGACATTAAGTAATGCAATAATTCATTTTGTGTAGAGGTATTTGATCTGAATGAATGAATAAATAAATATTAAAAACAATTAAATATAATTTGGTATAATTATTTCATGCATGTGACATACTTAGCAAATATCACTGTCATATTTAGCTCTGTGGTGTGGCTTGTTTTTCATGTGAACTGAATCACAAAGTCTACAAGGTATGTGATGAAAAGCGTAGCATTGAAAGAATTTTAAAGGCTCTTAAACTTGTCAATTAACTTTTGGAATTTGCTTAAAAAATGTTTTCTGACACTAAAAAATATATATTGATGTTAAGTGTTCTTTCCTACTGAAGTGAATTAGTGAATGTATTTAGCAATAACAAACTCCAATGTTTAACATCATCCAAGACTTACTGCTTTTGTTTGGAAAGATTAGGAATATCTGACCTGCAGTCCTTAATGTTGACTTCCAGACACCTTGCTGATAGAAAAATTATTGCCTGCTTTTGTGAGTCCATGATGTGTTATAGTATACAGTGTAATCGGAAACAAGTGATTTAAAATGGAATGGTGAACAATGAAGGACCCAAACTAATTTATAGACTTGTGAATAAAGCTCTTGAGGAAGCCCACTAAGAACTATACTAAGACTATGATGGACTAAGTTATACTGTTTTTGAATCCATAGAATCCTGTGATAACGTATGTTCAATTATGATCTAATTTGTGAATTTGCTTGGTGCTAAAATAGTTTCAGTACTTTACCAAGTATAAGCATGTTCTTGCTGCTTTAAACTGATCCCCTGTTTTGTAGAGCTGTTCTGATGTAGGAGACACTTTCCACAGGTAAATATGAAAGATATTTACACCGCCTCCTTGCCTCAGGCAAAAGTGATTTTCTTGTCAGTGTGCTTAGATTTTTTTCAAAGATTGCTCTATATTAACCTACATTCTATTTCACCTACATCAGGGAGTAAGTAAATTTCTCTATCTTCTACCTCCTAGAGATACCCTGTCCCTTGGCATACCGAACTGGAGATTACTGCATTCTTGCAGATAGTGTGAAAAGGGTACTAGCTTTGTGTGTAGTGGCAAGTTTTTGTATGAGGGTGAGTGGTCATCTGTTTAAACACTACCACTTTGTATAAGAATTTTATAACAATTTTCAGAGGAAGAAGTCGTCTGTTGGTTGGTGAGATTATCGTGAGATTGAGTTACGCTTTAATACTGCTTTCCGTGCAACCCTCGTTTCATCACTTGGCCTCCTGTCCTGTAAAATGGATTGTTAGCTATTCGCTGCATTGCATATGTAGCTCAAAAATCATACTTTTGATTTGTAAAATAATTCAATTGGTAGTAAGGAAGATGTTGCTATCACATAATTCTTGTAGCTCATGTTAGAATGCATTAGCATAACTGTAATGCAGATATTTATGTGGGTTTGTTTTTGTTTTTTAAAATATGGACAGCTCTTTGCTTGGTGAAATGTGCTGTCATTGTCTGACAACAGCACCACAAACAAAACTGCTAGTGAATTTATCTTGAATGCTTGAAGGTAGGATGAGTGGTATATGTGGTGTTTAGGATGTGAGTAGAAGGCTTTTCACTAATCTGAGTTTTCTCTTATGACTTTACCTGAATACATCTGTGGTAGATTGAGCTAACTGACATTGGGAGAAGAGATAGAAACTGGTACACGTGGATTGAGATCCTGTCTATTGTACGACAAACCATTGGAAAAAGGGAAAATAGCTCGGTTATATTTTCCCATTTTTAGGCAATGCTTAGTTAACACAAATAGAACATTGGAGCATCCCGGATTGTGCTAGGTTTGTGATAAAGTATATTTGTCCATCTGTGTCTGTCCATATGTGAATAAAAATTAATGTGGTACATGCAAATATAATTAGGAGATCAAGATAAAATTAAGAGTAGAACTGGCACTTTGAGACATATTTCAGTGGGGATGGTAGGATTGGGTTGATGGTTGAACTTGATAATCTTGGAATTCTTTTACAACCTTAATGATTCTATGAAATATCTATGAAGAAGGGAAAAGTAAGATGAGTATCAGGTACTTTGTTACTAACAAGGGCTAATAAAACTAAACTGCAGAAACTGCAAGTAGGGGTTTTATTAGAAGCAACTGTATTCTGAAAAGGGCTGGATTGACTAATTTTTACTTCCAGTGTTACAGTTCTGTGTCCAGTGAAGCATTCTCTAGATAATTCCAAATGGCGGCAATGTGTGGGAACTGTTGACTTCTTTGCTAATGATCCAACATATGCTGCTGTATGGCACTATGTTTTTGACTTGCAGCAGGTAGTAGCACTACATGTCTCTGGTTTGTTCATCTTCGCTGTGGTGTCCCAGACTCTCTCCTCATCCTTGCCCTGTACCAGCCAGGTTCTTACAGAGTGCATTGGTGTTTACAGAATAGCATGGGGAATTCTCAGAAGTTCTTGTGTGCAGGGTGTGTTTATGCACCATTTACTGAGTAACACACAACGAGCAAGCAATGAACTTAAAGTGCATGTTGGTCTCTATTTCTCCTTCCTGGTTACCTGCCTAGTTATATTAGTGAAGGAAGAGAAAAGAGAAACGTTACTGCAGAATGATGAGGAATATATACACCTTCTATAAGCCATATGGCATGGTAGGCCAGTGTGTGACTCTGGCTCTTAAGATATGAAATCCTTTTTCCAGCTGGTTGGCATTTGCAAAGGATTAAAGTCCCAAAGAAGTTCTGGGGTAATAGATGAAATGACAGCAAAATGAGTTTAGAAAATCAAAGTAGTATGTCCAATTGTGTAAAGGAACTTTAATGTCAGCAGGATTCTCTTCTAGGTAAAACTCTAGTGCACAGAAATAACTTCAGTGTACTATGATTGGAAAGACCAGTTGCACACAGAAGGACTCAGGATTGTGTATTCAGCTCTTGATTTCCAGGTCAAATTAGTTCGTGGTATCAAACTTTATGTTGCACCAAACCACTAGTTTCAGAATTTTTCTTACCAGGAGTAAGGACATGAAACACTTGCCAGTGCTTAATTGCTGCCCCAAGACAGTACATCAGTACATCCTCATAATAAAATTCACAACTCCCATTACTTCTCTCATAATCTCAGTAATGCACGACTTTAACAGCATTGGGAATCTATCCAAGAAATTCTGAGAAGCTTCTTAGATTAGCAGGTCAAAAGGTTTTTATAAGAATAACTTATTTTTTAAAAAATGCTGGTTTGGAAATAACTGAAAAGGGAACCAATGTTTTGAATCTTTGAAACTGCATTTCCATTTTAAAGTTTTGCAGTGTCCATCCTCTTCTGTATCTGAATACATTTAAAGTAAGAATTTTTAAAAGGATTACCGTTATTCATAGGTTCATAGAATGGTTCAGGTTGGAACCATAGAGTGGGCCCTTCAAGATCATCTAGTTCCAACGCCCCTGCCATGAGCAGGGACACCCCCCACTAGACCAGGTTGCTCAAGGACCCATCCAAAGGGGCATCCATAACCTCCCTGGGCAACCTGTTCCAGTGTCAAACCACCCTCATAGTGAAGAATTTCCTCCTGACTTCCAGTCCAAACCTCCCCTCTTCCAGCTTGAAACCATTCCCCCTGGTCCCACTGCTGCAAGCCCTTGTAAAACAGCCCTCCCCAGCTTTCCTGTAGCCCCCTTCAGGTCCTGGAAGACCGCTCACTGTAAGATCTCCTAGAGTCTCCTCTTCTCCAGGTTGAGCAACCACAACTCTCTCAGCCTGTCCCCATAGGAGAGGTGTTCCAGCCTTCCAGTCATTCTTGTGGCCTCCTCTGGACACGTTCCAACAGTTCGATATTTTTCCTATGTTAGGGCTCCAGATTGTCTTAATTTGGAATTTACAGAGACTATATAAATGTTTTATAAAATATTAGAGATAATAATTTTTGTCCACAGCTGTTGATAAAAGGACAGCAAGAAATATTACACAGTGTACAGTCCTGGGGTGGTGTCTTAGAAATCATTGACCAATTTGCTGAGATTTTAGTTTGCAGTAATAGCATCAAAGAAAGTTGCATGGCTATCTAAGAACAATATCTAATCAAAGTGGATGGAAAATTGCTTGCAATATCCTCCTCTGTTACATTTTCTTTTCTTAGTAGACCACAATTTTGATGACGGTTTTGAAAAGATAATGTGGAAAAGGGGAAAATATCTCATTTTGTTAATTTGGAAGAATTATTTCTAAAGACAGAGTACTTACAAATAAATTTATATCTCAGAATGCAATTGACTGACTGAAAGCTTAGAGATGGTTTTTATCTCTGAGACTGCAGGTAACGTGGTTTCCTCCAAGCACCTGAGAAGGGACAAAGATCTGCACTAATTTTGTATCCACTCCAAAATCTTTCTTCTGAGATTTTATGTCAGGTTGTATTTCAGCAGTGAGGACCACAACCTTTCTGTTACTTCTGATAATTACTTAGTGGCATACATGACTCTGGAAGACTGCTAATGTAGTACTCAATAAGTAACTGTCAGCAGATGTGTAGGATGAAAAGAGCTGTATGTAACAGACAAGCATTCCAATTTCAGAAGCAGTTCTGGGTGGAGTGGGGTACCCTGGAAGCAGTCTGGGGAAGTTTGTAGTGGGAGAACTGATCTTTTATTAACTCATATTTCAGAGACTAAACTGTCCCACTGTGTGATTTGCAGCACTTTTGTTATTTTCCAAGTGGTGGTGTGGGGAGTACAAACACCTCGAAAAACAGAAAGTTAGCTAGTGAGTGGTATAAAACCCCAACAAAGAAAGCATGAGCCTTGAGTTTTTAGAGAATAAGACACCAACAAGTTTATGTGAAAACATAATTTTGTTTTTCTGCCCAGTACTGCCCTCCATTTTTGCTTCCATCACTGCTTAATTGACAAATATCTCTGTTATGGTGTGGGTATTTCCCCCAGCAACACTGTAAATCAGGTTTCTCTTAACAGTAAGTTCTTCCATGTAAAGGGACACTTGCTCAAATATGAACATCAGTACAGTTAAAGGTCCCATGATGTTATGTTAAGATTTATTACAGCAGATTTACTAAATAGTAATTGTTTATGGTAAATTCCTAGTATCCTCAGACAAAGATATGTAGGAGTTTTATAGAGAGCTTCTATTATAAGCATTTAGTTGAAAACAACAACATGAAGATGTCAGATATGTTTTTATACTCTTCAGTTAATAAAAATCAACAGGTTGTCACAAATGTCAATAATTATCAGTAATGGGATTTTTTTCTCATTTAATGATATGCTTGATAAGGAGACCATTTCAGAATAGTATGGATAACAAGAGTAATTAGTCTGATGAAATTTGCCATGTCTGTTCTACTAAAAAGCAGAACAATTTTACTGACATGAAATAATGTATATTTTAGTGAGACTTATTGTGCAGTGACTTGAACACTGAACATTATCTCAAGGTTTAATTTGGATTTTTAGTCATGCAAAGTCAATCCAAATACATAAGTTTCTGGATGAATAAGCTAGTTCTATATAATCAGATCATATTTGCATTAGATAGATTACTTCATTGAGATTCAACAGTCCATACATTGTGTTCATGTATTTTGCTGTTGTGCTGGTGTAACTGGGAGGATCAAAGGGACACTAATTCCAAGGATCACAACTGGTCTCTGTAGTCTGACAATGTGATACCGTTTGTGTTCTGAAAGGAGAACCACCTGAATAAGAGGTAAGAGCTCTGAAAGTAAGTTGGTTAACAGTTTACTGTACTTCCTAATGATGTGCATTGAAATATTCCCTTGTACAGCTCACTTTTGAGGTTTGTATTTGGTCTGAGAAGATTACAAACACAGCTTTGGGGTGGGCTGTCTAGGGAACTCACATAGATATGGTGAATAAAGATGTGGTTTAGCAGTGGGCTTGGCAGACTTAGGTTAATAATTGGGCTTGATCTCTTTAAAGGTCTTTTCCAACCTGAATGTCTCTATGATGCTATGATTAGTCATACTACACTACTAGAGCAGTCTTTGCCCAAGCCTAGGCTCTTGTTCTGGGACTTTACACAAGCTACATGAAGAAGAAAACAGATGATTAAATTACTACTATAGACTAAATGAGTAAGAAGCTATTTGCATACACAGGATCTGTTAGTCTAAAACCATATAGTTCTGTCATATGTGAGAAAGAGAGTCGTTGTGTATAGCTTCTGTGAGATACTAAAACTGAATACAGAGTTGAGGAGTAGATGTCTCATGTATGACCAGAGGGATCCTAAGCAGCAGATCTCCAGCTTGCCAAGGGAACAGGAGGACTGGGCTTTTCTATGACAGTTTTGTGAGTTAGGAGCAACACCTGCAATGGAAAGGATATGGAGAATTCTGTGGCATATTAAACACTTGGTGTGACATCAACCTCTGTATAGAAGCTCTTCAACAACATCTCTCTAGCTCATATCTTGCAAAAGCATATCTGAATGGGAAAATAAGACGTAAATCAATAGATCACATCACTAACCTACAAGATTTTTTACATTTGTCTCTTCCTAAATTTTTACCTACTTGCTTTCAATTTACTCTCAAAACAAACCTCCATAAAGAGTCTAGGTGATGAAGCACTTAGCTAGGACTTTCTTCACCCTGAAAATGGTATAAAATTTTGTAATATCCTTGATATATCAATTTTCCAAAAAAATTATAGAATCATAGGGTGTAAGGGACCTCAGAGATCATCTAGTTCTAACTCCCCTGCCATGGACAGGGACACCTTTCACTAGACCAGGTTGTCCAAAGCCACATTCAACCTGGCCTTAATCATTTCCAAGGACGAGGCAACCTGTCCCAGTGCCTCAGCACCTTCATAGTGAGAAATGTCTCAGTAGGATCTAATTTAAATCTACCCTTTTTTAGCTTCAAATCATTCCATCTTGTCCTTTCACTAAAGTCCCTCTTAAAAAGCCCCTCTCCAGCTTTCCTGTAGGCCCCTTTCAGTTACTGAAAAGCTGCTATAAGGTCCCCCTAGAGCCTTCTCCTCTCAAGGCCAAACAGCTCAAATTCCCTTAGCCTGCCTATAAATTGTCTGCTTCATATTTGTTTATCTAGGGCTCAGACAAAGAAGCTATATTTGTTAAAAGAAAAAAAAAAGTACAAATTAAATATCCTTTCACTATATTAAATATGTGGAAATAGAATAATCCTTCCAAGGAAGTCTGCTGGCTTTGCCATAAGTGCCTTCCTTGTTTATAACTGTGAAGATGGCTGTATGTAATTTTTATGTGTAAATACATTGTAAAGGTACATAAACTGAGAATCACTCTAAAAGATGTCCATGCTGTATGAATTATACAGTAAGCCTTTCACACCTATAAAGGATAGTTATCTTTTGTGAGTAACTATCACCCTTTGCTATAATGCTCTGTTGCAGGAAAATAAACACAGTGCTATTGCATTTCAGTATCTCTCAACATATTCATGAATCTTTTAAAGATGCTTAATGGCCTTACTAATCTCAAAATGTCTTTTTTTCAGGATACTTTTACATTAACTTATTTTTAACTCTTGGTAAAGAACTGTAGTTTTACTGGCTTTAAAATGGTATTAGGGTTTCCTCATTTGCTGTATTCTCTGGTGAAATATATTGCCAAAATCTCTCAGACTGGGTGTAGTTTTATCCATGACTCTTGTAATCTCCAGGGTCCTTTTCCCAAAATCTTATCTGTGCAGACTTCTAGAAAACCCAGTGTTCAGGGCTAGCTTATACATTATCTTCTCCTGAGACAGGATCAAGGGGGACATACAGCAGC
This sequence comes from Upupa epops, assembly GCA_013397515.1. NCBI lineage: Eukaryota > Metazoa > Chordata > Aves > Bucerotiformes > Upupidae > Upupa > Upupa epops. The sequence goes on from VZRI01003309.1 coordinate 532,674, forward strand.
TTGGAATCTTGAAGCCCTCAAGGGTGCAGTAATATATTTTGTTTGACACAAAATCTGCTATGTAATCCTTTAAAAATACTGCTTTCTCCAGTTGGTTGGGTTTTCAGAACTGGCGAATATTTGCTACTCTTATTTTGCTTTTTTTGCTGGTCACACTATACCACTTTTTCTGAATGATTACAGAGTCTGATACCTGAAGCAGTCCAAATGGAATATACATCTTTTCTGTGTGCAGTATGTCAGAACGGGTTTCACTAAGTGACTGCTTTCACTGTTTGTTTTCCTGTGTTCCTCTTTGAGATTTATAGGGTATATTATTGTTTAAGGACTCATATTCATGTTTATCTGCCATTAGGACCTTCATTTAACACCTGAATGTTTGTTTGACTTTCCAGTAAACTGATGATTATACAATATACAGAGGTTCTGTAACAGAATGTTTTTACACCAAACTGCTGAAAGCTTATTCCTGTATTTTGTTCTTTCTTAATCTATTTTTAAACCCAGTAATTAATCTTCCGGCTACCTACTTTCCCATACACTACAGCTGGTAGTATTCTTTCACCTAGACTCTTTATGGAGGTTTGTTTTGAGAGTAAATTGAAAGCATAAACATATTGGTAGCAACTACCTAGCACAGATAATAAATGTGGTGAAAATGGAACAGCAAGGGATCAAGTACAAATGAAGAAGCACCATATATATTTATTCTTTGCGTATTTGTGTGTCAGTCAGGTCAGTTCTTTCTTGCATATCTTCATTAATTCTTTTATCTGAACTTAACTGAGGCTGATCACCAGATTTATCAGCAGATTCACTAGTTTGTGTATTGGTGGTTCTGCAGGTATATTCTAAACAATATGTGGTTTTGTTCCATGAGGAAAATTCACTGAGCAGATTTACATGCTGGACAGCTGTATGATTGACACAGACAAAGGAAGAGTTTCATACTCTGCTGTCTCCTCATTTTCTATCATTGCTATTAGTTTTTTGCTGCTATTCTGTCAGTTAATGACTTGAGAGATTTCACAGAAATACTAAATCAACTAGGTAACACTTAGCACTATTTTAGATACATCAAATATTTGTTATACAATTATCTTAACAACTGAAATAAAACTGAGTGGCATTAGAGTCATGGGTTGCTTGGCTACCATTGCATTGGAAGATATCTTCTGATTCAGAAAAAGGGCTTGGTCTTGATTCTTTCTCATCCTGTGCACAGGCTTCTAAAGTGCCATTAGTGGTGTTCAAGAGTGTGTAACATTGTTCCTAGAATTTGTACATAGTTTCCCCACCCAGCAATTCATATCAGGACAAAAATTACCCAGGATAAGCTTAAAAAAAGGATGGAAAAAAAAATCTTTAGCAAAGTAAGCTTGAATTGGGCTCACATTACATCTGTGTGATCAAGACAGTCCATTAGACTTTAATCTTCTTCTGAGACTAGCTCAGGCTAGTGCCTAATTGGCAGATACTAAGACTTTCATTTTTATATACAATATTCATTGTATATAAATGAGCTTCATATTAGCTGGAAGACTGATAGAACATTATTTTTATCAGCAATACCTGATATCATGGCAATGCAGAAATATCTTGAAGCTGTTAAAATGCTTCACTTTCAGAGTTTTCTAGTTCTTTGTCAGACAATACTAATTTTTGTGCAATCTGTGAAAAACTAGATGAATACTAAACTGCAGCTTAGTATTGCTTTGAACAACTGCAGCTGAATGCTTAAATTTTAATTTTTTATAATTCCATTAATAGTTTCATTTGAAGACGGAGTAACTGATAATTTTGAAACATTCATATCCTCATTATGAGTGTTACCTAAGTCCTGTAGGAGCAGGAGTCCATGTGCTGGACACTTGTATAAAATGATGTTTTAAAATCTGCGCATGAACTCATGTAGCTGAACAAATGACTTAGATTTATCACAGAACATAAAGTTTGAATTGTCACTTGAGAAAACACACAACTTAAGGCTTCATGCAATCATATTTTATCATTTAAAAACGTGTCCCAAATTTTTCAGCAGCGCTATGTAGTTTAATCTCTGTTGTATCTTACCATGCAATAGTAACTTTTTCCAATTCTGTTGTTAGGTGGGCTGATACCTCGTTCCAGATAGCTCTAGATATTCTATTCAGATGCATAGATACTTATACATAGATACATCGATCATTAGGGGTTGGATGGGACTTCTGGGGGTCATCAAGTTCAACCCTGTTACTCAAGCAGGGACATTCTCCCTGCCCTGTCTAAATATCTCTAGCCATCTATTCTGTAGGTGATGAATAAATCTCAGAATAAGTTGTAATCCTCTTAATTAGAGATGTGAAACACTTTCTGTGATATTATTTTAAAGGAGATCCATTTTGATTTGAGAAACTTGTTCTGGATTTAGCATTATATGAAAAAAGTGCTGTAGCACACAACATGGGCACTCTCAGAGCTGGGATGAAGGATTGCTCCTATCTCTTGAGTCATGTGAACTTGTAGGGTAGGGGAACTTGGAAAATTGTTGTTAAGCGAGAAAAGTGTGAAAATTTCTATTCTAGCCTTTCTCCTGAATATGCAGGCATATAAAAATATTCTTCTACTCATCATTAATCCACTTTTCACAGATGAACAAGAAATGTATCCTGAAAATGAGTTTCACTTGTGCTAATGCCAGCACATCCTGTAGTAAAATATCAGCAGCCAAGTGTGAGAATTGGGACCATTCCCTCAGGGAGTTATGTCAAATAGTGACCACTTACTCTGCTTTGTCAGGGTAGTACTGAGAGCAGCTCTGGACTGAGCACTGACTCCTCCTGTGCTGGCTTCCTTCTGACCTGGTTAGGTAGAGACAAAGTTGATTCAAATAGAAGTTTGAAGCTTTTGTCTGTCCATGACACTCCTTCCAGCGGTTTTGTTGATAGTGTGCCTAGCAGTGCAGTTTTTAATTTGCTCTTTGTTGAGAGTCAAGCAGATAAATAACAAGTGTTTGAGTTGAGGAAAGAGCTGGTGGCAGCACTGAGTATGTCATTAATATGAATATGACATGTTTTTATGCTTTCAGACCATGATTTAAAAGGTGGGCCTTGATAACTCCACAGAGAAATATGATCAAAAGATACTGTGTCTGTGACCTTTTTCTCTTGAGCTGTGCTAGGTGGGGTGATACAGCTTAATTCAGCCATGTTCTACTCAGGAGCAAGATGCATCCCTCTCTTGGGAAAGAAGTATTTTCAGCACTTGCTTTCTGCTGCTAGTCATGATGTTCATGTCAATCACCATGCCACTGAGCGGCTATTGGATGCCATGTTCTTACACAACTACCAGACATAGGACTTGAATTTTTTTAGCAGTCCTTAAACTTTTTAGAAGGTTATAGCCACCCTCTTGTCTTTTTTCCTGGCATCCCTCCCTATGATGTTTGAGTGCTACATCATCTTTTCTTTCCAGGGTGAGACTTAGCTCTTCTCTCATTGTCAGTGTGGGTAGCCTCACTTCTTCAGAAACACCAAAGGTGGGGTTTTTTTCATTTTGTTTTTTGGTTGGTTTTTTGCTGTTTTTTTGTTTGTTTCTTTGTTTTTATTTGGTTTTGGGTTTTGTTTTTTTGCGGGTTTTTTTTTGCAGTGGCTTGCATCTACTTCTAAGGTATCCAGAAAAAACAAATGAAGCTGCTATCAGCTATCAACCCAGAACCATATAATGAGTGAAAATGTTTGAAAATCGTACCTTTCAAACAGGCTGTGATTTGAAGTGAGTAGAAACACTAGCCCCACCAGGAGCAATCCACGGAGTTTGTTCTTGTACAGAATGCAGATTTTACCTTAAACTCCTACAGCTCCTGTCTCAGTTACAAGCCAGTTATAAGATACCTTACTCCAGCCTGTGGAGACCCTTATATTGAGTTTTCCCTTGGGCTTGCTTTAATATTAAGCAAATCAGCCAAACATGAGACATTGGCTCCACTGTCCAGATTTTAGAACTGTTTTACCTTATGCTGGAAGAAGTAACTGTGCTGTACTTTAAGGATATCTCACATGTTTGTCACTTGGTTTTGTCTGTAGCATCATCAAAAACTCTTCTGGCAAAGTTTTTAAGAAGGAAAATTAACTGTCTGCTGTGGCCTGATAGGCTAGACCAATGGTGTATCTAAATCTGCTCATGCTGCACTGCTGTCACTTCTGTGAAGGAACAGATGATGGCCTTGGAGGCATTCAGTCCTGACTGCATGCAGTGGAAGGCCCAGGTGTTGGATGTGTGAGATACAGTCTGGAAATGCATAATCATAATTGATCATCACCAGTATTGTATGTATCTCCCACAGGATCCTGCCTGTCTTCTGTGGAAAACAACTTTTTGTCTTAGTGTTTTTCCATTGTTTTTAGAGCTGAAACTTGTTTGTGGCCATCCAACATTTTTGCTCTGTTACTTTTAGTTGGCTGATTGATGAGCAATCCTCAGCATTAAGCTTCAATCTGGGCTAAAATACTTTTGAAATATTTGTTCTTCCTTCTCAGAATTAGGGTCTGACAGATCTCTTAACATTTCTGTAGACAAGATCTAAAATAAACATGGTACTTAATAAAATGTCAGTTACTGACAAAAAAGACACTGCTTAGAATTGTTTGTTGAAACCGAAGATAAAGTTTATACAGTTTTATATCAGAACAGTACAGGATCAATAGCTGGGATTTTGATTTCTATTTTAGTAGAAGTAAATAAAAGTTAATGAGACATTTCTATTATGTTAAATTTAACTTTATTGCAAAAAAACCCAACAGATACACCTTTTTTGGGTAAGAAAGCTTTGTGAACATAAGCTTTCAGTTGTTTGAAGTAGTGAGTGCAGGCATTTTATTCTTGTCACTTGGAAGCAAAAAGCAAACACTGAATTACTGAGATATTTCATCAGCCCTGGTAAGGAATCTGATATCAGAGATGCAGCTGCTGGCTCACTCTCTTGTGATAAGTACAGTGTAGCAGAAATGGGAAAAAGTCAGTGTCAACAAGAATGAGGTAGAGGCTGATTCCAGGTTGTGCAATCCATTTTAATGAACACTGTACTTTCCATTTGCTCCCCTTTCACACCAAACAATGGAGTTGCCCATGAAATACCTGCAAGATAATAAATAGCCACGCACAGAAAATAACAGAGTTTACCAATAGTCCAAAATATTTTTGTCAATAAATCCATTAATATTTGCATGAAGGACATCACATGTTAGAAGAATTGAAGTGAAAGGGAGAGGATAGGTTGGGGTTTAATAAAGGGAGATAGTTCCTTAAAAAAAATTAATGACCCATAACACTGGAATATGAAATGTGGTGTGTTTCCTCTCACAAGTGCAGCACAGTTTTGTAACACTGCTTTCTACATATTTATGCAGACCAATGATTATAGCCTTCCTACTACAAATGAGTCATTTTTTCTTTTGTGCAAAACAGTTAACCCTGTACTATAGCTAAGATCTCAATTTCTACTTTTTGGTACGAAATTGCAGAAATACAGTACTGTATTATTCTTCAAAAATAATTTCTTCAAAAGAATATTTGGATTTAAATAGATTTATTGATAATTATTTGTCTCCTATCAGAAATAAATATGGGAATTACCTGACTAGATAAAATGGCTAAAAGATAGAACTTGCCAATTTTTTAAAATAATAATATTAAATATTGATTATTTTCCTGAATCACTGCCAAAATGACAGTTTTCATACTGGCACACATTTGTAGCAACTACTAAATGCTATTGAAGTTGAACCCCTTTTTACCTATAGGGTTTTACAATTCAGCATTTATCAATACTAAATCAACCCAGTGCAGGCTGTAGGTACTCTGTAACTCCTAACAAAAATCAAAAACACTAACAGAATCCTTATGGCTAGAAGAAAACTTCTAAATTTTGGCCCCTTCGTACAGTGTTTTAAATTAGGAAGTAGAACTTGTGAGACTTGTGTTGTGGATGGAGTTACACACTACACTTGTAAGGGAGAAGGAACAATATATTTATTGATGTAGAACAGTGGTTTAACAAAGTTTGAACAATAATTGTGACTTTTTACCAAGTTCCCGTGGTGAGGTACACTGCACTACATGGAGGACAGGATCAGACAAAGCTGTCAGGAGACTGCCATTTAAAAGGTCGTACGTGTTCAGTCTATCTTAAATTTTCCTTTAATGAAGCTTGCAAAGTTTGCATGCTGTATACCACGGGTTTGTTTGCATGGAATCTCTCAACCTCTGGAACTATCCCTGACAGGCATACCTGTCCGAGGGGAGATCCTTGTGGGCAGCCAGCTGCCCTGCAGGGGATCTCAAAGGGCTCTTTGGCTGCCCAGTATTTATGGGGGCAAGTTACTGGCTCATAGACATATTTACATACCAAACTTGAGCTTAATGCTCGTGTTAGCCCTTGGCTGTTGTGCTGTTGTCTGTTTTATCTGAGTCCATGTTGAGCAGGATGCAGTCATCACTCTCAGAAGCATCATTATTGCATTGTGTAATCTGAAGCAGAGTATAGGAGTTAAGGGTCATGTTGATTAGGAAGCTTGAAGCACACTGTAACAGACTTGTAAATGTTATTTTTAAAATTTTAACTCATAATTTTTGGTATTGATGGGATGGAAAAATCATAGGACTTATTAGAAAAAAATTGCAGAAATTAGCTGTAGGAAGAAACACAGAAAGAGTACACTGATCTGATAAGTGGCCTCTCCATTGTCTTTCTAGCTTTAATAAGGTTAAATGTGCACTACAGTACAATGGAGACAAGCCAATTACTTTAAGATTTGATTCGTTTTTGCAAAAGCAAGTTTGCAGAAATGCTCATCTAGAACTACAACCCATTTATAGATGAATCTTTCTTAAGAGGAAACACTTGCATTCTTGTCTTGCTATTGGGAAAAATCATATGGCAGCAGTTTAGAATATACTTGTGTGCTCCAAGAAGCATTGTTATCTTAAATTCTCTGTCATGCGAGCACCCTGTCATCTTAGCTGTTCATGCTCTATGTGTTCTCTGTGTTTCTGTGAAAGCATGCAAGCACTTTCTGAAATACTGCAAAAGTCAGGGATGATCCCAAGGGTCATTAAGTGGTAAAATCAGATTACGACAGAGACTTTAATTAAGGAGGGCTAGAGGCTTGCAAAAACGGTTTTTGTCATGCCTTACAGACAAAGCTGAAATGTTTTGCCAGATGAGATAACATCACAATAGGATTCTTTTGTGTTAATTATAGTTTGAAATCTGAAAGAAATAGTAATCATTACCAGAAAAGGCTGCAGTTCACTTCTGAGTAGTGTAGGGTATAGACTTTGTGGATTGTTCTGGAATGAAGAATATTGAGTCCAGAGTCTGGACTGATTTCCCAAAATCATAGGTATTGCTTCAGGCTTCTAGTTTGCAACCATGCAGTTTAGGAATATAATTTATCAGATGGCAGTTCTCAGTGTGTTTATTGTTTACAGATAATAACTCATGAAGACAGGGTAGTTCTTTCTCTCTCTGGTACCTAGCCACATGGAGCTGTGAGTCTGCTCCAGTGCCTGAGTTACCAGATCTGGACAATTTAGCTCTGACCTTGCTACCAGCAGTCTCCTCCAAAAATACTTTTTTTCATCCATATATATTTGGTGTGCTTAGAAATGTGGTCTATCTAGAATGTCAGCCTGGCTTACTGGTGGTAGCACAGCTATATCCAGTAATTTTTGTACTACCCTCTCATCTGTTGCAGTGGCTGGATCCCAATGACATAGTTATGAAAGCTGTTCTGTCTTGGCTTGATCTATTCTGCACTGTCTGATGAAACTGCTCCAACATCCAGTACAGACTTCATGGCAGCAATATGTAGGAGGACACAGAACTGTACAGAGCTTCCTGGCATCTGCACACTTGCCAGGTGCAGGTGTAAGCCACCTGCAATGGATTTTTGTCTCTATCATTGTCTCAGATCCTAGCACATAAGAGGTTAAGGTTAGTGCTTATAGGAGGCACCAAATAATCCTTCCTTGTCCTAGTTCAGAAGGCACATAAATCTGTGGACCTATTCCCCACTTACAGTTAATCATGCCAAATGTAACACTGAGGAAATCCAGAGAGAGAAAGATTAATAATGCACAGAATTACATCTAAGGTCTTTCAAGATTAGGAGTTTCACTGACCATAATTATGTCTCAAATTTCAGCAGATAACTGTCTTGGCACAATGATCATTTTCCTGACTTGCTACAGACCAAAAATATTTCAGGGTTATGAAGTATTTGCTTCATCATAATTAGAAGGGTTGAAAGCAATTTTTTCTCTAATAATATCCTTTCTTTTTTATTAATGGTTCAAGACCAACATTTTCCCGTCTAATGTCAATTTGTCTTGGAATTATTTTCTTGATTGCATTTAATATTTGAAGAAAATACTAGAAAAAAAAATACTCATGTATAGCTTGTTACTAACCTTTTTTTTAGTAGTTGTAAATGAGATTGCATATACAAAGATTTTTATGTGACTGAGCAGTTAACTGATGAATGTGAGTGTATACTGCATTTCAACTGTTATACCTACTTAGATTTTTTGGCAGACCTAGTAAAAAAAAAAAAAAACAGAAAACTGATTCTCCAAGCAGTTAGTCATCAACTGCCTTTGACGGTAATCTGGATTTAAGTAGTGTCTGAAGGACTTTTCCACTTGGATGAAGGCTGGCTAAGCACAACAGTTGACAGGATGCTAATAGCACCTAGACTAGATGGCAGTGAGAGTTTCTAATCTGAGTGGAGAAAATCTGTCAGAGACATGTAGAATATGAGTGGTCTTGTTCAGTGCTCAAGAGTGGGTGGCAGCACATGTACTTTTTTCCTCCACTTGGTGTTGCTTTTAAGATGTTTGTATTGGAGAGCTGAGGTTGTGGTAGTGTTCCAGGTCATAAGGCTGGAATACAGCAACGTGCTCCACTGGTGACAGAAGCTTGCAGCTGAGAGCCACTGGGAGAACCCAGCCAAGGCAACTGTCATAACCTTTTTATTAAGCAGTACATCTTGCAAGAAATCTGTTCCAAGCAGTATTGTTTATGGACAATAATGGTGAAGGTAACACCTGAAGGGTAATAGCAAAGAAGTCTTCCCCTGAAGCTTTTCAAACAGTTTCAGATTTTCATACTGCAGCTTGGACTTCTTTGTTTTACTGAGAACCATTACAAATGCAGTAACTTTGTACCTAGTATTCTTATAGGGAATGCTACAGTAGGCTACTGTCTGCTGACTGCATTAGAGGGAAACCTGTAAGTGCAGCTTATTACAAAGTTTTCTAAGCTAAGTTGTTTGGTGGTTGTTACGCTTTAAAAGCTGAGCACAATCTTTACATTTAATTTGTGTGTTTTCTGCACATAAATTTGGGTTTAAGGAGTTTGAAAAGTTTCTGCCCTCCCCACTTCTTCTTCCCCAACCCCCCCCAGCTTTCTTCTCTGTCTTTGTATATTATCTTGTCTTTTATGGAGCTGTGCCACATTTGCCCCTGAGAAGTAACTATGACTTGTGTGGGGATTTTTCTGATGTGTGGTGGGAAGAATGAATGAAACTGTCTTGTAGCCTTTCTTCCCCGAATTGAGTAAGTTGTTTCATTGCCTGCACATTCCTAAATGGTTTTGTTACACCCTCCCTTTGTTTCTGACACCGTAGCTAAGAGTTCTTGGGGTCTCTAACCCATGACATTAATGATTCTCAGGTGAGAAGGATGGGGTCTAAGGTGGACCCACTATATAATAGTGACCAGGTTGGATGTATGGGGATCCACACAAGGACCCATGGCAGGGGTTCTCTTCAGTGATTATGCTGGGTTTGGTGCTGGATCATAGTGGTACACACTATGCGAATAAGATTTGGTATGAACCAAATGGTAAGATTTGGTGTGCATGAACAAATGCTCTCCATCGAGAACACTGGGTGGTGTTGACTCAAGTAAGATTAGGATTACGGTTAATAGAGTTAGGGGTAGGCTCCATTACTTTCCAGATGTCTCCAAGCTGCCTCTATATGTATGACCTTTTATGTCACAATGTTAAAGTGGGTTTATTCTTTGTAATCCCCTTAAAATTTTTCTTGTCAGTAATAGAAACAGTTTTCACATTTTGCTTTACCTGCCGAAGCAGGAGTCTTACACCAGACAATTGTTTTCACCTGCCCCTGGTTTGTTTGCTGTAGTGGAGTCTGCCTTGGCCCTATCAAGCTGTAGTAGCTGGCATTACTGAGTGGTATTGACTCACATAGACTCTGGAGGCTTTTGAGAACAGGGGGAGGTAACTCTTGAATCCCTTTAGGGCTGTGTTCTGCTTTGAGAAAAAATGTCCAGTGTCTATCCCTTATGCTTTAAATGCCATCTGAACGTCAGGAACTCATAAGTGTGTTAACAAAAATATCAGGGATGTTACATATTACCTTGTTACCCAGTGAGTTAAACAAATACATGATACTTTTATTTACAGTGCAGATACTTTCATCAGAAAAATGCCAGTTTTTCCAAAGCCTTCATGGTTTAACTGCTTTCTCTAATGCATGTACAAGCATTTCTTAAACCAATAAAAAGGGGTTTTCAGCTGTAAGTCTCTGGTACAACAGTCACATCCAGTTGCTAAATAGGTAAGTGACAGATGCTTGTTCCCTTCTTCTTCATTCATTATCAAATGCACACATTACTTCTTTGCATACATCCATTCTTGGAATGTATATAGAGCAGGAGTTATAATGTAGACCCTCAAATATTTTTCTTTGCTGATCTGTGTGCTTCTGGCTCTCAGCAGTGTGTCAGACTCATTCTCTGAAAAAAACTCAAAATGACAGTTTTCATTAGGACCTGCAGGCAAGGTTGCAAACAGAGTCCACATGCATTCCTGCTGCTGACAAAGCCTGGAGACTAGTGTGTCCCTGCAAAGATATCTCCGTGTCTGGAAGAGAAAAGTTCCCCCTTCCTACACTGTCATACAAGCCAGAGACTCCTGTTAAAGATATCTGGACCACGACCCCAGGGAGAGTGCAAGTCACTAGGCAGAGACAGAAACGTGCTTAAACTGTTATTCCATCTTCCTAAATGTCAACTGGATTTGTGAAGGGAAGGGAAAAAAAACAACCAGTGCTTGCCATTGTGCTGTGGATTAACTGGACCCCTTGAATCCTGGCTTCCCACTGAGCTTCATCGCAGGTGCTTGGCCTTTCAAAAAGGGAGAGACATTGCAAAGAGAGCAAAGGTGCATGAGTGCAGTGTTGATGCACTTTTGTTAGTATTTGCTTATTTGACTGTAGTCCTATTTAGTAGGATAACTTGTCTGTGGAGTTGAAGTGCATTTTGTTTTTTGCATTAATGGGGGAAAAGTGAAATCTTCTATATGCGTATGTACTGCAAGCATTTGGAGACAGACACTTACCAAGGCATCAGTCCCCAGAGTTAACTCCCTATTGAGATGAATAGGGTAACTCAGGTATGTTAAAGAAGTAGCACAGAAAGGAGCAATATCTTTTATCTTAGAAGGTTTGTTTTAGCAGTTATCAAGACTGAAAAGTAACTCCTCTAGTTTTTAAAGGCAAAGTTCTGTCATGCAAAGCTGGCCTTGTGCAGGAAAGTAAAAAAAAAGTAACAAATTAGTACAGAGACTAGTGGCTCTCCTTTGGCTCTCTTCCACATCCAGAGTTAAGCTAAGAAGCAAAACAATATCACAGAACTCATTGACTGCCTAGTATGATGGGATTGGTTCCTTTTAATAATTATTGCTTGCTAATTTTCAGCATTTGAGTATTAATCATTAAGTTTTGGTAAAGCTGGTGCTTTCTTGCCCCCTTAAGCTACCATTTTAGGGAGTGAATCCCAGAAATCAGTGTATGCCCTTGCCATCATGGGCACTATATTGTCTTGGGCATGGAGTTTTTTTACAATAGAAGACTTCATGTTCTTTACTTACATCTGAGTTCAAAAAGTCAGTTATGTTGACAGATACCAGCCCCATCAACTTCAGACACTTAAAAATTACCAATCATTGATTATTTCTTAGCAGATCTCTTGTATATAGTTTACTCCTGTGGTACTTAAGTGGAGCAAAGTTGACCAGAAAACCTGTACGTAATATTGCCAGACATGGCCCTACACTCCTATCATCATACTTTTTCCACTGCTATGTGATGGGTTGAACTGAGGGATGGATGCTTTGAGGGGAAAAAAAAAATAGAAAAGCTCATGGATTGGCAGGGAGATCACTTGCCAGATACCATCATGGGCAAAACAAGCTCAGTTTGAGGAAAATTCATTTAACTTCTTGCCAGTTAAATAGATTTGGATAATGACAAACCAAGACCAATTGCATCACCACTGCTGTTTTTTTTTCTGGCTCAAATCCACTTCACTCCTAATCCCTCTTGTTGAGCATCACAGTGTGGATGGGGAATGCTGTGCCAGGTGGGTGCAGAACCAGCTAAAACTGGTTCCGGCCTGGTCCAGTGAAAGGCAGTGCCAGTCTCCCCTCACACAGAGCCTCACAGGCTCCTGCCAGTGCTGGGGCACCAACACCCAGCATATACTGGGAACCGGGCAAGTGTAACTCATTTATTTATTACAGTGTTTATTCTGGTGCTTTCAGTATCTAGTAGTTGGAAGATGAAGGTATGGGTGCTGTTTATTTCTTTGGAGGGAAGAAAGACAAACCAAGCATAAATGCCTTTTTGCAAAAAAGTCATGCCCAAGGATGTGTGTAAGGCTTTCAGGGACTAGAAATTGTTCCTCATTTTGGCAACCATGCTGGAGCAAGGTACCTCATTCATGAAAGTACTTTTCTTCAACTGGTGAAGGATGTAACAGATGTACCACAAAGACATGGATGGATGTGTTTCCCCAGGCACAGCTCTGGGCAAACCCTGAATGAACAGAGGGAAGGAGTGACTTCCATGGGAGAATGTGGATTCCCAGATTCCAATTACAGACCTTATGCTAGTTTTGGTCAAGGGCAAGCTTGTTTAACCTCTGCAACAGGAGTGTGGCTGTACCCTGCAGGGAACTGGACAAAGTCTTTGCTCTTTCAGTTTGCACTGGGCTCTCTGACAAATGACATTGCCCTGTGTGCAGTGATGCTGTGGAGTTTCCCCTCTTTCTTCCTTGGCAGGAAAAAGATGTAGTCTGCCTGTGCTGTGAAGCAGATGAGAGACATTCACAGGATGGTGGGTGGTCTGGCATGCCTTCCTTTTAGTTGCAACTGATTTTGGAGGCAAAGTCAAGGGAGAACTGTGCCTGCTGCCATCTTTACTCCTTGCTGTAGTTATTTCCACCTGTCATCGCTCTGAACTTTTTTCTGTCTGTGAGCATGTGGCTTGCTAACTGTGGCTAAATTTAGCAGTTGGTTTTGAGAACATAGCTCTTTCTTTGCTTTTTTAGTGTTACGGGTGATCACATAGCAAAGTGACAGGTCTGAAGGAAAGAGAAAGCACTCTCACTGAGCTAATATGTAAGGAGTTGCATTTCTCGGCACTGAGCAATGCTCAGCTTTTTTATGCTGAAGAAGTGACACTGCCTCATGGTGTGGAGCAGCACCTATCCCTCAGTGGCTTTTGCACTACCTGCTTTAATAACCAGTATCATCACAGTTGTGCTCACTGTGATCATTTGACTCAAACTTTCTTGTATGGAAATCCCTGTCAAGGTTTTCTTTCCCTTGTACTGTTGATTGGGTTTTTTTTTCTATTGTAGCCATATGGATGGAAATGATTTTCTGTGGGATTGGAGTATTGTTTTCACATGAAGGAGTAAAACACAAAGTGCATTTATTTTGAGGCTGACTTAGATGCACGTGAAATATTTAGCAGAATACGAGACTGCTGGTTAGAGTAAATTATATTATAGCTTGATTGACCTGTTTTGGCAATCATATTGATCTGGGAGCTTGGCAGTGCCTAGAAAAATGTACTCTGTCCTCACAAGGTGGGAATTTTGCTTATGCGCACACATTTGATTTGGGAAACTAACTCTTTATAGATCTGTATTTGCTGTGATAAATTGGATTTAATGATCAGCAGGGGCGTGCCCAGATTAATCCTTTTACTATAACCAAATTATACTGCATCAAATTTACTGTTTAAGGGATTATTTGACTCCACTGTGCAGTGATCAAAAGGAACTTGGCACGTCTTGTGCTTAGATAGCGATATACACAGATGATGTGGATTTGGTATCTATTGCACTGTATTTAATCTTGGTTTATTTAGTCCGTGGTATGCCACTCAAATGTGGCTGTATTTGTGCATCCCACTTCCAAACCTGTAATCCTAAAATTGGTAATATTTCCCTTTTCTGTAATGCATATTTACTATAGCCCAATGTATAAAAAAGTATCCAAATTAGACATGGCTGAATTGTAGGATTATGAATACAACTCTAGAGATGCATCTGTGTGCATACATGCACCCGAGAAATAAAATTTTAGTGTCTATCTAAATTGTTTTTGACTAACATGCTGCGACTTTTCTAGACTGGTATAGACCATTTCTAGGAAGCACTTCTTTAAGGCTGTATCAAAAAGGTCACTTCCTTTGCACAGAGGAAAACAATAATAGTGAGCTCTTGCCATCAGACACAAATAGGTTTTTTACCTCAGTACACATCTCTGCTACTTGAAGTGTACTGCAGCCAGGAAATCCAGTTACAGTTTTTCTTTTACATAACAGTTGAATGCCCTTAAGAGCCCATGGTTGTTTCTATATTCTCTTCTCTAGTTGTCCTGCAATATAGCTGCAACATAAACTCTGTTTATGGAGAACTGGTACTGTTCTGTGCAGTTTCTCAGAACTTACAGGTCAAAAGCATGTGTTTTGACAGCTTTTACAGTATTCTCAGATCATAATATGAATCTTTCTACTTTTTTATTACAAGAGTTGTTTACCTAAGTGCAGGTACTCTTTTACAATTTAGGTTTTTATCAGTCTTAGCTGAAAGCATAGCTGTGAAGTTAAAAGAAAGTGGGAATGGACTGGTCCTGTAATTGCCATATGCCTGACTGGCCATTATCTGTGCCTAGGGTAGCTGCTTGTACCGGTGCTGAACTGACACACTGCTGAGTGATGGGCACCACCTGCATCCTCTGAACAGGTTTATTGGGCTATTTTTCTGTGTGTTGTCTTGGTCTTTTTTACTCCTTTGCCTTTGATCCTTTTTCTTTCTTCTACTTAACATATCTGGTACCAGATTTTTGTTTAAAAATAACCATCTTATTTCATACTGTGTGTTTAGGAGGACATTTCTGTGTTCAGATCTGCCATTTTCCTCATTATGTTGCCCCTGCTCCTTTTGTTGAGGTCCAAAAATTTGGTCCCCATTGTTTAGCTGGATTGGAAGGCTTCATCAGTCTTTTTAGCTTGTTCTGCCTTCTGTACCAAATACAAGACTGCAGAAAATCTGCTGCTGACATACCTTTTGATGCAGCTTACCCATGTGTCTTTTCCGCCCCACTAATGTTGCCATCTTGATCAGCCATTTGTTCCTTCTTACCACTTTCAACTGCTGTTTTATCTCCTTTTTGGAACGCTTTCCCCAAATGAAGCCATAATATCTATGAAATTGTTTTCTCTCACTCATAGATTTCTTTGTACTATTGAAATAATTCTGAACCAATACATTTTGTCATGTGGTCCTCAGCTTTCACCTGCTTTTTTCACATTCAGTTTTGGTATAAAGACTGGGAAAAAGACATAATTCTTTACACAGGTTTGTACCACTCTTATCACAAGGATCCCTGCCAATAAGAACTGTGGTTCTCCCCCAGGCAACCAAAAGGTAAATTGTTAATAAAAACTTTTGGTCCATCTTGGTCTAGTTGTTCCATAATACAGCAGTATTTGTGATTTGGCACACTTTCTATAGTAATGAAATCAGATCTGGAAATTTTGAAGTTGTATTTATTACCTAAAGAATACCTGGGTATTACTTGTTAAATAACAGGTAAATGAAACAGGCCAAAAACATAATTCAGTTGAGTGAAATCTGGTGTATGTGTGTGTGTATATATATAAAAATATATATATATGTGTTAAAAGTTTGATATAGTTTGATAAAGGAATAAATTTAAAGTGTGCACTCTGTCTTTCTCTTGATATCTGAGGATAGAGTTTTGCTGACTGTCAGTAGCATTTGCCATCCAAGAAACAGTGTAATGAACAACTGACCTTTGTTTTTCTTGTGCAAAATACTATTGGCTGAGTATAGCAGAAAGGCTTAATCTTTTTTGTTAGTTCTAAAAGGATGTGATTGCATATGCATCCCCTTAGTGAGTCTAAATAGGTCTAAATAATAAGAGGTCTAAATAATAACAGTTCAAGAACCATTTCAAAGGCTTTTTGCATGGATGCAGAAGCAAAACTCAGTTTTATCCTTGTCCCTAAGAATGAACTACAAATCCAGGCTCCCAAGTAAGAGAGAGAAAATCTTTCGACAGCTCTGTCATTAATAAAATGTGTTTCATCTTTAGCAGTGTGGTGGGTAATTAGAATAACAGCTGAAATGCAGTAAAAGTGTTCCTATTAAAATGGACAAGTTAGCAATTCTTTCGCAGGTAAAGTTACTCTTGCAGTTCAGTACTTGTATAAACAATGTCTTAATTATGTTTGCATCCAGTACTGTCAGCATTCCTGCTTCAATAGCTAGGTGCAGTTCTCTAAATTATTCCAGTCAGGAATTAAAATGGACGCTGGCATTTGTGAATTATACACGGGAGACAGAATGAGCACAAATGCACTATACTGAAATACAAAAGGACAAAAATACAAAACCAACAGAAAATAGGTTCACAAAAAGCAGCCTCAGAGGGCATTTCAAGGCAATTAGATACATTTGATCTAGAAAAAAAGGTACTAAAGGAAATCAAGAGAGAGAACTAGAGAAGCAGCAACAGAGGTTTAGAGCATGCAACACATGCTCTGTTTTCACAGTCCTCTCTTGAATTATCCTCTGGCTGGCAATCTTTAAAGATGTGGTGGACCTTAGACTTCAATTCTTCTCCACCTCAGCTCTTTCTTGCCTGTTCCACAACTTGCATGCACAGGCCTTATGTTCACCTCTGGTTTTAGTGAAAGCATGTCCTGGTAGGTTTATTTAAGTAACATACAGTGGTTAAAAGTACTAGTTTGAGAAAGATTAAGTGCCATCTGTGACCACAGCATCTTATGTCTCTCAGCAGTTATAACATCCAGAGTGAAGCTGGTTAATAGTGCATGATGTCACTATGTGTGTGCTTTTGTGTAATTGTCTTTGTCCCTGTCCCTGCAGAGAGCTTTTTGATGTAAAAGTTCAGCTGCCTGATGAAAAGAAGTGGATAGCCTGGGAAGGGATAGTGGGCATGCAGCTCTTCACACAAATCAGCATGACTTTGACCATGTTTAGCAATAAAAGTCAGAAGGTTCTTTGCCAATACGTGCCAAATGAGGCTAGAATTTTAGTCAAATTTCAGAAAGCAAAAAGCAGTTGTCTCTTCCTAGGCAGCTTTTAAAGGAATGAGCAGGAGATTTCATAAGAGGTGGAAACCAGAGTAACCTCTGATCAGGAAAAATGAGGTATCTATTTCCAGTGTGAGCCATTACGTTCTGCTCTACAACAGAGAAGAATAAGCAGCCCACATGTTGTTCAGTTTTGTGTTATGTGTGTTTTTTTTAAGTTCTCACTATGCTAACAAAACTGCTTGGAATAGGTATTCACAGCAGGCCAATCATTAACCATTTAATTCCCATTGAAATCAGTAGATCTAAGTAAAGGTAATTTTGTTTTTACAGAGTTCTGGATGACTACAGATTTAATGAGAAAAGCACCAAAAGGTTACAAGCCTGTAGAAGCAAGCAGATTTTTTCCTCATATTAGGTTAAATTCTCATGTATTTTGGCTGTGGGAAATAGGCAAGTTTTCTGCATATTAAGGAGACAGGGCAGACTTTCAGGTGCTGTCCATTCCTGCTAAAAAGGCTTTTTCAGAAGTAATTTGGAGGATACGTATCAGAACTCAAAATGATCTTGAAGTTTGTAAAGCATCAAACAGGTGAGGAAGGAAAATCATAGATAACAGAATATTTAACCTGACAGGTGGTCAGCAAAAGCATATTTGGTGGTTGTAGCATGTGATAGACTGAATATATGGAAAATGTGGAAAAATGCTGCCCTGCTGCCAGTAAGAAAAAAAGAAGCTCATTTTAGTTTGGGATGTCTTCAGTTTTGTATCTGTTATGAGGGAGGTCATTGTTTTGTCTTTCCTCGGGTTTTTGAGCTAGAACATCAGTGCAATCTTGAGCTTTACCCATTAAGACAGACATTCAAAAAGAGAGAAATCTGAAAGGAAAATAAGTAGAAGTGTGAAGTTCAGCAGATTTAACTTGTTACATTAACATAGGTTGTTTTGCCCTTGAAAAAGTTGCAGGAGACCACAGTAACAAATATTTACCTTGTAAAAGCAGCTGTAAAGAAGATTGTAGTGTGGGATGTTTTCCGCTGTATTCTTTGAAGGAAAAGCACAAAGTAACCAGCTTTAGTTGTAGGAAAGAAGATACAATGAAAGTATTAAAAAAAACAAAACCAACCTGCAGCATTTCTACTACAAAAATAGTGGAGCAATTAAAGCAGGCACCACTGTATGGAATAGGACATCCTTAAAGAGTTTTTCTTAAAGAAGTATTAAGAAAACATCTGCCAAGAGTTTTCTTGAATATTGCTTATTCTCCCCATGGCAGAGAAGACTGAGCAAATGATTCATAGATATTCTTCAAAATGTTCGTGTTCCCACACATAGACTGCAGCCTCTTGGTTTTTTGTGTATTTTAATCACTACAAGGCAAAATTGAAATAGTTCAGCAGGACTCTTGCAAGGGTTGTAATAATACCTCACAGTGGGAAGTGTGGTAGATTCTCATGTCCCAATTGATCAGAGAAGGGAAAGGGAGTGACTCAGGTTTATGGATTTGCTTGGGTCACACCAAGGAGCCTAACACCACAGATCCGCATACAAGTTTAATAAAGTTACTGGGTGCCTTCCTCAAAAAGTAAAGAAAAATGAAAGGAGCAAAAACAGATAAAAAACCCAGATCATTACTGTGGGTTGCAGCAGTGTGTGGCATGCTCCCGTTCCCTTCACTGCTTGGTTCTCTGGCTGTCTTCTTAGCCAGTTTCTCAGCATAGTGGGCTCCATAAAGTAGGGGGTAGTAATCGAGCCCCACTCAATTCCTCAGTTTGGAAGATCTTTCATAGCTTTAGGTACATGCTCAAATGATAAGCACATTATAAACCAATTTTAAGCCTTGTATAGAAAACAATGGGGGCAAATCCTTAAAAATTTATAAAATTATTTATTTAATATGCATAGATATTTTCCCTTATTGATTTCATATTCACTCTCAAAGTACTTTTAACATAAGTTCCAGTCTTGAGCCTTACTTTGCAGGAATTGGCAGACTCAGGACCTGAATTATGATGCTTATGTAGCAAAGTAGCCTGTTGTTACCAGTCTTTCTCAAGTGTTCAGGAGTTTGTTGTTTTTAACAACTGAAAATTGGTTGATAAGTCTTAGAAAACCAAAATGAGAGAATTAATTAATTGTAGGTATTCTGCCTGTACCTGTGAGCCTTTTTAGTGAAGGTTAGGTGTTTTTCAGAATGTGTGTATTATGCCTTTATACTTCAGAGTGGAGTGTTTGGCGTAGAGAGCTGTTACAGAGATTGGAAATGAGGTGCTTAAGAACAGAGTTTGATTGAAAAGGTAGAGAGCAATGACATCCACCTAAGCAATGAATTATGGGTCACACTGTATTATCAGGAGAGCAGCCCAGAAGTAAAGGGAATGTGCAGTATGACAGGGGCATATCCCAGAGGAATTAGTAAAATGAGATTATTTGCAGTACACAGTGCAGGCACAATAAACAGCAATGGGCTAAATCAGAAGAAAGGAAATGTGTTAACAGAAGGAAGCATTCTCTAAAAACACTAATTAGGCACTTGCCTAACTGCTGTTCATTATGCATGACATCCATAGCAAGATTAGTCAAGAAACTTTGTATGGATATTATAAAGATCAACAAATACCATCCTACAGGACTGCAGTCTGTAGGCTGTCATTGTAGATCAAGTGAAGAGATGGTCTTCTCAATTTGTTGGAGCACAGCTGATGTGTGGCTAGTTTAAACAGCAACAAAAAAAAAAAAGCCATGAGCAGGATAAGGTTTGTTCCTTTTTTTGTTAAAGTATGCTGTTGTGTTAATGCTTTACGCCAAGGCTAAGAGAGGGACTAAACACTGAAAAGAACACCCATGATTCAGTCATCATTTTGTTGGATCAGCAGTACATCACTCTTACTGTGCATGGACCAGTGAAATTAAAATATAAAAAGACCACAAAAGAAGAAAAAAAAGAAATTGCTTTTGAAATACCTTTGAAATACCGTGTTCTTTATTTCAGTGGACCTGCATTCCAAAATAGCTGTTGATCATTTGTGATGGCCCCGTATATCTATATCCCTATATCCAGTTCAGCCGTATTCACTGTGATCTTGTGGCCTTCTATCTTACTTGTAGCAAAGGGCTGCAGAAGTGTATATGTAATTACAGATGGTGCTCGGTTTTGCCATCTCAAACATTTCTTGGCTGGTAAACTTTCCATCTGGAAGTGATGGCTATCTAAGGCACATCTTTTATGAAATAGGAAAAAAAGTTGATTGCATGAATGATCCAAGAAATTATAAAGATTGAACTGAACAGGTGGAAGAGCAAAGCTGGTACACTACTGGTGTTAACAGAGAATAGGGGGAAAAATTCCTTTGTGCATCAGGACACAGAAAATCTTTATTTTTCTATGTATTTTTTTAGGCAAGTATCTGGTTGAGTTCCTTAAGGATGTAATACAAGCAGAAATATACTGATGTGGCAAAAATGGCATGTTTTTCTACCAGAAGATCTCTGTTGATACTTCACTTATGAAAATGGGATGTAAACAGCTTTTCTGTGAGGGTAGAAGTTTTCTAGCAGAGCTAAAAAGATCCCTGCACTTTAGTTTTTATAGAATCACAGAATTTGTTGGGTTGGAAGGGACTTCCAAAGGTCATCTAGTCCAAGCCTCCTACAACAAGCAAGGACATCTCTAACTAGAACAGATTGTTTAGAGGTGATGCTCCAAATTTATCACTATAAAATCATTCATTTGTAGGAATTCTTAGACACTTTAAATATTGATGTTCACTGATTTCAGTTAGTTCTTTCCAAAGCAAATCAAGCTTTGTTGTTGTTTTACTTTAGAACTAGAGGCCTCATATTTCATCCTGTTTATCTTGGCAGATGTAGCTCAACAGTTCATTCTTAGTGGTGATTAATTTGGATTTTTAATTTTTAATAAATTTGAATTTAAATTTTTAATAACATGTGAATTAATTTGGATAAAGAATACTTTAATTATTTTTGCAACCTATTAGGAATTGTTCATTGCTCGGTTAAAAAAATATTTAAAATGTGATGATGCTTCCTTCTTTTTCTGCCCCATTCTGACTGAAAAGCAGCTGATGTCCTGTGTCTGCTGTAGTTGAATTAAAACTCAGCCAATTGTGCCTTAATTTTGCTTAAGGAAAATGTTGCACTGGCCACTTGCATCAGTCAGAGAGGAACTGCTTATGCTAAATGCCTGTGTGAGAAAGCTGAGATGGTTTTTCTGTCATGATGGTGTAATAAGAAATTTGTGTCAACTGTGCTTGAAGTGTCTAGACTGAGAGCTGTAGCTCTAGAAACTGTGCGGTACTTTCACATTTGGGGAAGCTCGAGAATTCTGAGAAGTGCCCTTCAGTGTATTCAGTGCCTGCTCTTTAGTGTTGAGCACTGTTCCACTAGCTTTCCACAAAATTTATGTGAGGTCTTTGGATGTTGTTGCAGTTAACTTCAGCAACTGCCAAAGAGAAAACAGTCCATAATTTTCTCATTCATGGGCCTGTTACTGAGTATGAATGAGTTGTTATGCAGAATGGTGCTGTAGCACAATGACTCACTCCAAGTATTACCAGTGAACAAGTTGCTCAATTACATTATATGACACCAAATAAAGAACTTTATATTTTTTCCCTAAAGCTTTCTCTTGCCTCTGTTACATTTCTGCTCTTCTGTTTTTAACTTGGAAATAAAATGGGACATGGGAGTTTGTTTCTTATTTCTTCTTGTGCTGTGGTGCTGTTTACTGGAAACCCTCTTTGAAACGACTGTCCATAGCTGCAGGTTCTGTACGTTCTGTATGCAGCACTTTCTTCAGCCACCCGTTTCTTCCCTTCAAAACGTTTTTTATGCCATTTGTATCCTAATTTTACCAGATTAAATTGTTTAGTAGACAAGAGGAAGTTAATATATTTACCTTAAATCATGTTCATGAGCTCTAAAATAATGATTACCCAGAGCAGTACTGAATTATTCTACCCTTCTAGCCAAAGCCTTTCAAGCTGGAGCAGAATTGCAGAGTATAACTTATACATTGTCCTGAGGTAAAATCAAACGTTTCTATCAATTCTTGCTTCCAAGATTTTACAAGATCTGTAAATTTAGTGCTATAGATGGTGGTGTGGCCTGCCTGCTTTTGACAAGAACGTCAGAATTGATGGACATTGAATTGCCACTGGGAATCAAAACCATTAATTGAAACTGTGGTGACTAATCCATTACTTTGCTCTGCTTGGTGGATCATGACTTAACAGTTGTCACTACAGTCAGGAATCCGTTCAGGCAAGTGAACCTATTGTGATCAAAGTAATCGATTTTTCTAGTTTATAGTCAGCAGGCTCAGGATTCTAGAAATGTATCCCCATAGAGCTGAATTGCCAAAATGAGCTCCATGCTCCCAGCAGTGGGGAGTGTATTTGTGTGTTCTGAGGCAGGGGAGCAGAACACCAAAGCAAATGTGAGCATGAAGTATTATTAATGCTGTCAGCTCTAGCAGTAATGTAAAACAAGACACTTCCATACAGACCTTTGAAATTAACACACAGTGTTTGGGAGGCTTGTTTAGCTTTTTTTCCTTTAGATGTATCTAGTCTATAACTGCTTTAAGTTGATTGTACAAGAGGGTTGTGGTTAGGTTTGCTTCACTGTCAAACTTGGGACTGGAAATTTGGTCTGGGCCTTTTTTTGGTGTGGTGTTTTGTTTTTTTTAATTTATGACTTCTTTTCCTGAAGGGAAAGGGAGAATTTATTCAGGAATGTTTTGAAGGACAGACTTTTAATATAATTCATATACCCCTAGTGATAGGACCAGGGGTGATGGTTTCAAGCTGCAAGAGGGTAGGTTTAATTTGGAAGCCAGGAGGAAGTTTTTCACAATGAGGGTGGTGAGACACTGGAACAGGTTGCCCAGGGAGGTTGTGGATGCCCCCTCCGTGGAAGTGTTCAAGGCCAGATTGGATGGGGCCTTGAGCAACCTGGTCTATTGAGGGGTGTCCCTGCTCATGGCAGGAGGGTTGGAACCAGATGATCTTGGAGGTTCCTTCCAACCTGAACCATTCTATAAATCTATGAAAAGCACAGTGAAACATAATTAATGGAAGTCTCATAAATGCATAGATATTTATTAGTTGATATTTGGGGAATTATCTGAGCATTCCAATAATAAATTGCTTTATCAGTTATTGATAGCACTTACATTGATGTAAATCACAAATATCTGAGCAGTCAGGTTCACACTGACTTAATTTGGATTAGAAGATAACCTTTTCCCATCTCTGCAGTTCCTGGATGTGAATAAATGTACAGCTTTGGTGCTACATTAACTGGCAATTGCATGAGATTAGTTTTTCTGCTGTATTTTCTTAAGCTTAATATACTGAGGTATCATGAGAGCTGGTTTGGTTTGGGGATGTCAGAAGCTGTAGGTTTTGGTGACTTTCAGATTCTTTTAAGTCTCTGTCAGTGTGAATGGAAAATGCATAGCTGAGCAGAGGATTGTCAAGGGTTAGGGCAGGGTTGGCCGCTAGATGAATGACAGATGCTGTCTGTTAACCACTCTCACTTCCCAAAAGGGAAGAAAAAGAGAATAAGGCAGAGGCACTTCTAGATTGGAAAAAAAACCCTAAAACAGATTTAATGAAAAAGAAACATGTAGAAATATATACAAAAGCAAACTCCTCACCCCACACCCCACAATGGCCATGACCACTAATGCTGTGGGCAGGCACTGGGCAAGTCCCAAGCTGGATTCATAAGCAAGTGGGAACTGGATTCAGGATCTAGATTCTGAAACTTGATTTAGGAATGCATGCAGAGTGGACAGAGTCCTTCTTGGATGCCAAACACTGAAGAAGAGAGACTGACCTTCTGGTCTCTCAGCTTTATACTGAATATGACATGGAATATCTTGCTGATCAGTTCAGAGTCACCTATCCTGTCCACTCCTTTCCACAGATGTGGTCTCTCACTCACTGCACCCCATTGTGGTACACAGGATTAGCAGTGACCTTTCTGTATCCCAATCCTTGGTAGTAACTGTAAGTATTAAATTATCACATGTAGAAGCAGACATGGCAAAAAGTATACCATTGACTTTGCAAAGTACAGTTAGTTAGAAAAGACCGAGCTGGAAAGTAAATCAGTGAACAGATTTATAGGATCATAGGATGTTAGGGGTTGGAAGGGACCCAAGAGATCATCGAGTCCAACCCCCCTAGTTCTGTTCTAGCTCATACCAGGACAAGGATATGGTTATTTGGAGAGGAGGAGTGACAAGTGTGCTTGATTTTTACTTGTTTTGTAGAAAAAGCTAGCAACCTAGCAGTAAAACGTACTTATTAATGCCTTCAGTGGAAATAGTATCTTTCAATTATATCCAGTATGTGGCTGTTTTCTCTGTGTTGGAACATACCCTCATAAAAGAAAAGGAAACTTCATGGAGGCTTCATGGGAAAATAGATCTATATTCATCTGTGGAGAATGTGATTCATTAGATTTTTACCTATCATGGCCAAGGATATGATGCTTGGAGAGCTCTAACCCTTGGACTGCTGCCTCTGTGGGTCATGGGGTAAATGGGTTTTGTAAGTTTTTCAGGACATTTTTCTGTTTTTATGCCAGAGCAAACATGAGAGAATGCCATGTAGGTGCCACGTAGGTTAACAGAGACAAGACCAGGTCCATACTTCAGGTGCTAAACTGACAGCATTTGGGAGGCATCAGGTTAGAAATATTTGTTCTTGGTTCTATTTTAACTGAACTTACTGACTTGCAAATATCGATAGTTTTAATGCAAGTCCCAGTCTATTTGGATTTAAAGCATTGTTAATTATGGGTGGGAAGGTTTTGTTTACAGAGGAGAAAAGTTCTAGGCTTTATTCTATAGAACTCTGCAGTAAATGTGTATGCTAAAATTCCATAATTCATGACTTTTCTCATAATTTCTAGTAATTAAAAAACACATTGATGCCCTTGATCTAGATATTTTCTCAAAGTAGTTTGTAATAGATAATTGGGGTTAGAAAAGTGCCATAAAATATCTAGGCTGTCCTATTTATAATATAGGCTATTTTACAGAAGGGCAGGATCTCAGGTAGATTTATTTCTTTTTTTAGCTTCATAATAATTAACATAGGCAAAATAAGATTACATGTCCTTGGTTAAGACCAACAGCAGTTTTAAATACTATGTTCACAAGACCATGTGCTTTATTTCTCAGCATTCCCTTCAGAAGAAATCTCTAAGCCTTTTGTGCTGTTAATTAGCAAAGCAGTATAGCTTTGGTGAACTGAAATCACAATTCTTATTTAATAGTCTTCACTATAAAGTCCCCATAATTGCTCATCATTGGTCACATATATGTGTGTGCATATAGTTGACACATCACTAGCTGGAGAGGAAAAGATGAAAAGTGAAGAAGCCACTGAACTATGTTAAACAATTGTGGGAATAACTCTCATTTTCAAGACTTTTGCACACATAACTCTGAACCATGGAGCTCTATTCAGATAGATTTGTCTGTTTCAATATACCAACACCGTAACTTCCAAAAGGTCAATTACAGAGGACTTCTGCCTTTTTTTTTTTTTAGCTGCTTTGGAGGGAGATAATTTGGTTTGTAACTTGACAAACCCAAGTTAAGTGTTTTTTCTAGTGCAATGTTAACATCAGAAATGTAATTTCTGGTGGAATTTTTCTTTTCCTAGATTTTGCTCTTCATCAAATACATTACTTTGAGGTCTCAGACGTTACAGTGGCAGAAGTAGTTTATTCAAATGTTCCTGAGATTCCAAAGATTAAATAATCAGTATATTACACAGATGCTGAAAACAGAACGATTTAAGAAACTAAGAAATCCTGAAGATAGAATATCAGAGTCTTGTTGATGGTGAAACTTTAAGTGCCCTTGTTTTTAAAAGTCCTTTACAAGAACCTCTTTGTATGAGCTGGTGATGTGGTAGGCTTTTCAATATTAATTCCTAGTCAGAATACACTTAATAAATCATTATCTGCTTAAGTGATTATGGGTAAGACCGACTTAATAAAGTCTGGCTATTCCTTCTGGCTATTATATCACAGAGCTTAGATACACACACACACACGCACACTATGCCATTGAATCAATAAAATTGAAAAGAAAGTTTAGGAGGAGGGCTATTTATTTAGGCATTCACCCTTGAAATCCTCTCTTAAGTAATTTACCATGATTAAGAACTGTTCTTCTTTGTTAGGGTTGTTATTCTGGACTTTTTGCCTCCCAGTGTGGATCATCAGTGTATTATATGTGAAAAACGGAACATTGGGGTGCAACACTGTAACAGAGTGGTTATTGATACGGGAGTTCCCTGAAGCTACTTTCATAAATTGAACGTCCTACAGAAATTGATGTTCTTGTATATTAATGATTTTTTAACATCCATGTATGAAATCAATATCAAAAGGAAATTCTATGAATGGTAGCTGACCTGCGCTCTTCTTTATTTAGTATTTGTATTGTTTGTTCAATAAAACCTATGTAGTACTTTCCAGAAGCTTCAGCATCTGGCCTGCTTCCAGAATGTTTTTCTCTAGCTAGTGTTTGGAATAGGTGGAGATTATATACCTGTCTAAGGGATTAAACACATTCTTTTTATAAGTGAAGCTCAACAGGGCTTTTACTTATGGTCGTGGACAGCACACTCCTCATCAGCATTCTAACTTATCTATTTCTCTTTCTCTTCCATTTCATTTCTGTTTAGGACATTTTCTGACTGCTGGCTACGTTAATCTTCAGTAGTGCCTGAGGGATTTTCCTTGTCTGCTTCTTTGGCATAGTCTTAAATTAGCTCTGTTCACTTTTGTTCAGTATATATGTCGGATAATTAGTATTTTTTGATAGTCTTCCTGCGACTGGTGATTTCAAGTCAGAACATTTTTTGGCATGATATTAGTGTTTTCTTTCTTGCTACTAAAACTCCAAATGTTCTGTCAGCAAAGCTAGTAGCTTGACTCTGCTCTTCCTGGACTGACAGATAGGAAGTGTTATATTCCATTTTCTTCAGTAAAGCACAAACAAAACAAATAATTTGATTCTCCAATGCCAGGCACCTTTTTCATTTTATGTAGGCTGGCTAGATGTAACATGTTAAAGACAGCTCAGTGGGGCTTTTCTTGCTTGTTTCGTTTTTGCTTTTCTCCCTTCCCAGTGAGCAGTTCTGAACATCTAATTTGGGAGATCACAATGGTTACCTATCACAATTGCAGTAAAATTTCCCCAGATTACTTTATTAGGCTTCTATGTCATCATACCTGCTGACTGCTATTCCTCAGGTCCTGCAAAAATATTCTGAGTGTCTAAAAATGAAAAGACATGCTTGTTCAATCACTGGTTGGTTGATGGTTTATAGAGTTGCTGTCCTGTACACTCCTTCCTTGTAAGAAATTAAATTGTTGATTCTTCATTCATCTTTTTTTTGCCTACTGTTTCTCCTCCTCTTTCCCATACTATAGTGGCTCAATGATGCAGTGACTACTGAGAAGAGTCTACAATATTGAAGCAGAAAATGTTCATCTGTCTGTATGAAATAAATGTCTGTGATGTCTGTCTACAGGGTGGTAGCTTTGAAATGCAATATATCATAGCTTCCAAAATTTTCTAGGCATGTTCAGGGTGAAAATAGCCTGGACGAAGAAGAAAGGGTCGGTGGATTTTGGTTGAAGGGGGAAATAAAGTGATAGATGTCTCCAACAACCTGTTGATGCAGCTGCTTGGGAGAGCCAGCAGCTGTAAACACTTGTGGGTGAATGCCACAGTGGATTGCAGCAGTCTTCCCAGTACAAACTAAAGCATTGGCTGCCTTTGGAGGAAGATGCTTCCCTTAGGAAGGGAGCAAATAAATTACAAAAGCCAAAGGAATAGCCAGAGGAGTGAGAGAATAGAAGCAGGATGGTAGGAAGACAGTGAGAGACAGACATAATGGTATCTTCTTCTAAAGGGCTTTCTGTGAGGTCTTTTCAGCCTTCAGAATTCTTGAAGTCTGCTTCTCTGTGCAGTACTAGCTTTGGTATATCACGTTCAAATTCAGACATCGCTCTGCTTAGCTTGACATAAATATTTCCAATTTCTGATCTCTTCTGCTTCTTACTATCCTAGTGCCCTTTTCAGTATCCCTGTACATTCTGAAGCGACTGATGTACCATGCTAATTATCTGTCTGTTGAGTTGCTGGTTTCACTAACTTTATCCTTCATCCAAGGCTATATGCTTCATGGATTTTTATCTTCTTTTCTCCCAAGAAAACAGAATTAGACTTCAAAAAGAACTGAATATGAACTGTTAATCAAAGTTGAGGCCAAAAGGCAAGAACTCCATATCGTAAATAGTAAAGGTACGGCAATGAAACACAGTTAAAAAATATTATTCCACTCAGATCAGGCTACATATTCTGATAAAATAATGAGCAATGAGGAGTTGTGTCCTGGAGAAATAAATGGGGGTTGTCTCCACAAATTTATTTGATTATCCAAATTAGTTGTTTCTTGTAATACTCTCTCAACCATTTCCACCACTACTGCTAAAATATTCATAACTCCTAACAGAATATTTCCCTCTTAATAGAGTTTGTTCAGTCTCAAACACTGCCTAAGCTTGTTTTCAAAGTGCTGAATCATAAAGACGGAGGTACACAATACTTATGCTTATTGGTAGATAAGCTTAATTAACACTGTATTTGCTACTTATTGTGCAAGTGGTGTAATTATCAGTTCTTGTCACAGGTCATTGCCCACTAGGAGAAAAATTTTTTGGCTTCATTTGTTTAGAAGTCTACCAGAATTTGATTCTTCTTAGTGGAAACATCCATGTCTATGTTTTGGTCTGATTTTTTTTTTATATTTCTTATGGAATGACTCCTAAAAGATTATATGATTTGGTCTCAAGATTGTAGGAATATGTTATTTTTTGCTGTGTTCAGTTTCCTACTTCTTTTTGGAAAAATTTTAGCTCCTATTTACTTTGGAACCACATGCTTGAAATTTGCTAACAAGGTTTTGGTTGTGTTTGGCGCTTGTGTTTCATTGAAAAGGGAAAAGAAAAATCCCTCTAAGCCCTACAAATCCCAACATTCCCGACCAAGTTGCAAGCTACTCAAGGTTTCAGTTTTGCTTCACTTGAGATCATTTCACTTGGATACGGGGGAATGAATCCAGAAAGCTTTGGCTAAAGGCCAATCTTAACTATTATTGCAACTTCGAATAGTAGGTTTGAGTTTTGAGACAGCATATTGTGGTGTCAGTTTTTATGCAGTGATACTTTGAAAGATACTCTGGAGACTATGAGAGGCTTTGGACTCTCTCACCCCCCAATCCCTAATTTGGAAACAAATTGCGAGATAAATTTGCAAAAATTGAATGTTGACATTCAGATTGTTTTTTGAAAAGGGAAATAATTTTCTAATTTCTGTAACAAGACCTGCATGTGTGCATATAACAACCTGGATTAATGACCTCTGGCGAGGACCATGTACCAGTTAGTAGCAACTGATGTCTGTATCAGAATGCTCTTGTTAGTAGGTAGGAAAAGCTGTATTTTGAAAGTACTTACACTTTTTTAGCAGCTGCAGTGGTACAGTGCTGATGAAAATCTTTGCCACAGCACTTGGTGTTTTTTGTGGTTTACTCATTCACAGAATGTGTGGAGACAGGTCCAGCAGGTAAGCTGAAACACAGGTTTCTCTCAGTATGTTCCCTTCTTCTATGAGGAAAATTAGAATGATCAGAGCTAGAGGAACTGTCTGATATTTGACAGTCTTAGACCAAAAGCTAATCCTCTTGTACAAAATTAGGTGGCTCAGACAGATGTATGTTTCATATTGGAACCTTTATAAAGTCCAATTGACTTCAGTAGGACTCCGTGTGAGAACAAGCAGCTTTATAATGCAACAATGAACACTTGTATATTCAGTGCTACCTTCAACTGCAGTCTCATTCGCAGAGAGAACAAGAACCAGAAAACAAAATGTAATTAATCTAAGCATATTGGATGCTTGTTGAAATTCACCTGTCCTAGAATGTTCATTTATCATGATTATGACTAAACAATCAAACTAAGAAAGGTGCTGCTTCTTCATTGATGCAAAATGATGATTTATTACTTTGTTTTTTTAGTAATAGTTAAATCTAATGGACGTTTCTGCATGACAAATCATTCATCTGAAGAGTAAAATTAGACAAGTTACTCTTTCATGTAGAACATTTCACAGTAATTCATGGAATGCAGAAAATTTGTATCACTAAATAACTGCTAGAGCACTGGGTGCATATAGAAATTGAAAAATCACATGCATATTAATGTTTTCATATGAAATAGTCTCGTGTTTGTAAAATTATATAAATTTTACCTAACCTGTTTGCAAACTGCATTGCCAAATCATATCGTGAGTGGTCTTATTCTTCTTCCCATCATTGTGCATACACATAGGACTACCATTAACATTAACAAGGTACACTTACACCAGAGTGAGAAAATCAGTAAGGTGTCTACTCTAGGGCATGTGCTGTATTGTTAGTTTACGTAGCCCTTATATATCATCTTCCATCTTTAATTAGTGCATTCTATAATTAGAAATGATGCTTTCCAACTGATGAAACTCCTAGAGTGAATCTCAGTCTACTAACTCAGCCCGGTATATGCATTTTTTAGTGTGGAGTGCAGTAGAATGAATATTTGTAAGGTGTGTACTCTGACGTCTGTGCTAAGATATCTTTTTTTAAAATCTTACTGGATCGGGGTTGGGGTTTTTTTGTTTTATCATTTGTTTTATTTTAATTTAGGAAGAGGTAGTTTAGTATTGCTTCTAGTTATTTGCTCCCAGGCAGCTCTTTGGAAAGATCCTCCTGAGTAATCACACAGCAGTCAGCTGCTGGGTTAAGGCCTTGATACAGGGTTCTTCAGTGTAGCAACAGGAATTCTACGGACTTCATAAAGAAGAATCAGACTTCAAATGCCTGGACTAATGCAAGATTTTACATCATCTTTTGATATAAGTTTCTGTAAAAGTCTAGCTTCTTTACTAAGTCTAACACTTTTGCAGTAGCATATGTTTTAATCTAGTTCTAGTCTCTTTAAGTCATCACAAAAACTTCAGACAGACGGTGTTCTAATTAAACCATTTGCTGTAAAGGGAGCTAATTTATCCTTTGTTTGTGCTAGAACTGTGGTTTACAGAGGACTTCATGTTCACTCTGGCCTGTGGATTCATTGTAGCAGTGTACATTTATATAATTGAAATATCTGCAGGCCAGCAGTGGACCTGTTTTATTGAGTGCAGTTCCTACAGTGAGATAGGGCAAAGAAGACTAATCTGTTGAGAAACAGTCCATCACCTAGGATCTCTCTTTTTAGTCTTGGAAAGTGCAGGGTGTAGGAATCAGAGCAAGCTCTGAATGAGGTAAGGGATAGTTATTTGGTGATGATCTGTCTCGTTATACTGGCAAGATCTACTATCCTGGCAAACATAATGCCAGATAACTGATATAAGGGTTGGACTCTTCTCTCACCCTCAGGTCCTCTACCCTCTGTTTACTCCCTATTCAGTTGAATTTTCTGGAATTGCCTCTGGCCAGAGAATGGGTCACCTGGACACTGTCTTGTTACTACAATCAACAGTAGCCTGTGATGATGAAATGCCTGTGCGAATGGAAAAGATCTGTGCTGTATTCCTGTTGTACGGAGGTCGTGATTCTGTATGAGAAGCAGTATCTGTGATATGATGCGTCTAATTTCTTCCTGTATTGTTAGTATTTTCCAGTGTTTCAGCATTCAGTTTTATTTCCACATAAGTGTTCAGTGAACTGCTGTACTTTTTTTGTGTAGTCCTATTAGTCTCGGACCAAGAACTTAGTAACATCACTTTAGTGGAATTCTATGTTTTTGTTCATCAAAGCTATTGGATTAATTCTGCTAATGGTCTTTGGAATCAACAAGGTGGTAATTTCAATTAAAGTTGAGAATGTTATGGCATTGTTTCCTTGTTACTGTTTGTTTGAAAGCCACTGTCATGGCAAGGTTCATAATAAAAAACCCAGCAGCAAAAATGAGAGGCTAGAAATAGATAACAAGTAGGTGAAATGATTAGCTGCTGGAGACAGAGTCTTGTAAAAAAGCTTCTTAGGAAAACAAATTACTATTACTGAAACTAATCTTTTATGTGCAAGGAAAAGTTAAACTGTTACTACTAACAAGTATTACAGAATCCCTCGCAGCCTGGTTTTACTGTTTGCCAGTAAACAGAACCAAAGGATCACGGAATTGTTGAGGCTGGAAAAGATCTCTGAGATCATCAGGCCCAGCATCTGTTACAGAGGGATCACTTCCTGGTGGTGACACTACCTTTGGGACTAGTATCTTCTTTTAGTTTCTAATTTAACTTTTAATTTCTTATAGGTTTTCTTAAACATGTTTTTGAACAAATTATTTCTTTGTAATACTCTTTTTTTCTTTCTTCTCTAGGATGTAACCTATTTTATCTTAATTAAACTAAGAACTGTTTCACTTCTTAGGAGATATAAATGTCTTTGTTAGACCAGGTGTTATTAGTATTAGGTTACTTAAAAACTCTGCTCTATAGCAGAAAAAAACCTTCTCTATTCTTTCCCCATTGATATGATATTGTGCATGTTCCAGCGTGAACTGTTTACTGTAGTGAACCTTCATATTGTATACAACAAACCAAATTTTCTCAGGGACAGAATGCACAACATTCCTCATTGGTAGTGGTGTAGATGCTCCTTCTAAGTTCATTCCCTGTAAAATAATAACAAAAATATCTCAGGATGGATTAAATACCAGCATGCTCTGCTTCACCTGGAAAGGCCAAAAATTTGGGTTTTGTTCTTACACCCCCAATACAGGGAAAAGGAAGAGAAAACAGCCAGTGAGTCTGGAAGTTGTTCTGTATCTTTCACATAACCAGGCAAAGCTTCCTGTTCAGAGTTTTCCAGGCTTTTCAGGAAGATGACATCATGTGGATATCAAAAGGTCATTATAAGTTTAAGTGGAAGAGCTAATGAGTAGTTGGAGGGGTTTTTCTGACTTCAGTAGATGAATATTTAGCTACATGAAGCACAGGAGGATATCTGGTCCCAGCTCTGCACATGATGATGATCTCGATTTTTATTGGCAGAGTTTTTTCAGTTCTTCTGGACATTCTATGATCTAACTTTCTAGTAAATGTGATACTGCCTACCCCTGATACTGGGATAGTACTTTATTTTAAAACAATTTTAAAAAAAAGGTCTTCCAGGTTTTAAAAAAACGTAATTCTGTCATTCTTCATATACACTCACTAATCAAACAGAACTTGAGAAGTACCTTGGTGCCTGCCATCAGCAGTAAATTTTTGCCTTTGATATTTTACAGGCAAGATGTAAAAGGAAAGGATATATACCATGGGGCAGATTGCTCAGCAAATACAGTTGTAGAAGAAATTTGGAAGCCTCTGTGCAATTCCTATGGCAACAAGTGTATGTTCTTTTTCTTTCTTTTCTTTTCTTCTTTTTTTTTTTCTTTCCACTGAAGGGTTCTTCCCTTTTTAACTAAAGGTAATTTCTGGTTATGCTCTTGATATTTACAGAGCTGTATACAATTGTGTTTGGGATGGTGTTTCAGCACTCATTGCATTTGTAGTCTAGAGTCAGTTCTAGCTATTTTTCGGAATAACATATGAGAAATATGTGACGTTACACTAAGTAGGAAACTTGGCCATTCACAGTGTTGTAATGTCTAGCTAAATAACTATAGCAGGACTGGAGCACTTTTCTGACCCAAAATCTGCCTGCCCTTCTAAAGAGCTATCTTGGCTTTGTGTCAGAGAGCTCTGTGGCTCCTTTTTTTCAGACAGTATGTTTTTTTCAGATGAAAAATAGGAAAACACTGCAAAAATACTTTTTACTGAGTGTGTTCGTGCATGTTGACAATGTATTTCCAAGCTCTGGAGAGGAATGACCTTTGGATTTGCCAGTGGGAGAAATTTATAGTTTCTTATAAAAGTTATATAGACACAGATTCAATTTGGAACTCTGAAAATGGAAACTTTATTACAAAAATTAAGATATATGGTAAAGCACAAGGGTTTTGTTCCAATAGTTAGTTGCATCAACAGGAATAAAATTTGATGTACATATTTCAAAGAATTTGACAAATAAATTATTACCTCTTAACTGCTTCCCCTTATTTTAACCAAGCTATTTATCATAGTTTATGAAAGTTTTCTGGACAAGAAGGTCTCTTGGGTCTCTCTTGCTTGTCTATAAAATACAGCACTGAGAAATTATATCCTGATTTTGCTGGAGTACCGGAATATGTGGAGTTCCCAATGAATTGGAGTACCTCCTGCCACTGCCCTAAAAGATCCTTTGACTTACTCTCCTTTCCTTTTGAAGGGAGATGGTGTGTTTGCTATCTTTATACAGACTTTCTGATGTTAATTTGAACATTTTTGCACACTTGTATTTGAAATAGAAAGAAAAGCATCACTGCTAATAGATAGGAGAACATTTCAAATGGTCTCTTAAGCATACAACACAAACCAGGAAGTTTAGTTAGAAATTTCCTCAGAAGAAAGGAATCCCACAGGATTGTCATGCTACTAATGTAACAAAATGCTTCCTCCCTTAAACAGGGTGTCATTTCTCTATTTTCAGGAGTTCAGACCCTCTTAGTCCTTTTTTTTTTTTGTCCCTTTGATATTAATGTTTGCAAACCTTGAGAGATTCAGTGTCACTCTTCAGAGTTTTGACAACGTGTTGCTGGTCAGATGGTGCAGCAATGCCTTAGAAGGGTGTCTCAAAGTGTATAATTTTGACATGCATTCCCAGGGAAAAGATTGAAGAAAATATACTATGCATGTATTCATGTAAATGAAGAAACTCCTATAAAACGAGTTGTGCATCACAGAGAGCAAGTACATCAAAGTGGTAGAAGAAAAGTCAGGCAAAGCTGTGTTTTAAGGCTGACGTACATATCTCAGTACACATCAGAAAGTAGTCTTAACTTTTATGTGGTGTTTTATCAGAACTCTTAATTTGGTGTTTGCATTATGCCACAGAGCTCCCTAGCATGTAGAGGAATTTTTCTAAGAGGATTTGTGAGTTACAATTCATGCCTAAAGCTATGCTTGTCCATCAATAGACTGCGGGTAGCTGTTATTCTGCAGTTAATTAGCTGAGGTTTTTTATAGGTTCAGTTCTTGTGCTATTTTCATTGCTCTTGCTGCTTAAAAGTAATAAAATGGAACAAAACTCTAGAACTAATATATTTTGATAGACAAATGACAGTATTTGAAAGAACAATACTAATTTATATATTCCCTATTTGCTAAACATTTGGGCTAAATCTTTGTCTCATAGTCATTTAATATGCTGTGTTTTATACATTCACAGCTGGATTCTTTCTCCTGCCCGTGAGGTTGCCACTGTTATGTTTTTCTAAATTGAGTCCTGTATTTTTCTAGTGTAATGACCAGGCAGTGAAACTGAATTGCAAATCGATTCTTGCACTTATTTTAGCTAGACAACAATTGGTCTTACAGTGCTGATTAATTGTGCTACACCATGTGTCCTTTGAGAATTTAGCAGCAGGTATTTTGGAACTCCTAATTTGATCCTTCAGTCAGGAACCTTTGCAATGTGATATGAAAGAGTCTCAACAATAAAAGTGGTTTAATGAAACTTTATTGATAATACACAACATTTCTGAAGAACAACTAATTTCTTTCTATATGTTATTTTTGTAATGTTTTATCTGTCAAGCATTATTAAAGAAATGCTTCCAATTTGATTGCTCTTCTGTTTGCTTGCTCACCTAACTTATGCATGTCACATACCTCAGGAAATTATACACAGTGGCTTGGAAACTTTATGACACCATTTAAAAATACTATTTTGTAAAGAGTGTAATTATTAAAATATTAGTCTAGGAGCATCAAAAGAAATCTTTGCTTTCATTCCTGATTAGCTATAGGACATGGGGATTTTTCTAAGTTTTATTTTTCTAATCCCAGCTAAATTATTTTTGGTCATTTTGAATAAATGAAAAATTAAACCAGAAAAAAAATCATCAGGTCATCAAGAATTCTCATACAATTTTGTGGCCTACATATTACCCCAAAGAACTAAAATTTGTATAACTGAACTCCCCAATTTAGAAGTCCTGCATGGTATTTTTTATTTTAAATTATTATCTAGAAATTGACTGTGTTACAAGAGTGACTTGGAAGGTAACAGGCAACTGAACTGCGCATGTGAGCACTCCTCAGTACGATGCAGAAATTTAATGTGTTGATGGAGTTGTTCTTTTTCAAATTCCACTTTGAAAGTAAGCACTTCATGACTTCTGTGAGTGAGAAGTTTTTCCTTAGGACAGGTTGCAGTTAGAATATTTTCAGACCTTCAGGTCAGAAAAGGTAGGCAGATGGTCCTAAACATTCTCTTAGTGTGTTGTCAATTCTGATGTTTGCTGTAGGTGTGTGACTTGTATTGCTAGCAACTTTAATAAGAGCGATGGAATATTGAAAATGTAATACAGACAAACTTTCTTCCTCTGCTCTTAATCCTCATTATCAACGCTTTCCTTCTAATGAGTCACAAATGTGTTAAAATACTTCAATCCAAACCTGATATGTAGCCATTGAAAAATGAGACAGAAATGAAACTGTGTAGGAAGCAAGCAAAATGCTGGTTAGAAATGTGTATATTCATTTGCCTGTTAGCCATAGGCAGCATGGTGTGGGAGAGCTTTCATCTGTTAAAATTAGTTGCTTTGTCACTGCTGCTTCACTTAGCTGAATTCTTGCTAGTGAAAAAAAGGATTTTGGAATGTTAGTCGTATTACTTTTCTGTGTCAAGAAAAGGGAGAATAGTAAGTCCTAAAATCAAATGGCTATTGACTTTTCTTTGAAAAAGATGGTGGAATTTTTGGTGGATAAGAAATTACTTGGGTGGTTGCCTCCAGAGAGTAGTGACTAACAACTTGATACCCAGATAAAAATTGGTGTCAAGTGTTGTTCCTCAAGGGTCCATTCTGGGGCCAGTGTGTTTAATATTTTCATCAGTGATATGCCACCAAGCTGAGAGAGTGCTGAAACACTACCATAGATTGCACAGAGATGAGGTGGAGGGCCTTGTGATGTTCAAGGTCAGACTCTGAGCAACCTGATAAAGTTGAAGGTATCCCTGCTCACTATAGAAAAGTTGGACTAGATGACCTTCTTGCTCACCAAGAAATTGGTGGTGGTGTACTCTTTGCCTGTGAAACTGTTGTCATTGCAAGTAATTTGGCTCTTTTATTTTACTTGGCTTTGCTTTTGGGTTTGTTATTAACTATCCAAGTTTGATAGCACTGCTCTGGATCCCTTTCTCTTCATCCTCTCTCCCCTGCTACATTTTTTAACTGGAAGAATGGACAGAAACTCTTACAATGATCTCTTTTATGTTAAGACTCAGACTGGGGGAAATAACATTTGTGCTCTGTTCTTTCCTCAGGCTGTTAGAGGTCAAAACATTGAGACTCATGGCTTAAGGCTGAATACTATGCAGTGGGGCTCTAGGTAGTGGTGTGCAGAACTGGAAAGTTGCTGCAATATAAACAAATGTATTTGAGGAAATAGGATTTGCAAGACTAGAAATTCAATGAGAAGCAGTTAGCTGGTGAAAATTCTGTAAGAACAGGTCTGTCTCAAAGTTCTAGCATTAAAACAGATTATTTGTAAGTTTTTGCAGGAGCAAATATCTAGAGTTTGTTGGATTTTGTGACTGAAGTATAGATTAAAAATACTGTTGGGTAGTATTGGACTGGCAATTCTTTTCTCTGATGGTCTCTGTTAGGGCTGACATTATTTTGCAACTTGTAGGATATGTGTTATTGCTGAGGATACACAAAAACCTACTTTTTCACTACTTGTTCTGTAGCACATGCTCTGATCATGGCATAATTTACTGTCCGTCTTAGAGCAGGTAGGGCCTAATGAAGCACTCTTGGCAAATTACTCCAGTGGTTATCTTTTAACAATTCAATATGAATTTGCATTCAACCTGTGCTGTAGCAGACTGTGACCATGCTGCAGATTGGTGAAACAAAGGATCTTGCAGTTCTTTCTGCTTTCATTGCAGCAATAATTAAATACTATCTCAAAATCAAATATTGTTACAAAACATAACTCAGAAGTATTATGAAAGCTTCAGATGCAGAGCACATTGAATTTCTGATGTAAATGTCTGGAGGCTGCTCATTTTAAATTTTTTTATTTCTATTTCTTTTACTGAGAAATAATCAGCAGTGCTATTTTCATAACTCAAAGGTGAGTAGCAGCCACTGCCTTTAGCAGCATATTAGCAGTTCATTCTGTGATACTCTGTTAGATAATAGCTCTACCCACTGCTCTCAGGAAAAGAAAATCCTAGAAGATTGTCATTAGTAGCTGATTATTCCTCCTTTTAACCATTCTTCATATGAGAGCTGGTGACTTGCAAGCTTTCACCAATTTCTGTTTTTGTAAGAGCACTTGGCAATACTGCTACTCAGAAATGCTTAGTCTGAGTTTGGAGGTTCTTCTCTAAGATCCGTGACTCACCAAATTTAAGTGAATTCTCTCAGGCTTACTTTGAAAATGGAGGGGGTTTTTCCTGGTGAAATTCCTTCTCAGGTCCTCCTGTTGTGTGCAGCATTAATGATAGGGGATGTCTCCCTACTCCTTCTTCATGCAGCTTGCTTTTCTGTTCTGTGTGACAAATGCAGCTCTACAGTGGGTCTCTGCCAGCTCTTTGGCTTTGCATCAAAGACCTGCAAGTGTTATGATATAAACATCTAGTTGCCTTGGTTTTGTACAACAACATCTTTTACACTGATGAACTGAGAAGATTAATATTTTCCTTTTAGAACTAACATGCCCAAATGAATGGAATTCCCAAATGATTGAAAATTCCAGTTATTTAAAAGCTACTGCTGAAAGTTCACCCAGTAGCTGGAGACAAGTTTATAGTCTCTGAGAAGGAGGGGAAGACAAATCTACCAATTTCATTCTGTTTTATCAATATGCCAGCAAGCATTCAGTATGTGAATGCATCTTGGGAACTTTTTTTTTCTTCAAAGTATAGTCTGTTTAATTAAAAAAAAACGTATTTGACAACTATTGATTAACATACATGAAGGTTCAGCTTTGAAGAAAGTTAGGGCATGGTGAAATACAAGGAAGGATAAGCAAGCATTAGCACCCTTCCTCTGTGTGATTGCCTGAACGTGGGAAGTCTTGTCACAGTATATAAACCCTCACGTAATGTAGTCCTTTGATGGACAAGAAATCCTAAAGCACAGCCTGCACCTCTGCTGTAGGGCTTTAAATTCTGAAGGGATTATTATGAAGGATGGCATCTCTGCCAAGTCTCCTAAATGCCAGTGAGGAAGATCTGATTTGAAATATCTTTATTTATGTGCTTTCTTGAGCGTAATGATTTGGAATTAAAAAATGTGTTTTAGCATACTGAGTAGCTGCCACTGATGTTGAATTGTAGTGGTAGCCTGTAAACACATGATGTGCACAAGCACCTTCCTTGGCTGGTAGTAATCATACTCCTCAGTGGGACTAAGCATAGAATCACAGAAGGTTTGGGATTGGAAGGGACCTCAAAAGATCAACCCCCTGAAGAGCTGAAGTTTCTTATGCAATTGAAGCTGTTTAACCATTTCACCTGGAAAACTCAGATAAAATAAAAACTTTCTTCTCTAGTGGCTTTTTCTGGAAAAACATCACGTTGCAGTGTATGTATCATCCTTCAGCTGCTTGGCCTAGTAGAAATCAATGCTTAGTTTTCAAGGGGAAAAAAAAGAAAAAGCAGACATGCATCACAAGAAATGCCAAGTTAAAAAGTAGTAACCTTATTGAATAGGAATCCTGAGGACATGTGACTACAGCAAGCTTCAGAGGTTGGCTTTTCCTTAATTGTTCAAACCAAACCCTGATAAGCTTTGAAGAGTTTTGAGGCTGTATTTTCACGTGCATGAAGTATTCTTGAACGGTTTTCCTGATATGTCAGGTCTGAGCAAGTTTTCCATTAATTTGAGGCAGTCTTCATTTCCAGTCTGCTGTTTCAGAGCACATCTATTCCAATGTAGCTTTTACAACAAAAACTTGTTTGTATCTTGGACTCTAAATTAATGTTTTACAATGGCTCAGAGCAATGATGCAGTGTGTGGAGCTGACACATCCTTACACTTCTTCATGTTAGCTTTAAGGTACCTCCCAGTTTCTATTTCTGTTGTTCTGATACCTTAAGAATTGTCTTGTTTGCACTAATCTGTCTGGATATTTTGGGAGAGAAGAAAAATATGGAAGGTAATATGAAGGAAGGAAGCAAGCAGCCCTGTAGTGATTATCATTAGTGTTCACAGTATCCTTACAATGATAACAACCTAGTGAAAAAATTGCTTGCATGTAGCCACGTTACAGGACATCTCTTTGTGTTCTTGATGTATCCTTGGTTGTATGTGAATCTTTACTTCTTGTACTTGCTAATGTAAACAGAAACACTAACGATGGTGTGCATTAGCTTAGCTGGTTTACCTCTTTTGTTTTGATTTGTGATTTCTGAAACCTTCGTGATGCAGGAAAGTAAACAATATGGTACAATCTTCTAGTATGGACAAGATCTCCATTTGGTAAATTGTAATGTGTGTGAGCTTCCTGAAATGTACGGATGGGAGGGCAGCTATTCTCAAATTGAAATTTTTAAGCCTATAAAAAACAAATGAAAGCAAGTCACATGCCAGGTCATAAAGCTGCCGTAGTTCCTTGTAGCTTCTGTGGTGAGAAAAAAAAAAAATCACTGAGAGGAAATTAGATGCTACTTCATTGAAATGCCCATCTGGTAACATGTGAGAACATGAGACTTGGACATCTTCTGCTCTAAATAGGCCTGGTAATGTTTCTTTAAAGGTTTCCTTGTGAAGGGAGGTTTTACA
This sequence comes from Upupa epops, assembly GCA_013397515.1. Taxonomy (NCBI): domain Eukaryota; kingdom Metazoa; phylum Chordata; class Aves; order Bucerotiformes; family Upupidae; genus Upupa; species Upupa epops. The sequence goes on from VZRI01003309.1 coordinate 574,107, forward strand.
GAAAACTTGTTCTGTCAGACCAAGTGTAGACTAATGCTTGAGGACAGTCAGACAGAAGTGAAAAATAACAATTTAAAATGCCTAACAGTTGACCGTCCTGGAAGGAGTGCACCTCACTCCTTCCTAGTATTGATCTGCTCTATATTAATTATTCAAAAAATGAAAAAGGTTTTTGGTTTGTTTTCTCTTGTATGGTCCAAAAGTTTTACTGTGTGATACTTTTTTTCATTATGTGAAATCAATGAAGTACATGCAACAGAGATAGACAAACACTCAGTTTCTATGAGTAACAAATTGAATTTCTGGCACAAACTTATTTCCAGGAAAACACTCAATGAACTTCATTAAGTATAACAAATAAACTTGAAAAGAAATCTCCGGTCCTCCACTTGGAAAGTTTTGAGGGTTTTTAGTAGCTCTTTTCACACCAAACAGTGACTTCAGTTTGATAGGCTGATAATTTATGATACATTATTATTACTAAGCACTATTGATTGAAGTAAATATGTGATACTGGAATATCAGTGTTAGATCATCCAAGTGTGTCTTCCTGTAATATCTCCACTGATTTGACTGGTTTTTTTGTTTGAACAGAAAAGTGATTTTTAGGAGTTGAGACCCAGTGAGTTTGTGTATTACCCTCCACAGTCACATGTCATCTGGATTTAATGGTTGGGTTTTTTTGGCAGTGCTCAAATATGTGGCTATTTTTTGTAAATTTTTTAAAATTATTTTTTAGCTTGTAAATGTTGCAGGCTAAAGAACCACACATAGACACGGAAACTGCTTGGAGTGAACCAGAATTGACCATTACTCTTCTAGTCTTCAAATACACTTTGATAAATGATCTATCCATAAGGGAGACTTGTAAGGCACTCTGGTAACAAATAGAAAATCAAGTAGAAAACATGCAAGTGAAAATAAATGTCTCACTTATGGTACTGCAGACTAAGTCCACCTGGTCTGTATCTGGTAATATTTTAGACTATCAAAAGCAGCTTGTAGTGTCTGGGGTGTTCTGGTTTTGGGGAATTTTTTCTGAATGTGTCAGTGTTTTCACAAAACTGGACAAATGCATTCTCCGTATGTACTAACTGGGAGCTGTAGTACCAGGCTTCTCTCTGAAGGACTTAAGAGCAGAGCATTTAGCAGAATGGAATGCTACCCACCATTCCACCCCTATATAACACAGGGCAATGATGTGAAGGTTTTTACAACTCCTTTCTCATTGTTTTGGGTAGCAAATGTGTGTGCAGACCCTGACTAGTATGTACAGGTGATTCTGCTTCATAATGTTTTTAAGGCTTGTCTAGCTTCTAAATTGTCTTCTTTGTCATATATTAAAAATTAAGAGTTTTTTATGTGAACCCTTTTTCCTACATGATAAACATTTCTGTGTGTAGTCCTCTGCTCTGACAGCCATTCTACGTCTGCTTGGGCCAGCTTCCAGCCCAGCATACATAGCTCTCCACAAATTTTGCACCCCTCTTGGGAATGCAGCGCAAAGCTGTAGCAGGTGAATTTCTCATTTTGTCTTTTAAACTTTAAATTGATGGTTGAGTGGATTTCTGAAAATAATTTATTAAAATAGTCTCTTTATGTCATTCAGTGAAGTGTTATCACTGTTTTTTGGGGAACCTTATTATCCTGTCCAGTATGTTTACTCATGATTCCCGTTAACTTCCTCAGAGGTTCTAACTGCAGTAGTATAATTATGTACTTGCTAAATGGCTCAGGAAGTCTAAGTGGGGTACGACTTTCCTGGCAAGAGCAAGGCAATGCTATTTACTTATAGAAATTGGACTGTTGACACTGTTAATAGTGTTTAAAGTAGATAGTTAGAGATGCCACTATCTAAATGTTTTATAATGAATTGGAATTACGCTGGAGAAAAGCTAGACTGATAGGATCATAACCATAAGGCCTGTTTGTTGTACTGATTGACACACTGTGTGTCTAATTGTTTGTTGATTTGGCATGGCTCACAGAGACATTTAATGATTCTCTCTTGGGTTGCCTTGGTTTGCATTGATCTTCCCAGACACATGGGACGATGAGATGTGAAGGATGTGGTTTAATTAGGCTACAGCTTTATTAATCTAGCTCATCTGGGAGCTCTTCAGCAATAACTTGTGAAGTACAGGTCAGGATATCTTGAGTTACTGCCAGCTGGTAGAAGTTAGTATTTGCCTCCCTAGCCTTTTACTGAGCACCTGCTGCATCTCCCTCATGTGAAAATTTCTTAGCATGGCAGTACATGTCTCTCTTGATAAGTGAGCTGTGCTGTGTAACTGCTAGAAGGGCACCCATTATTGATTAGCTTTATTTGTCCTGTTCACAGGTTCTGGATTGCTAATAGTTAATGGCTTTTACAAAACATTTTCTTTAAGTGGAGGGCATAACCTACTTGCTCTGAAATAACTCAGATATGATTATGGAAAGTAGTAAGTAGTCACTGATTATTACTTTTCCTGTTCATCATTTACACAGCTTTTGGTTTTATAACCCAGTAAAGTGGTGACAGGACTTCTCCACTGCAGTATTTCAGAACAGTTTATAGTCAGTATTGCAGAAAGGGCATATATCTATCACAAGTATTTGTGTCACTTTGTGAAGTAGAACAGAATCATCAAGGTTGGAAGAGACCTCCAAGATCATCAAGTACAACCATCAACACAGCCCCACTGTGCCCACTAAACCATGTTCGCCACTGACACAAGAGCACCTCCAGGGACAGCAACTCTATTGCTTCCCTGGGCAGCCTGTTCCAGTCCCGGACCACTCTGTCAGTGGAGAAATTTCCCTGATGTCCAGTCTAACCCTGCTCTCAGGAACTTCTAAACAGCAATAAGGTCTTCCCCTCACCTTCCTTTTCTCCAGAAGAAACAGATCTCCCAGTTCCCTCAGATGCTCCTCATCAGATCTGCCCTCCAGGTCCTTCACTAGTTTATTGTTTTCATTGGATGCACTCCAGCACCTCAATGTCCTTCTTGTATTGAGGTGCCCAAAACTGACCTCAATACTTGAGATGCCACCTCACTAGTGCCGAAGAAACTTGTGCCATTTGTACAAGATCTCTGGAGGGAAAATGGAGACCTGGTAACAGATGATATGGAGAAGGCTGAGGTGCTTAATGACTACTTTGTCTCAGTCTTCAGCAGCAAAGGCTTTAGCCACTCCACCCAAGTTCCAGTAGGCAAAGATAGAGACAGGGTGAAGGATGATCCAACCACTTTCAATGAAGATCAAGTTTGAGACCATCTGAAGAACCTAAATGTGCAGAAGCCAATGGGGCCTGATGAAATCCACCCACAGGTCCTGAGGGAACTGACGAATGAAGTTGCTGAGCCACTAGCCATCATATCTGAAAATCATGGCAGTCTGGTGAAGTTCATGCTGACTGTAAAAGGAAAAACATGGACTTGGTGAACAGACCACTTGGTAGATAATGAATGGGCTGGATGGTCGCACTCAGAGAGTTGTGGTCAATGGCCCAAAGTCCAAATGGAGAGCAGTGAAGAGTGGTGTCCCTCCAGGGTCAGTACTGGGACCGGTGCTCTTTAGCATCTTTGTTGGTGATATGGACAGTGACATCGAGTACCCCCTCAGCAAGTTGGCCGATGACACCAAGCTGTGTGCTGTGATGGACATGCTGGAGAGAAGGGATGCCATCTAGAGGGATCTGGAGGGGTGGGCCGTTGCCAACCTCATAACATTCAACAAGGCCAAGTGCAAGGTCTTGGACCTGGGTTGAGGCAGGGGGGTTGGCACTACATGACCTTTAGTGTCCCTTCCAACCTGAACCATTCTATGAATGAATCAGTATTTTTACCCAGCTATCTAGCTGTTTCCCACTCCTGGCAATTTTTAAAAAGGGCAGTGCAAACCTCTTGTGTCGCTTTGAACTGCAGTGAAACAGCATTAGACTTGTGGGGCCTTCTGTACCCAGCTGCAACTGCACAGTGCTCATTTCACCTTGTAGAGAGACCGTGGTGCTCCCTCCCTGTTGTGGGCAGTTGTATTACAAACCTCCTCAAATCTTTCTGTCTAGATTTTTCAGCTTGATGGGTATGACCCCTTCTGTAGCATCATTAGTTTCTTCTTTGCGTTGAATTAGTTTGTATTGTTGATCTGGGCATGAGGGAATGGCTCAGACTGAAGATTATGATGTCCACATACCGCTGCAGTGTATGTATGAGGCAGTGATTGCTGGGCCCTGCTTTCTGCTTCCCTGCCCTTGTCCCCTGCAGCTGTTATTGTCGTACCAGCAAAGAGAATAATTAAATTCTTGTTTGTTTTTCTGATTTTTCTGGATGCTGCCTTGCCTTTGAGGTAGAAGTGTGTTTTAGGATCCATTTTCAGTATATGCTATAGTATTCTGCTTTTTTGGAATGCAGAGCAGTATGTACGGATTTGATTTCAGCAAGACACAATATTTTCATGTGCTATGCTATATTATTGTATATTTCTGCTAGGTATGGTAATTACTGTTTGTTTCATTTATTCTAGGACTGTTGTTGGTGACGTTTAAAATAATTTCTATTAAACTGTAGAATATAAACATGTATAGCTGCAAAAAATGGTAATGTTTTTATGTTCCTGTTATGAAAGCATAGAAATACATTTGGATGAGGTCTGATATGTCTATAAAATATATGAAAGAACATGAGAAGAGGCATTTACTTCTTCATAAGTGTAAAACCTTTGCCATTCATTTTTTGATTTCTACAATCCCAAAAGGAACAGAGCCAACTGTTTTTAGCAGTTGTATGCTGCGGTTATACAGATGTTTAAGAAAACAAATTGGATTACCTAATTAAGTAGGGGGGTTAAGAATAGTCTTGCTTCTTCTGCTACACTTCCAAATTTTCTTGTCTCAGTAGCACTGACTTAATAGAAGAATAATTTGCATGCTAATTTGTTTAGTCCAGTGATGCTTCTTGTCATAGTACAAGAATCATACGTAGTTCATGCATTGTTCGTTCTCAGCCAGCCTGTGCTTGCATCAAGTGTTAGAAAATGCTACACAAGTGCAATTCCTTTGGAACTGGGTTCTAGTTGAATTGCAAATAATTTCATGTTTTAGGCCTCTTTGAGATAAAGATCTTCACTGTGAGTTTGCTGGCTGACAAGTCTCCTATCTAAAAGAGAGGAGTGAGTTCCCTTTCTGTGAGTAATTTAAATTAGAGAAAAATAAATGCTATGACAAAATGATAAATTCTGTACTGTTTTTACCTTGGTTTTGTTTTTGTCTACTCATACTCTTTAAGAGTTTTGCATTGTAATAGATAATAGTTACCAGCTGGTATGTTTGCACTGCATTTGGGTATTTCCTGAGCACTGATATTTTTTTTCCAGAGAACACCAATGTTATTACTAATTGTAAGGCACAAGTGAGACATGGTCTTTCACAAGGAATTAACTTTCTTGCTCTATTGTTGTATCTTTCCATTTAATGATATATTAGATTAGTGAGCAGCTCAGTGCACTAAATTATGGTGTGTTTTGGCTGCTCTGTGGCCTTTTTTAGCTTTGGTGGGTTTTAAGAGTATCTGGTGCTAAGTGTAGACTGAATCATCACTCTCTAGAGCAGCCATGTACCAGTGTGCTTGAATCTGTCTTGCTCTATTTATTGTTGTTTTGAGAGGGAGGATGTGTGAGTATAATTGCTCCAATTAACTGTTGCTGTCTGTCAAGAATTTCCTTAATTAGCATTTTAATGCATTAACTTTAAAAAGCAAATAGCATTTTAATTAGGGAAGTATCATTTGATGGGAAGAAATTCTGCCTTTTCACAGAAAGAGCGAGGGGTCTAGAGAGAAGGCAGAGCAATTGTTCTGAGATGTGTAGGACAAGAGACCAAAGACAAGTTTCAGCAAGGATAATTTCAGTTAGATATCAGGAAAAACTTCTTCATGCTGAGGATGGTCAAACACTGCAAGGATCCTATGAGGTGTGCAGCTTCCCACGTTCTTGGGAGGCTGGACAATACTCTATCCCCTCAGATTTCAAAGCTAGCCCTCATTCAAGTGGCCCCTAAAGGTCCCTTCCTGATGAAGTTATTATTTTAAGTCTTTTTTTAAGACAGAAGAGGCACGCTCACCTCTATCATGTTATGAGTATAGATCTCACACAAATAACATGCTGGTAATGTGTGATGCTGAAATCAGCCCCATTGTTGCACATACAGCGTTCTCTGTTGCCTTGGTGCTGCTCTGCTAGACCTCTAGAGCGGAGGACCTGATGGCAACTGGTTTATTTTGAAAAGTAGATTGAGTCTATCTCTTAGCCAGTGTATAGTTTTGCCAGTGCATAATCATGCTGTCCAGAATTCAAGCACTCTCCTGTCCCATTTTGAACTGATGCTTCAAAACCGTTAATAGTAGTTCCATCTAATCTTTTATTCAATAAAGTAATCTACTGGACAAATGTAAGGCACAAATAAAGCATCTCACAACTAACCTTCATTGTGCCACTCTGCAGACATCTAACAGAAATAGCATTTTAGTTTTTTGCAAATTAAAAATGAGGCTTAAAAGTGGATTCTCAGCTGTAAGGACTGATGTTCTATCTGGATATATACGTTGCCATGGAGGGGGGAAAGGACAAAGTAAATTTTCTTCTCTTAGCTGTCCTTATGCTTTTTTGTTTGTGGGGGTTTTTTGTTATTGAAATGGAAGTACTGTTGTTAGAGAGCCTAAAGCATACAAATTCAAGGGTCTTAGTCATAAGAGGAATATTTAGATAGTGAAGAACATTTTTAAATACTGGATTTTTCAGAAGTGTGTGAAGAAAAATTTTGTAATATTAGACTTCTGTGTTTCTAGAATGTACTTTTTAAAAGGAAACTAAAAAGAACTTTTGTTCATATGCATTAAATTCCTGGTGTGTCTGTGTTTTTATTGATGACATCCTAATACGAAAATAGTCTTGAAGTGAGTGAATATGAATGAAAATATACTGTGCCTAGTAGTCTAGAAATGCTTTGAGATATTTAACATGTGTGGGAAAGTTTTTATTCAAATGAGAAGCTCTTATTGGTTATCTTGATATTGAAAGAGACATTGTGCATCATAACTATTGAAAATACTTGTATAGTGAAAACGTGGATGCTTATTTTTGTAGTGGGATGGGTATGTATAGAAACTTACTCTTATTTGAAGCCTATCAGAAAGTTATGGGGCACAGTGCAAGCACTTCAGCCAGCATGAAACAGATTAAAGAATCCAGATCTAGAGATCAAGGGCAAAAGTCTCATCATTACCTTAAATCTAAATTGTTAAAAAAAGAAGAACAAATTGGTTCAGGAGATGGAGAGAGATGTATGTCTGAGTAAGGGATGGTGAGGAAGGAATTAGAGAATGGCCCATGAGAACGTACTTAAGAAAGCTTGGGAAACTGGAACAGACATTATTTAGTCTCCAGCTGTACATACTACGTGGCTGAGGAATTAACTATCACACATTGACTTTAACAGACTTGAAGAAAATCAGCATATATTTTTGTGTATAAAACTGTAAAGTAGTTGACAGCAGCAGCAGCAGACTTGACTGTGTGAAAGCATCTTTTGGGGGAGTCCTCCTTTCCACAAAATAGAACCAATTGTCTTACCTTAATGTATTTTAGCATTTTAGTGTATTTTCTGCTTACATGCTTCAGAATAAATCTAATCTGGTCATGTTGTAGCAAAATGTTGTCTGATAAATTACTCAGCCTGTCTGTGCTGAAAAGGTAGGGTCACTCCTTACCTATAAAATTATTCCCTTGCTTAGCCTTTCATCTTAGTTAAATTTTCAGATGTTAATGAGGCTTAAATGCAAATTTAGTTCCATACTGAAAGTCAAACTTTGATCTTTAAAAATGAAAATGGCAAAATCTGGTGATTTAATTCAAGCTTAACCCTACTAGACATATACTGCCAAGCCTGTCCAGGACTCTGTGACTGTAACAGGACAGCTGTACAGCAAGAGAGACAATAAAAGGATGTCACAGAATTGTGAATAATAAACCTAAGATGTTCCAGAGTTGCACTAACATTTTACAGTTATATTTTGTACCTCTATATTATAGAGCTCAAAAAGTCATGCAATCATATTAAATTATAAGATTTGTAGGAGGAAATTCTTCAATTATTGAAATGGAATCAGAAGATTTAGTCTAAGATTTATTTAGCAATTAAATGTGGCAGTTTTGGATTCAAATTTTGGTTCTCATTGTATAGAGTGTGATAAAACACAATAAAAAGTTCCTGAAAATTCATTGCTAACGATTGCTTTTTCAGTATGTGTATAGTACTTTACAACAGCATTCAAAGATTCATAGAATGGTTTGAGTTGGAAAGGACCTCAAAGATCATCTAATTCCAAAACCCTTGCTATGGGCAGGATCACCTTCTAATAGATCAGGTTGCTTAAAGCCCCATCTGACCTGACCATCAGTTTCTGCACTACATGGAATTCACCCTCATTCAGGGTGCTGTTTGTTTATGGTATTAGTTTTGGTTTGTTTATGGTGTTAGTCTTTTGCTACACACACAGCAAGAATGTATAAAAATACCAAGATCAGTATTCATCTTGTGTGTTACTTTTTACACTGGCATTTGTACATAGAATCATAGAATCTATGTATTAAGTATTAAGGTTGGAAGATATCTTCAGTCCAACTGTCAACCCAGCACCACCAGACACGCTAAATCCATGTTTCCTAGTACCACATCTATGAGTTTTTAAATGCTTCCAGGGATGGCAGCTCCAGAACCTCACTGGGCAGCCTGTTCCAGTCTCTGACCACTCTGTCTTTTATGGGTTTACAATGAAGAAAATTTCCCTCATACCCAATCTAAACATACTGTGGCACAACCTGAGGCTTTTTCTCCCTGTCCTATTTATAGAATCATTAGAGATTGGAAGGGACCTTGAAAGATCATATAGTCCAATCCGCCTGGCACAGCAGGACCACCTAGACCAAGTCACACAGGCGCACATCCAGGCAGGTCTTGAACATCTTCAGAGAAGGAGACTCCACAACCCCCCCTGGGCAACCTGTTCCAATGCTCTGTAATCCTCACTGGGAAGTTCCTTCTGATATTTTTATGGAACTTCCTCTGTTCCATCTTGCACCCATTGCCCCTTGTCCTATCACTGGATGACCTTGAGAAGAGCCTGGCTCCATCCTCCTGACACCCACCCCTCACATATTTAGAAACATTACTGAGGTCACCCCTCAGCCTCCTCTTCTCCAAGCTCAAGAGACCCTGCTCCCTCAGCCTTTCCTCATAAGGGCGGTGTTCTCATGTCATGGGAGAAGAGATTGACTCCCACCTCTCTACAATCTCCTTTCAAGGTAGTTGTAAGGTGTAATAAGATCTCACTTCAGCCTCGTTTTCTCCAGACTAAACTCCAGTTCCCTCAGCTGAGCTACTCCCCATAAGACCTGTGGTCCATGTCCCTTACTAGTTTGTTGCTATTCCTAGACCAACTTCAGCGCCTCGATGTCCTTTTTGAATTGATGTGGTCAAAACCAAACACAAAATTTCAGAATGCAGTGTGGGATTTTGTTGTGCTGGTGACAATGGATACCTTTAAACATGGAAATAAACCAAATGCCAGTGTATTCGTTTTAAGTGTAGTTCTGCATGTGGTAAAAATGTGCAGACAATTTTTAGTTTAGATTTGTCATAAATCAAGGATTTCAGGCAGTATTTGCTCGGTTCGTTATACTCTACCAAGAGAAATGTTACTAAACATAAAAATGCCTATGAAAAAAAATCACTGGGGAAAAAAAAGACTGAAAAGTACTTAATTATTGAAGTGTTATTATCTTAGATTTTACAATTGAGACTATCAAATATCATCCTACCTGTACCACTGTGTGGGATTTTTCTGGGGGGAGCAGTAAGCAGCGATACCTAAAGCAATTACTTTGTCCTAGCAATTTTGGCCAAAGTATTTTCCATGAGTTAAGTAGTAGTAACTGGATTACCTGTGAATTTTACGCAGGAGTAAAAAAAACCCAACCATCAAGCTTTCTGAAACAGGTTGTTCATGTGTATTCATTAATATAAGGTTATTAATGTGTATTTTGTTTACTGCCTTTGTCAAGGAAATGTGATTTGCCTGTTCAGTCATTGTCACTAAACCAGTGACAAAAGTTCATGGGAAATGGTCCAATAGACATCATCAGTAAAGAAAAAGTATTCTGTGAATTAATAGCAACAAAATCATGACAACTTTCAGACAGCTGCTGTTGTGCTTCTGGTATTCCCCAGATGTGAGAGTAACGTAAGCAAGCATTTTTCTCATTCGTAATTGTTCACATAAGTAGAAATCAGTTACAATAACTATCTGCTGTAAAACCAACTATAATTATTGCCAGAAATGGAATAAATGTTTCAGAAATCAAAGCTCTGAACTGAAACAAAAGCTAGCCTAATTTTCTTTGTCAGATTTTTATCTTGCTTACATCATTAAAAGCAACTGCAGTGAAGTTGGGAAAGTTAATATGACTGACTAATGTGGGGAATTAGTTATGCAGATGTAGCTGAAAACTTGGTGATTTGGGATTTGGTTTTGATTTTAAGTCAGATGTTGATACAGAAATAGATAGGCTTTGCTGAGATCTTTTAGGCAAATTATTCTTAAGCAAAAAATTAGAACATTTAATGAATTTTTCATCAGATCACCCAATTTCCCGAAGCTTTTGGAAATTCTACTTGAGTATTTTCATTAAGTGGAATGACTGTTGGTAGTGCCTGTATTGGTTTTTATTTCTAACTCTTTCAACTTTGCTTTTCATAGCACTGTGTTGGCGTCCACTTCACAGAGCCTTCACCAATGGTTGCTTCTATGTTTTCTGTTGTGGGGTAGGTACTGAGCATCAAAAGTACCTCTTCCTTGAGAAATGTGAATAAATTTTACTAATAATTTGAAATTCTTCAAGTTTTCTCTACTTCAGTTTTGTTTGCATTTGGCTTTTTGGTGATAGAATCATCTCTATTTATATCAAATGTAAAATAGTGCAAAACAGAGTCAAAATATGATATGCTTGTTGCTAATAAGATAATCTTTCTGCAAATTATTTAATTTTCAAAGTACATTGCAAGATATTGCAGTAAAACTTCTACCACGAAACTCCATGACGTGACAGACCAATGATTTTTAAATCATAACTAAATGTTGCTCAGAATAGAACTCAGGTTACAGTGCCCAAAACATAATAGAGACACAAAACAGAAATCTTAGGTATTTGCTCATAGGTCTGATGAGTTCAGAAGGCAGTGTATAGGCAAAGCCAAACTCTGTTTTCAGTGCAAGCTGACGATGAAAATTATGCAGAACATAGAAACAGTGATGTGGGAAATTACCTCTTCCCATTAACAGAGTTGCATTTATTCAGTGCCATTACATTGACACCTTTTGAATACCACTTAGAGGACTTGTAGCTGCCTCTGCATCTTGGAGAGGGTCTGTGGGAAGAAACTAATTTTCAGTTAGTTGGATTACAAAGAGAAATATTTTGGCTGATGTCATGCATGTCCACCATTACGTCTTGGAAAAGAAACAGTGCATCAGTATTTCTAGAAATAGTACACAATAAAGATAGTCTTTTGGCAATGATACAATGAGATATTAAAAGGAATTACTGTACCTGAGGTATGGAAATTTATGGCATCTCTTTCTACAGGCAATCTAAGTGTTAATTCATAACTATAATTGTTTCCATTTTTAAAATCTTCTACAATAGCATTAGCTATTTTTTTCTTTACCTGCTTTGCAGTTTAGTTACTTTGGTTTATGACACCATATCTTGAATGTGAAGTTCCACAGTATCTTAGTCTCTTAAAATACAGAAGCAATAAAGTTGTCAAACTATCCACTAAAGCCAGTGCAAACACAACTTAACACTCTCTGTCATTTATAATATTTGAAAATAGCCGTTTGTCTTTCTAATTTTAAGACCCAAGCTAAATGCAACAAGTTTGGATACTTTGGGTTTTTTTTTCCTTTATGACTTCATCTCTTAGCTGCTCTTATTTACTTTTAAATTTCCTTTACAAGACATAGTTACAGTCAGTCCCACAACTGTGATACGGGCTGTGATCTTCTCTTATTCAACAGGCTGTCTGGCTGCAGACCAGTTCTTAGAGCCAGTCTGTGTGGTAGTACAGTCAGGTTACAGAGACAGCCCAAGAGGCCTTTGGGTGATGCTGCATTGTATTTTAGGCAAAGGCAGGAGAATACACATGTGGTGATAAAGAAAAGGGCAAGCATGTTAAGAGTTGTCAGTTCACTATAAAAAAATGTTTTAATAGCCTCCTGCTGCTTCAAACAAGGACTGCTAAATCTTGTTTTATCAGTTACTAGGATCCTTGAAACTCGTCATTAGCAAATTTGTTTTCACAAGTATCATCTCTTCCCATTTGTATTGTGTGAAAACCAGATTGAGAGATTCCAGAGCTTACTCAAAGACTTGCCCTGATTTGGAGTGGAGAGATTGTTGAGTACAGAGGTGAAGATCTTTCCCTAGGACTACAGATGGTTCACTTTTGTTTTCTGGACTTTGGGGGAAGAGTGAAGATTAATGGGAAGCAAGGGCAGGTGTAAAATTTCTCTGACTATTGAAATTTCATCCTAGATCACTGCATTCATAGTTCTGACAAGTCAGCATTTTCTAAAGCAAAAACATTTAGGAAAAGTCAATATCAGTTCAGTGTGAGATTGTACATGACACATTCAAATTCAAGGCAAAATTACTGCTGTTGCAGCATAAATTCTGCTCCTCTGGCCTTTTTTGCCTTTCCGTTAGTCAAATTTGTATGAAAATGGGATCTTTTGTTTCCTTGTTTTTCAGCGAATCCTCAGCATAGTATGCATACTGTTGGCATCCCTTAAATGGCTGCTGTGGAAATTAGAATATTGCACACGAGTCTAATGTCAGAAGACTCTATGGACTCTAACAACATAGATTTATAGAACGGTTCAGGTTGGAACAAACCTTCAAGATCATCTTTTTTACTTAAATGTTTGTGTTAATTGATATTAAATGGAAGAGGAGAATGAGGACTTCATATTTTTTTTCCAGTGGGGTTTCCTCTGTTCTTTAAGCTGTGAACATGAGTACATGTAACCTGTATTCTCATTATGAGATGAGATATGAGTTTTAGTTTCCTTTCTACCTGCTTAAATAAAATTTTCTTCTTTTCTTTTGTTATGCAAATAACAATGGTAAAAGCTTTTAGCCTTCATGCTCTGCTCTGCTCTGCTGTGTGAGCATCTTGACTTGAGTCCCAGAGCTGTCTTTATGGATAAAACAAAATACATTACAAAATGAGGTGTAGTGTTACATACCAGAGTATATCAGAGAGAGTGAAGTAATAACACTTTACACTGAATTAAATTAGTGATGTTTTGATACTAAGTAATTTCTGTATGACTGGTAACTTTATTCGGTGCCCTAGCTCTTTTTTCTGCGTGATATTTTGTAAATAAAAGTACAGAGATCAAATTCTGTATAATTTCTTTTTTTAAAAGATCATGGCTTTGCTAAACCAACCTTCTGCAAATTGGATTCTTTTTAATAATTTTACATGGGTACTTTAATAGAAAAAATAATTTGTGTAAAATGACATTTTAAAACATTCTTTGAAAAATATTCTTATGATTTCACAAGAAACAAGGAAATGCATCATGAACTCATGAACTCTTTGAGAAAGTGCTAATCATTGTGTGCTCTTGTTCAGATTCACCTTTGTGAGGGCAGGAAAAATGTGAAATGCTTAGTATGTTAATATGCAGTAGCAGCTAAAATCCCACCCCTGTTCTGTTTTATAGATATAGTTTTCCCTTTGAGTAGGATACAGGAGTACAGTAAGTGTACTCATCACAGTTCAGGAATATAAATGACATTACAACTTCAAATATTGCTGGGTTTGTACTTTCCTGGTGCCATGGGCACTCTCAGTAGAAAGCCAACAACTAAGCTCCATCGGGGGGTTTGGACTCAGATGATCTTTCAAGGTCCTTTACGACCTGTAACATTGTGTGATTCTTCTGTAAGCAGGATGAAGACCTAAAATGATTTTAAATCTAAGAATCATATTTTCTAATTTCTATCACTTAATTAGCAAAAAAAAAAAATTAACATATACTGATATTTGGCCTGTGTGCATGTGAAGCTATCTTTGTCCTCTGTTTTCTTTAGAGACCATAGCGGGGAGAGGACTTACAGTCAGACAAAATCAGCTTTGTGGTTAAAGGACCAGCTGATCCGTACCATGAAAGGGTATGACTAAACAAACTAGAACAGGCTAGAGGGAGAATAAACTGGGGGAAACAGAAAAATTAATAACAACTAATGGATAGGCTGTAAACCCTGGAGTGCTTAGGCAGTGAGGAAACAGGGGAAGGAACTTTGGCCAGGTCAAGGGAAATATAAATCACTGCTAAGTCTGTGACTGGTGTGCCTGCTCGGTAGGACACTTGCTTTTGTAAGAACATAAATAAAGTGAGAAGTCTGTCTGGACCAAGTTTATTGGCAAATGAGCATTTCTCACATGTTGAAAACCAGATGTTGAACTTTGTAAAGAAGCACAAAATCTAAGATTCAGTATCTTACCTAAAGTTCTTGGTTTTGGTTACTGCTTTGCTTACTACAAAATAGGAAATACGGGGATCTAAATGTCCCACATAAAGCAATAGTATAAATATATGTTGTTTGTGGATCTTCTCAGCTGTAATCCTGACAGAAAAGAATTGGTCTTGAGGGAGGAAAAAAACCCATATCAGAGACTTGTGCTAAGACTAAATAAGATCAGAACAGCAACCACCACCTTTCATTTTTCAGATATGAGGTATTAATTCTGATTTTTAAAGGTCCATGACAAGTGATAGCTGCAAGAGTTTCCATGTGTTATCTGCACTTCTCTGGGAGCAAGCATCCCACTGCATAGGCCTGAGAGTACTTGAACCAACGGCATAAAAGTGCAGGTTTAAAATTAATCCTTTGAGAAACTTTAGAATTGTAAGGGATGTTTATACAGAACATTTGTGAGCTTTACACAGTCCCTGTGTATTCAACTGATTGCACTTCTGTGCCTATGCTATCTGTGAAGAATTTACTGTGCTTGTCTTGGTTCTTACTTTAGGTAGAATTGAGGTATTAGGAAAAATTGATGGGGTTATTGTGACAGTTTTCTCAGATGCTAATGATAACTTTTCTCATTTGAAATACCAGCTACTCCTCCCTGAAGTGGAGGGCTGGAAAACGGTTATATAGTTTGTCTCTAGTGATAAAGAAACTTGTTTTTTGCCAGGATGTTTTAAGAAGCCACAGGAAGTGATTCACACAAGGGCAGGATTTTGGTCTGGGTTTTTATGTTGGTGTTTGTATTTGCTACTTAGGACATGGGCCTTTCCTAGCCATTAGAAGTACTTGGCTAAAGCCTCATATCTCCTACTTGTGAAGCACCTGCTCAGAACCCTGTAAGGACATGGCTATGGCTGTTTTAAAAGGAAAAGGGTGGGGGGCAGGGGGGCAGGCTATTCAAAAAGTTATTTAGAGAAAGGTATGGTAAAAATAACTGAAAATGGTCCCTTTTTTTTCTAGTGGAAAATTTAAAGGAAGCCAATTCCTCCAGTATGTTGTCAACCTGCACAAAAATAGACTCGCGCCAAAGTAAGCTTGACCTGAACCAGAAGTTGTAGTTTTGGATAGGTCTGTAAATTGCAGAAACAGTCTTTCAACTGATGTCAGATGTTCTGAGTGGTGTGGGTCACAGAGGCAAACATGGCATCCACAGAGATATTTTTGTCTACTGTGGATAGGCTAGAACAGTCTCTGAAAGTACCTAGAAACATTTCAGGTACAGAGGTATTATCAAAGTTGAACAGAACCTGTCATTTTGGTTGGGCCTTGTCTGTTTTAAAGAAGAGAAGAATGATGATTTATATTTTGAGCTTTAGCCTTGTGCAATTTCAAATAGCAAAGTATCAGCCCACTGAAAAATGCTGTTTATAACAGTAATACAAACAGACCTTAAACTACAGTGGCACTGTGGAACTATGCAGTCATAATGTGACAACATGTAGGGCTGTCAAGCCTAATGCTCTAAATTGTATCCGGACAGTAAAGGCAATAATGGATGAGTGTCCTGGCTGGCAATCACAGGTCTCCTCAGTCCAAAAGACAGAGCCCCTAGAATAACTGCAGGCAGACTAATGGGAACGTTCACTGAGCTGCAATGTGGGACCTTGCTCTTCAGTGATCTAACAGCTTGTTCAAAATGGAAAACAATTACAGAAATACAATACTGAAAAATAAAGGATGCAGGATACCTTGTGCCCTATTGCAGCTAGCAAAAAGCTGCAGGCTTCGGGGATGCGGTAGGGTTTTTTAGTCTTGTTTTGCCCCATAGAAAGAAGTTTGAGAAGGCTGCAAGGCACCTGTGTTCTAATGACCAAAAATTCAAATGACAGCATCTTGCTTTCAGCAGTGAATGCTGAGCTTTGCTGCACAGAGCAGGGAAGACTTAAACTCTGTGATTTGATTCCCCACAATACATTTAAGTCTCATGGTTATCTCACTTGTCACTTAACATGAGGATGTAACTTCAGTGCAGAGTGGGGACCTGTGTATCAGGTACAGGGAAGCTGCTGCACACTTGGCTGATGGAGATAGTGCAGTGTTATGGCAGCATATAATGAATTGCTTAACTATGTGAGAACAGCAGTCTCAGCAGGAGAGGATTGTTCCAGGGGAAAGTGATGTACTTCAAAAATTGCATCATAGAAAATGGTAGCTATTTCCTAATAAGACTAATTTTGTGAAGAGTTTACAAGAACATCTTTTATAGTAACAGTATTGAACAGATTAATATATTAATGTTTTCTCATATTCTCTGCACATTATTTTAAATGTTTGTTAATGCCTCTTTTTGTTTCTTTTGTTTTATTGGAAACAGAATTAGCCACTGTTGAGGCAGTGAAGAAACTAATGTATGCATCCAGGAGAATGATCTTGCATACAAATACAGTATTGCTGCCTTCTCCATCACTTTGGCATCGCATTAATATATGCATATGAATTCAAAGGAAAATCATTACAATAAAATGATATACCAGGCTTAGTGATCATACTGGAGCCTTTTAAAGAACTTTTACATCTGTTCTTACAGAAGCCACACACCTGACCTCGCTTCTACTTCTAAACCCAGTAAGAAGTAGAAGTAGAAAAAGCAGTATGGATTTTTGTCATGCTGCCTAGAGAAAATATGGCCTACATGACCGTCTTTGTAATGTGGGAGAAACCATCTTTGCAAAGAGAGTTTTATTTTGTCTTTGCATTGCACATGTACTTGCTGTATGGTTACTGATTACTCCATCTTTTAAATGTATCTTTAGCTCCCAAATTCCGTAACTATACCCTTTGGGAATTAACAGATTTCATCCTTTCCTCTTCAAAATTCTGTGTATCCCTCGAGATGTTATAATGTTATGAACTGTGTCTGAAACTGGACTGGTTTATCATCTAAAGAATTATTTACAGGGATGCTTTACCTGCTGCTTGCACAAGGGCTCATGATCTGTTGCTGCCTCCAAGCCTGTCTCAGTCCACGGTATACATTTGGAGTTGTATAGAGTGGTGTGACGTGCTGCACAGCTATACGTGCAATACTGCGTCATCAGTGTGCTTTAGTCAGCATGATAGGGGGGAGAAGAGACACTGTTAACAGTCAAAAAGTTTAGATATGTAGATTTAAGGAGAAGTAGGTGAAATATATTAGAATACACTAAAACACAAGTCATGGATTCAGAAAGGAGTTTGTGTATGAGGGACAGTGAGGTCTGTGTTTGCATGTAGTATGTTTAATGAAAGATTACTGGCTTTTATGGGGAGCTTTTGGGTTACTTCTGTTTTGCAGTTTTCTTCTGTGTTTCACAAAGTAGTTTAGTGTTCATGCCTTCCTATAGGCTGAACAAGTTCAGTAGTCTGTCCACTCAGAGTGTACTTCTGACTTTTAATTTGTATTCCCAAAGGCTGACATCTTTGAAGTTTGAGAATGCTCTTGTTAGAATACTCTCAGGTCCAAATCTGATGTCACCTTTTCTAGCATTGAGATCCTATTTTCTCTATTTCATTTTGACACAGTGAAGTGACTGAGAGGTTACATTAAAGCCCATCACTTTTCCAGTTGCCAAAAATAGCTCTTTTAATTATGGAAGTAAAATGGCATGGCCAGTGAATCCTTGTTGTAGGTAAAAATTGATCAAGGAAATACTTTTTTGGATGTGTTCAAATAGAAGAAATTTCTGTGAGACTGCTTTCCAGATCTCTGGAGGTGGAGCTTTGCCAGAAGTCTCAAGACTGTAACTGGGAGTTGCCTATAGAGCACAGCTTTCACCAGTCTGGTTTCTTCTTTTTAATAAACAAATCTGCATCAGTAAGGATTTCCAAATGAGTGCTCAGGGATCCGTGACTCTGCTAATGCTTTGTGAAAATGAAGTAGCCTGTTCCAAATAGAATACAGGTGTTCATCCAAAGTGGTGTCAGATTCTGTTACTGAGGGATAATGGGCTTCCCAGTGTAAATAACAGTGGCACAAGGAACATGCTTTGCATTTTAAATACCAATGTCATGTAAAGTTCCATGCCTGATGGCTATTGTGGTTGCAACTTTCCAGGGCCAAATTTCACCAGTGAGATAACTCTCACTTTGCTGTTAGTAAATATCGAAAGTTTTGTATGTAACCCTGAAAGTGGTCCAATTCATAACTGGGAATTTGCATCATGTGTAACAAGCATGAACTATCGACATGCTTTTGTAGCCTGCATTCCTCATATTAGCAGGGATCTCTAACCTGAGAAGACACAGGATCAAGCTTGAAATACAGAGAAAGAAAAACTATGTACAGTGCATAAGCATCTCACAATGTACCACACAGATGTCAGGAGTAAAAGGAGGCAAATTATTCATAGTTCAGGTACAGAGAGTATTTCCAACACACAGAGATGAGAGGATGCCTAATAACAAATCAACAATACCTACAGATGTTTGCTAGCAGTCCTTAATCAATGCCATGGATGTGATCAACTATTCAGTAGAGAGTTAATTTCCTCAAACAACTTAGAGAGTAGCGTAATAAAGTGAAGGGACTAGCACCTCAGAGCGTGGGATGACTAAAGGATAAAATTCCCTCTCTCTCTTCTATAAAAGATTACAACTGAAATTTTTGAGACACCCATATGCTTTTCATGTGCTTTTGTTTCAAAATACACCAGTGCCTCCATCTCCGCAGGTGTCAGATTCTGTCTTCTCTTTGTACTTGCTCTAAAATATCTTCAGAAATGATATCTTTCTAAGCTGCCTTCTTCATGTTTCCTCAGCTCCTACCTTAGGAGGCAGAAAGAAGGGTAAAAGCTGTTGAAAACTTATTTTTGGTGGTTTTCAGTGTATAGTAAACCTAGGTTTGGCCACGTGAAAATTAATACAATGTGTAACTTGATCGGCAGCTCTAAAAGAAACAAACGACTGTTAAGAAACTATAAAGTCTGGCAGCTCCATGGTTCAGTACATGTAAGCAAAATTACAACTGCTATCCTGTGCACTGAAAAATGCCTTAAGCATTCTCTATAATGTGATTCAGAGTTGTTTTCCCCTCTCTTTTTGCCTTTGGATTTGAGCAAGGCATCAAATACAAGAGAAAAATGGTCAACATAACAACTTCAGAGAGGCCCAAAACTACTGTGATCATTAACTACTTGCTGAGAAAACAAAATCATGCAGATAAAGTAATGCTGAAGTTCTTTTTCTAGAAGCTCTATTTTTTGTCTTACTTTAGGTTCATTTGACTTTGGGTGTGATTAAGACTATTTTAAAGGTAATTGCATAGAATGCATGTTGTTCATAGATACACACTTAGTGCTTCAAACACCAAACCTGCCACGTTCATTAGCAATGACTAGCCTTTCATTTTTTTAGGTGCTATTCTCCCTATTGTATTTCTCCCATTTACTGTGTCTTAGTGACAACACCAGTCTACCACAATGCCACTAGAATCAGTTTATCCGTGATCATCTGAAGGGGATGAATAGAAAGTGATTCAATATAAATTTTGCAAGGTAGAATTTGTTTTTAGAAATAGTGGTTTATTCTTTATGTAGATAGTTTCACTCGTGCTGCAGAATAGGTGCTGGTAAAATGAAGTTTAACACTGGTTTATTCAGTCTTATGAGACATTATCTAAAGGTACACAAATCAACAAATTGGTATGAATATAGGTATTGCAGTACAATTAGAAAGCAAAAGCTATATAAAAAAGAAGGCAATAAGTGGAGTTTATTTATTTATTTATTTATTTATTATGCAGCCTTGGAGGTATTTTTGCTCTTTTTCCTGGGATAAAGATAACAAGGTGATAAGCTAGAAGTGAAATCTATGGAGCATTTTCACTTAGCTCTATAAAAAATAAATATGGGTTGTATGTGTGTCTGTGGGGCCTGACCAGCTTGGTGACGCTTTATATCTGGTGGTAGGAAACCAGAAAGTCTGAATTTATAGTCTGCTTTTCAGACTTAAAGGCTTTTTTTGTGTGCAGTTGTTATGGCACAGAATACCTAGGAGGTGTATCTGCAGCTTCACAGTTCACTTCTGGGTGTTTAATAACAGCAAGCAATAAAATTTATTTAGTGATGGTAAAACAGAGGAACAGAAATTCCTGGGAGGACTGAGTTCTGACACGTTTGCTTAGCTGAGGTTGCTGGAAATAATCAATGAAGTGTGAATAAAAATATTTTTCCTAAACAAACATACAAATCGTTTCAGTCAGTAACTTCTTTTAGGCTCTTAAGAGAGCTTAAAATCCCTAAAGATCTTAGATTTCAGATGAAAATGGATTAGCTAGATGCAATTTTTACAAATAATTGTTATGTAAAAAACAGATCTGTCTTGCAGTATGAAACAACATTCATAGTAGGTCCTTGTGCTGTTGGAAAATATAGGTAAGAGGTGTGCACATGACACAGCGCAGCAGAGCTGAATAGTACCAACACACCCACAGGTGCAGTATTCCTGGTGCAGTCTGTGCCCAGGCCAGGGCAGCCAACGTGACAGTCTCTGTGTGCACTTCAGCTCTCTGGCATTCACACACACAGAGATGAGTTAAAATTATACATGAAATGCTTTCTCTTAAAGAAGTTTTTGATCAATGCTTATTTCATAGATTATGTTTACAGCTTAATAGACTTCCTTTGTGCCTATAATAGTTCCCGCGGGTTCAGAAGTACTTAATGTGATTGTTCAGGAAGAAAATTTCTCTGTGAAAATTCTCAGAGTAATTCTATTTCTGTAAGGTAATTGAACTGTGTTTATCCAGAAAACAGTAATTATGAAAAGCAGTAAGGTTTCTACTAACTACTGAGGTTCAGAATCTTTGAACTGAAACAAATAGGGCATTTAAAAAAAAATTTATGAAATGTGGGAAAGACAAAAATCATTAGTAACACTGAGGCAGTGGTGATGAATCTTGAATGATTTGCATGCTGTATGACTAGAAACTGATGGGATAACATGGATTTAGTGGACAGTACACTTGCCCAGGATGTGGAACATCCAAACATCCATACTTCAGATTTCTTGACTATAAGCCTCATCATGAACTTGTAATTCATTCCGACAGAAGTTTTTTCCACTGAGGATGAGAAATTGCTGTAAAAAAGTTTTTCTCCAATGCAAAGTGCTAATTGATAAGAGTGTTTTAATAGCATCAGCTTCGATATGAGCACAGGGAAATCCTGTAGAAACAAACTCCAGAAACAATCAAAACTCTTTCAGCAATAAGGCCAAGTAGGAAACTAGAAATCTGAGTAAGTCTTAAGCTTCCAAAGAAGTTATTGTGTGAGGATGCTGAGTAATCTACTGCCACCTTTCTGTCCTGCCCTATGTTATCTGGGTAATTTCAGGTTTGGGGTTTTTTACCTCTGTGGATTCTGGAAAGAATTTTCATAGAACTTGACAGAAATCTTCCATGCTGATCAATATGAATGTGTAGGCTTTGTTTCAAAATTCTTTGAAAAATCAAGGGCGTACACATTAAGAAAACAAGATAGCATATCTTGTGCATATCAAAAGCCAGACCTCCTAAAAATCTCGCTTATCTTATAGGTTATAATATTGTTATCTACTGCCGCTGCAAGCAGTGAAGAAGTGAAAGCTTTTTGTATCTGGAATTGCATGTGGCCAATTCAAAGATAAAATTGCTGATGAGAGTGATTTCTCAATAAATAATGAAATATATATGTTTTCCGTAATGTCTTCACTGTCTCCTTACCTGTAAAAATTATTCTGTTGCCAAAAATGTGGTTTGCTATGTTAATGTTGAGCAACGTCATCTAATTTGTCACTGGTGACACTGTGATCTTCAGGAATCTTTTGGAAGATACTTCTCAAGCCTTTTTTCTTGCACCAATGGTTCTGAATTTGGACTTGAGGGCAGGAGGATTGGACTGGATGATCTTTCAAGGTCCTTTCCAATCCCTAACATTCTAGGACTATGTGCAAGGGCCCCAGTGCTGCTACTCAGGCAGGAATTGGCGATGGTGTCACTTCTCAAAAATTTTAATTTTTTCTTAGGCTGTTACTGTGTTGCTGCTTGGAAACCAAACTTGTATTTTTTGTATCTAGTTTCTGGCTTGGAGTGAAATGCAAAATATCTAAGTGGAGCTAAAGGAAATAAATCTGCTGCATTAAAAAGTAAATTGTCTAATTCTGTGATAAAAGGTGGAAAGAGAAGTCTGTTGCCTCACCTCCCAGCTGGTTGTCAGTCCTGTTGAGAAATAATCTAATTGCCAGGGGAGCCAATCCCACCTATCTGGGAGGCTGGAGGGAAATCAGGTCAGACAGAGACTGTTTGTAGACAATTGTTTTACTCAAATCATTATGCACAGAGATGGAAAAATCAGAGGAAATAAATGTGACAGATCTGATGTTACTGATTTCATACAACTGAACTTAAGCACTATTGGGTCTCCGCTGCTTCTGTTTCCCATTAGGTGAATATGGACAGTCAGCTGAAGCCAGAGATACTCCAAGTCGTGCTGAGGGTTAATCTTTTGCAATCTAAAGAAATGTTCTGAGCTGACTCTCATCTGTACTTTTGGAAATAAAGGAATAATTTAGCCAACATTTTCTCCATTTACAATTAAACATGCTGGCAGCTCTCCAAGAAGTGCTCTATCAACAGTAATATTTAGTAGGAGCACAGAGAATGTAATTTCAGTACACTGACCCAGGCCGTTGCCAGATGGTGTAGAGGACTGCTTTGTGAAAGTAAACGTACAAATGTTCTCGTGATCAAAGGAAACTAATTCTGATTTTGAGTGGTGTTGTAGTTTGAAATTTGAACAAGTTTCTTGGCCTGAGGCATTGTGAAGTTGCTGTGGCAACTTGTGACGTTCTTCACCTCTGCAAAACTGAAATAGTGGGTTTAGAGCTTTCAGGTTTGGGTTTCCAGCTCCTCCTTCTTCACTTCACTTTTGTCTGTTGCTCAGATAGGATGAGTGGTACTGAGCTAGTCAAGGTGGCCATCTCACACTGAAAACGTGAGACAGAGTGGGGCTTCAAGAATCAGCAGACGGAAGGTTTTGTCTGAATTCCATGGCTTGCTGAAGTGAAGGGAGTTCTCCCCTCGTTTGTGGCCCTAGGAACCAACATTTTGGAATTGGAGCACTGGCATTAGAAAGACATGGAACAGAGAACTGGATTTTAAAATGCCTGCTGATGCTGAGAGAGGTATGCATGAACTTAAAGGACAGCATGTTTCCACGAAGTGGTAATGACTGAAAGTCTTTTCTCTTTGAGGGGCTGGAGATTACACTTTGGCTCAGTTATGTAAGAACCCACAATTAATCTCTGTATGTCTTTGTGTGGGTTTTTAATGTGGGGTGAATTCTGGTTTTGCCTGTACTTTATAAGTGGTTTCCAGACACACTGCTCATTTATTTTTTGTTTCTGGTTTTAGCTCTTGACTGGTGGGAGTCCAACAAAGGGATAAGTAAAAAAAAAGTGTTTATTCATTTTTGTTCATACCAGCAGCTGAAAGGCCTGCTCTGAGCCCAGGAAATGGTGAAACAGTTATGGAAAACTGTAGATCTCCACAGCTGTTGTTGGCAATTCTGCCTGGCACTGATTCCAGTAATGCTACTGGGGAAAGGGAGATGCTGGACTGGCATAAGGAGTCTACTAATGCCCTTGTTTCTTACTCTCCATCTCAGGGTTCAGTATGGTCCTGGAAGTGCAAAAGTAGCTTATGAATCAACTTTTCAATCCCATTCTCCAGTAAATGTGCCTTATGGAGTGTTTGTTATGTTGACAGCTAGCATTTAGTTTTGATTATTTATGTTTCATAATATTTTGGAGCCTGGATTTGATGGCATGGGTTTTAAAATTAATGAAGACTTCAAAATAATGAGACTTCAGCATTTGGCTGCTAATGTCATGGTGAGATATGGGAGAGGGCGAGGCAGACCTGCTTGTTGGTCTTTACACTACAGTGTGTGGGTGGCAATAAGCTTCATGAAAGTTTCTGAAGAAATTGTGGCTAAAACTAGAATAACTTCAGGCACTTCATGTTTGTAGAAAGATTGCTGCATTTGTGTTTGAATTAGTTATGTGTTTAACCAAGTAATTATTGAATTATTTGAGTTGATTAGGAATTTTCTGGTTTGGGGAGAGGTTTTCCTTGTCCAATTTTAAAAGAGTGTTTCTATCTACGATACAGCAACTGCTTGTAAAGTTGTAAGCCATGAAGCATAGCATACATTACCTTTTTCAACTGTGTATTTTTACTTGTGTAAGATCACCAGGCTTTGTTCTTGTTTTTGTTAAGCAGTGTCTCCTTGCAGTAATGAATGTCTGGCTGTAAGAGGATTTCAGCTGTACAGATGTACATTAATGTCTTGCAGCAGGATTTTCTGTTTTATAAGACTCATTCTGGATTACTGTGTTCTTGGCTGGAGTGTGGCAAATACTGCCTACCCTAGGACACAGGCTAAAGGAACAGTGCTTTTAGGAAGGGAGCTTAGTCCTGTACAAATGCAGAGACCCTTGTACTACAAACAAAACTAGTTAAACTCTACTATATAATTAGCTGTTTTTCTCAAAGTAGCCTATGCTGTACTTTGAAATTACAAATTTCTAGCAATGATCTGACACTGGCTGAATCTTATTATGCAGAACCATAACTTCAGTATTATTAATTAGATGTTGCATTTGAAATTCTTAATAGTTGTTTGTAGTTAAGTTTCTTAAATGAACATTGTGCGAGTGCATGTCCAGCACACTTTGTGGAGAAAAATCATTTTGGCAAGGTGAAAGCTCCAATCTGTGATTCCATACGTAGTTTTATGAACGAAGCCATCTGTTTGCTAGAGGTGGTTGTTAGAGAGAGGGGGAGAGAGAGAGACAGAGAGAGAGAGACACAGAGAGAGAGATTGAGGAAATGGCCTCAAAGCTGCCCAGGGGAAGTTAGACATTAGCAGAAACTTAATGGAAAGGGTCATCAGGTCTTGGAACAGGCTGCCCAGGGAGGAGTTTTTCAAAAGTTCCTTTTGGGTATATGTGGCCTAAAGAAGCCCATCCTCAGGTTTTGCCCTCTACTGCAAAATAAGGTAGTTAGCACAGCTGAGTGAAGAATGGTAATCACACTTTATGGGACCTTAGCTGTCCCTTAAAAACATGCACATAGAGAGCAGAGTGTAAATGATGCTACGCATCGTTTGATAAGAAATTAATTCCTGTGTATCAATTGTTTTAGCCACCATAGAGAATTATTACCCTATGAGTGCTACAGAAAGCAAATATTCAGAAAACACTGTAGAAACACACTTCTTTGCTGAATGCACTGGGTGTTTCATCTGTTTGCTAATGTGATATATTTCATTACCATCAAATCTTGCCTGTTTTTTTTTTATGGTCATTTTATTACTTTTAGCTTGGTAGGGTCATTGTAGTTGGGATTGAGCCCTGCAGAATATAGCTGCTGTTTACTAGCTTTATCAGTGTTTTGCCTACACCTTTTGCTGTAGTATCTTAACCTCGCCTTACTATTGTTTTATTGTTGTCATTGTTTGGGGTTTCATGGAACAGGTGCAATTTGAAACCCTCAGCACACCAGCAAAATTATTGTCTTGCTGGAGAATTAAGCACACTTTCTGGGTTTTTGGAAAAAAATCCTAGAGATAGACAGTTTTCTGTTTCAGTGGCACACCTTCAAATTCTTCTATAATTCCTATACATGCTCATATTCCCTATCACCTTTATCTGGGGTTTGTTGGCCTTTTATTTGGATGAGATTTTTTGGTACCCAGTTGCCACTATCAGGTGGGAATAAGCTGACCATGTTATTGAATGCTGAAGTTGAGTGTTATCATTTTGTTCTTGCTTCTCAAACTCTTGTTTCAAATGTCTTTTACATTCTTAAGCTTTTGCAAATGTGCATATCTGAAGTACTGCCGCAAATTAATTTCCTTATCTAGCTCCTTTTTTTTTTTTTCTCCTGAATGTAATTGGGGAATAAAATCAAATGTATACAATGTGCACTGAATGGGATTGCTTCTTCCTTTAAGATCTAGTTATTGTAGACATTTGCTCTTGCTGTGCTGACAAATAATGTTAACAGCTGTTTAATCTAGTTAGAAATGCATCTTGCTGTGTATTAAAAATTACTTCTACTTATTTTTTCTAATGGCATAATTTGTGAAATCATATTTATAAAACTGAAACAGCCTAAATGTAACCTGATTCATTCTTGTTATGTGATTATTATACTGAAGGTGAATATTTCAAAAGTCTTAAGAGCATATGACAATTAAAATAGACACCCAGGAAATATCAGACTTTTTAGGGACTATAGTGATCCTACAAATCTTGATAAAAGGGTTTAAAGAGATGCTAGATTATTCCTTTTTTAAAAAGAAAAAAATCATTCTTCTTCTTTTCAAGGGGGATTTGCTGTTTCTGGAATGTATTAAATGTTCAGATTGAGGACGCACCCTTTATAAATTAATGCTGCACAGAAGAGTAATTAAATTTGGTAATCTCATTAAAGCTTTTAATGGAATTGATCTTTTCAAAGTTATCCTGGTTATTGGACTTTCTTAACAAAGGAGTCACTCTTGTATCTTCATGCTCCTTCCCTGTTGCAGTTTGTTTTCAGTTTCCATGCAAGATAGTCTTCCCAGAACCTTGATTTATTTCTTTTGAAGATGGGTCTAACATGCAATTTCCCAAGAAGATGAGCAGTATACTTGTAGTGTTCTTCTCCAAATTGTTAGCCACTGGTTTCTTTTGTTTCATTTTCTAAGGCCGATAACACATCTAACATCTATTTTGAAAATGCTTGTTCATTAAAGCAAGAAGTTAGAGAGCTCAAATCTACCTGGTTTGATTCTTCAGTAAGGGATTCTTCCAAGATTTCAGCAGTATGTGGTTACTGAGAAAGAAATTTTATTCCCATTTTGTTTCCTTTATAAAATGTTAATGTTGTGTTATTGCAATACCATAAAACTCTAGAGTTCCTATAAAACTGTGTTGCAGGGTTGAAATTATTTTTACAAAACTTTTTTCAGTGCTTACAACTAAAGCCAAAGCAATGTAAAGAGGCAAGAATAATCATACTGAGCAATCCTGTTTAGTAGAGCAGTAATGGATGTGTATATTTTTGTTGCATGTATGCATATATATGTTTAAACCTGCTACCTGGTTTTAAAGTGAACCATAACACATGACTTCATGTGCCATGCCATTTGTGACTTTTCCTCAATAATCTCTTTTCCAAACTAGGAAATGCCATGAATTAATTCCATTCATCGTATTTTCATGTCCTTGTGATAAAAGAATCTGAAATTTTTCAAATGGCCCTAGTCTCTAGGCCATGTACTAATGAGGTGTGTTCTCCTGTTGCTCTCAGTACTCTTCCCTGCCACTGAAGGGACTGAGAAAAACACCACCTGTGGTCCCTATCATTCTACCAATCTCACTTGTGCCTTGGCTTCCTTTTAGATTGCTTCTGGAATTCTGTCATCAGCCTTGTCACTGCCAACTTGCCAAAGTAGTAGTAGGTAATAATCAGAGGGCTGTACCAGACTAAGGAGTTAGAAACATTTTTAATCCAAATCCCAGGGAGGCACCAGATTTCCCTGTGGGATAGGTCTAGTCAATTTATTGGCTGCTTTGTTCCCTCAGAAGGGAGTCTTCCACCACAATCACTCTATTTTCTCTTAATAGTAGCAGTCCTACAAAGTGGAGAAGACTGACTCTCCCTTGGCACCTCCCTGGGCATCAAGATCCCCTTCATCTACATCCTACATGATCTGACCTCAAGTTCTAGAGCCCCAGCCCTGTTGTTTAAGGACAATTGGTAATGTGAGGGGAGAGTGGTGGTTCACCTGCAGCCTTAAGCAAGGACCTTTTTCCATTTTCTACCAACACCTAGCTTCCCTCCTGCTACCTGGTGGCAGGAGCATAGGTGATCCTCATCTTCTCGTGAACTTACAGTGCTGTTTTCCCTACCATTTATTCCTATATTCTAAGCATAACTGACTCTGTATAACTGACCTTTGAAGACATAAATACATTACCAAGCATCTGCTGTACTTAAAGCTTCTCCAGAACAAATGCTGTTCCCTTCTATATAACCTACTTAGGAGAAACCATGTGTAACGCATTGAATGAGTTGGTGTCATCACTGAGGGACAGATGACACACTGTATGACATGCCATAATGTAGCGTGACAAGGTGTTATGACTCCACAATGATTAAATTACAAATGAAAAATCGGTTAATTTTTGTGGCATCATTTTTCATACTAGAAAGCAAACGTGTGCTCTATAAGCAGGGCCAGTGTGTTAAAAAAAGGTTCAAATAGCAGTTGGTAGATATCACATATCTGAAAAACATTTCTTTGGGCTTGAATTTTTATGTGTAGTGGAACAAAGCAAGAGTCAGTGCTGGAAAACTGATAATAAAAGATGCTCCATCTAGAATTGAATGGTAGATTTTAAAGGTAGTGTGGAAAGTTGAAGTAATACTTCAACCTGATATATTTGGGGGATCTTGATTTCTCTCTCTTTGGAAGAAACTCTAAATTGCATTCATACTACAAGACTGTGGAGGGGACTAGAGATTAATTCTGCAGTGCTTGTAGAATAAATAGCGTGGAAGGAAGTTGGGCATTTCTCTATGCTGTTATATGAGGCTGTTGAACCCCATAGTGCTTCTGGGCAGATATTTTGGAACCAAGTGAGTTTGGATAGTTGCTACTTATCCCCTCAATACTACGTAAGCAGCCTCTCTCATCTTGGTAGTAAGGATGAAGAAAATTCTCTTGATTAGGAGGCAAACTATGCAGGTCTAAACCCATGCTGGTTGGCATGTTTTATCCTTCATTCAGTTCAGGAGCTCCATCAGGAGCTACCACTATCCTTTCTTTGTTGAGTCCAGTAGGAGCTGTAGGTGTACCATCTCGTTTTCCCCAAAGCCAGAGGTTACTAACAGCGTTCAGTTGTTGCTGCTGCTGTGTGCCAAAGTTGATGCAATGACTTAAGGTGAATCACTCCATTACATCATCTCCTTTCTGAACTAGCACTTAATGAATGCTACTAAAATCATCAGTGCTGCCTGAAGGGATTATGTGAAAATGAAGGCAAGAGTATCAAAACTCTAGTCCAGCAAGTACTTTATACACTCATAGACAGAAATTATGAAGCTCAGGATGTGCCATTACTGATTTTGTCCAAAGCTAAGAAAGAAATAAATCTTGAAAGATGCTGTTAAGGACTAATTGTGAGAAAGGTCAGTTCCTCAACATTTTCTGTATTCCAGAAATACTTGTCAATTCTGTTGCAATGCTGTTGGCATTTTAAAAATACGGGCTTGAACTTGCTGAGAAGAGGGGCAATCTGTTCATCAGCACTTCATCATCTACAACTGCTTATCTTCTCCCTTCTGTAATTCTTTTTAGTTGGATGTCAGCATTGTCTGTGTACTTCATAGCACCCATCAGCAGGAATGAACGAAGTACAGAGCAATATATCAGTTTCACTAAGCTCAATAAAGAAAAGAAGCAGAAAACTATTGCAATCATTTTAAATCTTTAATAATTATGCAGTTAAATAGATATTATTTTCTTTACTCACTACTGTAGAGAAAAGGCCCTGTTCTGGTACATTGTTCTCATATGACATACAATGTCTCTTATAATTTTGTTAGTATAAGTATTTTCCCCGGTTTTCTTTCATTTTCACTTTTGGGACAATTGGAAATTGTTTAATACTGAATGCTAGAGCTCCAATAGATCTTGGTGAGTACTTCTACCAAATTTTGTATGAAACTACTGAGGTTTTGAAGGAATTAAGCTTGCTCCAACTGTGCCTCTTTACCGCGTGCTTTAAAAATAACACAAAAATTCTTACATTTTGCATGGAATGGCCTTATTCAAGCTGGTTGTTATTCAGAGACCAAGTCCTCCAAGCCTAGGAGCAAGAAAGAAGAAGGTGGGCAAGAATGCCAAGAGGCCAGCATGGATTAACAAGGTGCTCCTCGACTTACTAGAGTGCAAGAAGAAAGTCTCTAACCAGTGGAAGCAGTGACAGGCTCACTGGGAGGACTTGTAAAGTAGAGAGGACTTGTCTGTGCAGCCAGGATGCAGATTAGAAAAACAAGAGCAGAGGTAGAATTAAATCTGGCCAAGGGAATAAAGTGAGACAAGAACGGCTTCTTTGCATATGTCAGTAACAAAAGGAAGGCTAGGGATGAGATAGGGCCTTTCCAGAGGGAAAATGGAGACCTGGTGACAGGTGATATGGGGAAGGCTGATGTGCTTAATGACTTCTTTGTCTCAGTCTTCAGCGGCAAATGGTCTAGCCATTCCACCCAAGTCCCGGTAGGCAAAGACAGAGACAGGGTGAAGGATGATCCAACCACTTTCAATGAAGATCAAGTGTGAGACCAACTGAAGAACGTAAATATGCACAAGACAATGGGGCCTGATGAAATCCACCCATGGGACCTGAGGAAACTGGTGAATGAAGTTGCCAAGCCACTAGTCATCATATTTGAAAGATCATGGCAAGTGAAGTCTGTGCTGACTGGAAAACATCACCCCCATCTTTAAAAAGGGAAAAAAAGGAAAATCCTGGAAACTGTACACCAGTCAGCCTGACCTCTGTGCCTGGCAAGAGCATGGAGCAGATCCTCCTAAAGGCCCTGCTGAGGCATGTGGAACATGAAGAGGTGATTGGTAACCAACGTGGCTTCATCAATCCTGCCTAACTAATGTGATGGTGTTACAGCACTAGTGGGCAAGTGAAAAGAAACTGACATAATTTACCTGGACTTGTGTAAAGCGTTTGACATTCTCCCACACGACATCCTGGTCACCAGACTGGAAAAACATGGACTTGATGAATGGACCACTTGCTGGATAATGAATGGGCTGGATGGTCACACACAAAGAGTTCTGGTCAATGGCTCAAAGTCCACACTGAGAGTAGTGATGAGTGACATCCCTCAGGGGTCAGTACTGGGACCAGTGCTGTTTAACATCATTGGCGATATGGACAGTGGCATTGAGTGCCCCCTTAGCAAGTTTGCCGATGACACCAAGCCGTGTGGTGTGGTGGGAAGGGATGCCATCCAGAGGGACCTGGACAGGCTGGAGAGGTGGGCCGTTGCCAACCTCATGACATTCAACAAGGCAAATTGCAAGGAAAGCTGGGGAGGGGCTGTTTACAAGGGTTTGTAGTGGTAGGACCAGGGGTAATGGTTTCAAACTGGAAGTCAAGAGCAAGTTTTTCAAAATAAGGGTGGTGAGACACTGGAACAGGTTGCCCAGGGAGGTTGTGGATGCCCCCTCTCTGGAAGTGTTCAAGGTCAGACTGGATGAGGCCTGAGGAACCTGGACTAGTGGGGGTTGTCCCTGCTCATGTCAGGGGAGTTGGAACTAGATGATCTTGAAGGGCCCTTCCAACCTGAACCATTCTATGAATCTATGAAAGATATTGAGCTATTCCAAAGTTTGAATGGCACTCTGTTTTGTCCTGGTTAAAAATACTTGCACAAGTTACATCAATAAGCTCTAGGGTCCTCCTATGAGAAAAGACTAACTTTTGAAGGAAATTATGGTCTTGCTGCTATTTCCATGAATGTTTTCCTATCTTTGGCAGAAATAAGAGAATGCATAGGTATTGTTAGAATTGATGGGCAAATGTCTGAAGGATTTTGCAGCTGTATACACAGCACTATGCCAGGGCTGCAGAGAGCTCTTTCTGCACATTTGCCCTGAGGTTAGGGGTTTGCATGAGACAGGACTTTAAAGGAAAACCAGAATTGGGTTTTTTTGTTGATATAATCCTAGGCAAAAGCAGGAAAGACAGGAGACAGATGAGAGAAGGATGAAAGATGTTATGTGAGGATTACAATCTGGTGAGGATGGAATAGACTAGAGCTGCCTAGACAGGAGACTCAAGGTGATACCATAGTGGAAGAAAGAGTAGGATTGGCTGAGCGAAGGAGCAGGACACAGAGATGGATAAAGGCCTCAGATGGTGCTCTAGAGGAGACTGATAAGTGAGTAGAGCAGTGCATGGAGCAGTTTGTTTAGGATGGGGTGAATGGAGAAGTCCTGTAAACAAGAGCACATTAGCCCCACTAGAAATAGGATAAAACCTATTCCCACATCATTTTCCCCTGCTTTTATTGTTAATGTGTTTCCAGTAGTTTTATAGTTATTTTCTAAGTTTAAATCCCTTTGATTAATTTACAGCTATCTAGTGCTGTGTATTGAACTTTTCATCTTGAATTTTGAGAGAAACATTAATGTAAGGCTTAATTATGAAATTTTAGAGGGAGCTGAAGGAACAGGTTCACATTAATTTATTGAGTTTCTTCACTCCTTTTAGCTTAGGACATTTCTGCACAGAAATTCTATCAAGGTTAAGATTTTGAGACATTACAAGATCTGGAATGTTGGAATCTCCTGTACAATGATGGATGGGGCTACACAGCAGCAGCAGGAAAAAGACAACAATGTTTTGGCAGCCCATTTGCCAGCTTTTGCAGGAGGGCTGACTCAGAGCACACGCAGCCACAATCAGTGAGAAACTTCCCAGGTTAAGAGTAATTTCTGCAAATGATGTAGTGATGCAATCATTGCATTTAATGAAACTGTTCTGAGATTAAACTTTGCGACTTCAAACCACATGTAATTGTTGGTTTTGTTGCTTTATACATCTCTTCATAGTCCTGAGAATTCTGGTCACATTTTTGGTAAGTGGTGATTATGAGAAAGAATTTATGGATTAGAGTGGAATTTCTTTTATAGCAATATTTCAGCAGCAGGATTGACAGGCATAAAAGGCACTTGCGTAGTTTCCAAGAACTGTAATTTTTTTGCTATGGATTAGATTTACAATCAAAGTTCTGGCTTAAATTCTTCTTAATAATTTTGTGATAACATTTCCTTTCTGTGCCCTCTAAATGACTTTGTCTATTCTAGATACGTTGATCCCATCAAGAGTGAAAAGAGCATCTTTTGTGAAGCATCAAGTCTTCCTTGCCAGAATCTAGATTTATTAGCTTCACATTATGACGTTAATAAATGTTGTCTCTCCTTTCTGAAGGCTGTTGAGGATGGAATGGACTGAATGCTTAGAGGATTAGGTCATGTATGTGTAATGAGGAGTCCTTAAAAATGAACTGCATCTATAAATTAGGGGCTGCTACCATATGTTTGGAAATGGCACCTTTTGAATGTTTTGTTGTTGCTTTATTTTGTTATTTGAGAAAATTCATTTGGTACTTTATGTCTGTCTTCTCAGACATTGAGTATAATAAGACGTTTAGTTTCTTGCTGCAGGCTCCAAACTGAAATTTAATGACATGAATAATTTTAAAGCATCAGTCTAAACATAATTATAGCAGAATGTATTACTGAGATTGTAACCTCAAGTCGTACAGTAACTATACAGCTTGTATTTCTAAGGGAAACCTCCCAATAAATACAAAAGAACAAATAGTAACCTGGCAGCCTAGGCTACATACATGGAGCAGGTACATACAAGATAGATAGAATGGCCAAAGTACTGATACACACATTTCAAAAGGAACATCATCCCTTTGTGCTCCTGAAGATGCCTTAGGAAAAATGAAGATAGTATGTTAAGTGCTCAAGATGTTTGCTGATGCCATTCATAACTCCAGAAAAAGACAAGATTTCAAACATAAATTATAATTACTTAACTTACAGAACACTATTTCTTATATTTGCAACTACTCTCACACATGGCAGATTTTTATTTAGAGCATTTAGGTTACACTATAAATATTTGGACTCAAGAATGAGAATTGTTCAGTCACAAATACATAAATATCTGTGAAAAAACCCTAACAGAATCAACTTTTTAGAAGGATTTATAAGAAATACTAATATTCTGCTTGTCAAGCAGGTATAATTTCAACCAAAGCAACTTTCAAAATACTCTTCATTTGCATAAATATGAAAATATTTATTCTTCGGTGACTATTCTTTTGAAGGAACACAACCAAAGTGCTTGTGGTTTTGCATGAAAACTACAGACAGCACTAATTTTGCTAAAAGTACAGAACAAAGAATGTTTTTATCTAGCAGTAAGTGTGTGATGGTCAATTGGTGGGAATGTATTATCATTTGTTATCCTTGTGTAGCAGTTCATAGCTGTAATAATCCTGGATCTCTTCAGTCTTCTCTGTGAATTTGGCAATATTTATACCCATTTGTATCTGTGAAGACTGGGAAAGAGGGAGCAGGAACATTGTAATATTGTTTTTCCTGGGAGTTTGGTTTTTAAATTTTGATGGCTTAACCTCTTA
This sequence comes from Upupa epops, assembly GCA_013397515.1. Taxonomy (NCBI): domain Eukaryota; kingdom Metazoa; phylum Chordata; class Aves; order Bucerotiformes; family Upupidae; genus Upupa; species Upupa epops. The sequence continues at coordinate 609,004 of VZRI01003309.1, forward strand.
TCTCTCTCCACCTATTCATATAGACCTCCTAAAGAACATCAGAAGTACTTCAGTTTTAAAGTTCATGTCTTCTGAGACCACATTGTTGTAGTTTTGAGCTAAGACTTTCCCTCTGTTTGAATTGCACCTAGAGATAAGGAAGAACAGGTTTGCTGAAAGCTCTCCCAGACACTTTCCATATTTCATCCAAGGGAAAGATGCACAGTGCTGCATTGAATGAGTTTCTGCTACATTTTTGCATTCCTTCAATTGCATGAGTGACAAATTCAATTACTCTGTGCACTGAAATACCCTCCAAGAAGCTTTCTTGTGTTACACATCTACAGGGCTGAAGCACTATGTGTAGGGCTTTGCTGTGGGGATGCTTGTAGGAAGATACACCTGATTCAGGCTCCTTTTCTGGTTACCTAAGCTGTAAAGTCTGAACTTACAAAACTTTCCTGAAGTTACCTAATAATTCTGTTGTAGAACAAATACTATAAATTGGTATCTGCAAAGCTAGTATCCTCCCATTCACTGTCAATACACTGATTAGAAGCTGTCTGAGGCAATAGATTTGTATTTCAACTCTTCCTGAACACAACAGGAGTTGTTTTGAGTGTGACAGTTTCCAGCATGGTGACTTTTACCAGGCAATTTGCAGTTGAGTTGTAGAGCAGGTGAACAGCATGAGAGCTGCAGCTGTGCCATTGCCAGTGAGTCCCTTGCAGAGTGCTATCAGGCATTCAACTCTCCAACATGGAGGTCTTATGGGAAGATATTTTTGACACGTTCTTTTCTACATAGGTAGAAGTACCGATTCATTCAAAATACTCCTTACTTTGGCACAAGTAACTTGCCTATCAGTAATTCTTTTTCTCTCTCTCTTTAATTTTGTTCTTTGAGTCCAGTTTGTGATAATACTGTCTTACCTTTGTACTAAGAGAACTCATAATCTTACCACACTGTGCCCAGTTCAAACCTATAAGTTTTTACCAGCACTTTTCTCTCATTTCTGATGTTATTGTTAACACATTTTTATTGAGCAAACTATAGAGCTCATATCAAGCTATTTCACAGTAAGTATTCCTAATCTTCTTCATAGCATTCCCTCTGTATGTGTGGTATCTTCTGATAATTCAGACTTTCTTTCCTCTTCCAGCTGTCTGCTTTTTAAAGTGTCGTAATATTGATTCTATCTAGTTATCAGATGATACAGTTTTATTAGGGTTTCTTTTTTTCTGTTTGCCAGATGTCCTATTTAGTATTATGTTTTAGTTCTGCTTTATTGATGAAACAAATCCTTTTGAATCATTCATTCCTCTTTTTTCTACTTTTCAGAGCTTGTTGCTCAAATGATTGCTCATTTTGCATTACAGTATTTGTAACCAGAATATCTCGTGTTGTAGGGAATACCTCAAAATTCCCTTCTAAGCTATTCAATATTTGCTAAGTAATAAACTGGCTGTCAGTTTAAATGAATCTTCCCTCTTCTGGTAGTTTCCAGGACTCAAATATGCAGTTTTTCTAGTTTTAAGTATATGGAAAACTTCTACATCTTTTAAGACTCAAGAGTTTTAGATTGTGACTTTCAATCCAAATCAAGTATCTTTGAGAGGCAGCTGCTGTATAATGCATTAAATATTAAATATCTACATGATATGCAATGCCTACACTTTATAGTTATGCTGACCTAAAAACAGCCAGAACTGGGCAATCGAGATAAAGAGCAACTCCTCTGTAGGTGTTCTGAAGTGTGCCTTTCCTTTCCTCAATCGTAAAAGAGCCTGCCTTTGCTCATTGCACTTATCTATATACTTTTCAATGTATGTATTGGTAAAATTTGCAGAAAGCATTAATTTGTGGATACGTATTTATACAGGTAGGTACCAGTTATCTCCTATGCTACAGTATAGTGAGGGAGCTATGGTGGTGTGTTACTGTGATTTATGCCCTGGTGCATTAAATTATGTGTAATATCTTTGCTGTTATCCTAATAAGAGTTTCAAAAAGCAATTTATGGATCTGATGTTAGTGTAATTCTGGGGCTATATTGTACCTTTTGTGTTTCAAAGCTGTTTTTCTTAGCTCTAGCCCCACATCTGTGTTCCAGTACAGATGCCCACAAGCATTCAAAATTCTGGTAAAATGCTCAGCTTTACTGAGCATTTTGCTGTGGGGATGCCTGTAGGAAGATGCTCAGCTTTACTGAGTATTTGCCCTGGATGCCCTGGCATAGCACAATTCCTAGGTCCTACTCTTGGGAGCTCATGTCTGAGTGCTTATACAGCTACTTACATTCCCATGTCACTTTTTGGTGAGCAAGAGGCAAGGGAGCAGAGTGCTTTGCTGAGTCTCCTTTTGCATTGTCTCCATCCTTCTGCCTCCACTTCCAGAGAGGCAAATTTGATGTTGGCCTCAGTAGTAAGTGTTCCCCTTCCCTGTACATACTCTGACTAGGCATTTGCCTAATTATGGATGTGTTAGTTTAACAAAAACATCTCATACCTACTGGCATCATAAGGGTCCTGAAGAAATACACCTCTGCTAATATCTTGTGATAAGCAGTTCCTGCTTGCCAACTTGGGCACCTGCAGGCTTCAGCTGGGCTGAAGGAAGCCCTTCATAGGGCTCACCTGTATGCCGTTCGACACTTGTTAGACACATTGGTTTGCACCTTCACATATAGCCAATTAATATAGATTGGTGTGGCTGACATAATACCAGCAGTTCAGGGACTCTTACCCTAGGAAAGCCCCGTGTTGAGTACTCTAATGCAGAGCTTCCCAGGGCTTAAAAAATAGTCTGTTTACATTAATGAGGGCAGGCTAATTCATACACAGTTGTGAGGATATACATTGTACCATATAAACTACAATGGTAGAATGAAAGAGATTGTGGCTGCTCCCTAAAAATGGGCCAAACTGGAGGTAACTTTATGTTCAAGAGAAGCACTGGCATCATAACTAGAATAAACTTTCCTCAAATAACTTGTTAATGAGAAGGTTGCTAAATACTAGAATGGTGGGTTTCTGGAACAACTTTGCAATTAGAGTAGTGGAGACAAGAAAGCAAATTACTTCTAAGATGGAACATGCTTATTTCTGAAGAGGTTATGTTATGTGGTTGCCTGTGATAGCAGGGAATTGCATTTGATGACCCAGGAGGTCCCTTTCAGTGTTACTTCCTATGAATATGCAATCATCATGAAAATAAAGAATGCTTCTTGTGTGTTTCACTGGGTGCAAAATCATTTCTCTAACAACCCTAGGAACCTATCTGGAAATAATTAGTAGAATTACCAGTTATAAGCTGAAGACAGAGCTGAAGTGAATAAAGGTACAGTATAGAAAGTCTTTTCCTCTCTTGATTTGGGTGGCAGAATTGTGTATGTATGATGCACTACCTTTGAAGTATAATTGCTATTAAAGAAATTTTCTTTATGTCCTTTGCTTGCATTTACAACAGAACTTATTGTATGGGAACCATATACAATAAGTATATGTATATACAGTACATCTTTTGATGTACTGTATCTCTGTGTGCTTTTAATAGAAAGTGCTGGCATTTACTGAATGTCCAAAACTAACTTGTCCAAAGTGTTTTTCTCTGCTAAGAAAGTGCTCCTTGCTATTGTAGCAGTTCCTGAGTGACCTTCTGATCTTCAAGTCCTACAGACAGTTGCCTGAATTGTGCTTCTGCTGATAGAATACATATATCATCCTGAGGCTGCCAGTAAGGCTTCAAAGCAGATCATGCCAAGCAAAGCAATGCTACTGGAAATCCAAATGTGTTCTGTAAAGCATTATCAAAATATTAGCAATAAATCACAGGACCCTATGCTGTGCTGCAAATCCTGTGATTCAATGTGTCAAAAAGGAACTATTAGGCTTCCAACTTGGGATAAAATAATCACAGGAAAATAGGTGGATCTGTCAAGTTGTTAAAAGATAATGCTGAAATATGCAGCAATCTGCTTCAGCAATAAGGCTGTCAAAGATTGTAAATACTAGTCTAGGAAATGAGGAAATAGGCTGTTTTTTACATTACTGTTTGTAAAAATAACTTGTATTTGACTTTGCATTTTAATATTTGCATCTTTAACCCACACTGGAAGGTTAGATTAAAAAAAATGCGGAAGCTATTTTTTGCGGAATATAACCGCAAAGGAAAAATACAAGCCAACAACCCAAAATCCCTGCTATATAACCTTGTAGAACACAAGTACAAAGAAATGGTTTGTATTTTTTAAAAAAATTGTTTAGGCATATCCAGTTTTAACTTAAACAAATTTTTAAGGTTCATTGACAATATGAAATCCTAATGGCTCTGGAGACCTGACAAGAATGACCAAAACTTTCAGCTTCTTCCCACAAAATTACAAAGTCACCTTTTCCAGTGTGATTTGCTATAAATCTCCCCAGTGTGTGACTTAAAAGATGGTTAAAATACACTGGTTTGCAAAGGCAAAAGGATCACTGAATGCACCAGACTTCCTTCCCCCAGCCCCTGTACACATATCAGTAACATGTAAATCCATGACATAACTCGGTACACAGACTGTGCACAACATGCAAACACATAACCTACATTGTCGGTTTTCTCGTATTGTGAGAGAATCCTTCTTGAAAGCAGCACCACTGCTTCTGGGATTGCTGATCACTGATCCGTCCCACAAATGCAAAGGAACAGTAATAGTGCAGCATCACTCTTACTTGGTGCCTATTAGAAAAGTATGAAGAATTGTACGACTGCTGTGGGGTGCAGGAGGGTGTTTTCGGTCCACTGCAGACATTCACATTCCTTGTCCTTTTTAGACATAAGGTTCAAATAGGAAGAAATTAATTGTCCTATTTTCAAAGACCATTAAAAAGTGATGCACTGAAGTATGGTATGTTTTACTGTCATTGTTCAGTGCAGCAGGAATGCAAGCCTATAAGACATGATGTAGACATATTTGGTTGTGGCTCCTAGAGTTAAGGTTTCGTTGTATGTCCATTTTGTAAGATTTGTTTCTGCTGATTTTAATGTTGTCAAGCTGAAGTTTGCTTGGCTGCTGCTGTGGGATGAATTTGAGACTTTGTCAGCAGAAACCATTGAGTTTTTTCTTGGAAGGAGAATGGATTCTTAATTGTTGGCTGAAAAGCTCTCATGCTTTTATATTTAGGACAGACACTTTGTCTAGAGGGTTCTGTAGCTGGGAGTTTATATTGTTCTTCTAAGAATACTGCTAAATCTGGTCACATTACTGACTGATTTTAGTTGCTCATGTTTTGTATGAAGCTGAGTGGGCTTTTAAGTAAGAGGATATCACTTTTCCTGGACCTGCCCTGACTCATAAAAATAAATGTTCAGACCAGGAGGTGCTTTGTGGCACTGGGGAGACATCATTACTTAGGGAGAAAGTGGATGTTCCACTGCTGTAGTGCTTCTGCTGTGGCACAGACATAGGATAGACCCCAAAGGCTAAGCACAACAGGGACTGGAACTCAAGGCAGATGCTTTAGGTGGGCAAATGACACTATGCTGAAACAATGAGTAGTGAGGTAAGGAGAGGGGCATGGAACGGCTGGAGGAAGACTACAGGCAAAAGAGTGCATATGAGTTTATTCAAGTAAGTTCAGTAAAAACTGGTGTGGGCAGTGGGTTCTTTCAGTAGCAGCAATTGAGATCAGAGTACTTAGGACTGTTATCTGTGAAAGTTGTCCATGTGTTTATGTTTCCAGTGTAGAAATAAAGAATGCATTTGTGTATAAGTGTGTCACAATACCTCTGTTTAAAGAAGTAGAATTAAGCTTAACTGGACTTTTGCAATCTGAATGATCTTCTGTGACAGTGTTTTTCATGCAAGAGAGACATTTAAGCTTAGTTTCAGCTTGTTTTCTGGATGGTTCTGTGCAGGGAGTTTAAACAGTGCACTTTGGTCTTCATTATCCTGGGATTCACTGCTCCTTCCAAGGAGGCCCCAGTCACTCCTATTTGTCCTACTACTTCTGCCACCAGCAGCATGATCCAAAGATCTCTGTTATAACTATGGTTTATGTGAAAGATGAGACTGTATTACTGGTTCCTGAATTTCTTCCTGTGTATCTGTAGTGAACAGCTCTGCTGGTGTATCACTTCTTGGTCTGTACTATATGTCCATGTTTGTACCCTCTACAAATGCTGACAGCTTAACAACTGAAGTAGTCTAAAGACAATTAAATATTAATTCTTGAATATTCTAATATCCTATTATAATATACCATAATATATTTGCCTAGGTTTACTGCTTTTGCTAAGCCAGATGCATTTCATCGTTTTGATCCTTTTCATGCAGCTTTTCTCATATAATGCAGCTTCATGTGTAAGCAGTTGTACTAAGTAACAGCTGTACATGCATTCCATCTGTTTTTACCAAAAAAACAAGCTACATGAAATAAATGCATCTCTATTAAAACAAGGGAGAGCAATTGCAGAGACATTCTGCAGTCACTTACTGGAAAGAATCTGTCCAGGGTATTCTTTAAGTTTTCTCAGTTACTACTTACTACTCCCCCTACTTAGTTTCTCAGTGTGTTTCCTATACCTGGCTCTTTTCACTTGCATCTTACATCGTATGATCATGCATGAAACTAAACTGTAAACTAAAACTGTACTGCACAAAGTCCCATGGCTTTGGTTTTGCCAAAACTATGCCAACTTTGCAAATAAATCACATTTAGCGACCCACTTAAGCCATTCCCAAGACTGCCTCGCTGGGGAAAAGGGACAAAGGGAAGCCAGAATTGCCTTTGAAATTTGTAGCTCTGCCTCTTGGTTTCATAAAGGACTGTAACTCTTTACCTGCCTTGATGGTAGTTAGCATGGAACTAAGCACAGTGAAAGCACCTGCAACCTCTGTTACTTGGCCACTGCTGGAAAGATGAACCTTGCAAGAACCTCAGAGGCATCTTTTCAGCATGTTATTGCCCCAATAACTAAGTTGGGAAGGCTTGCAGTAGCATCACGTTCCTGCATTATGACTGTTGTTGTCTTATACTACTTGCCTCTCAAACATGAAGTGAGTCTTCTGCCTTCTTGTAGCTAATAGTCTAGTCTCATGTTATGAGAGTGCATGCAATAGATCAGTTTCCCTTTTCCAGGGTGACATGGCCATGGGAAAGAAATAGTGACCAAAGCAAGCGGCATGATGGAGAGACAGATATCATGTAAAGTCTGTCCATTTCCCTTCTTATCCACTTATTTCTTGTCTCCTTTTTTCCTGTTTATTTTTTGTTTGGGGTTGTGTCATGTGAAAAGCGATGTGTGGGGCAAGAATTGGGTAAATTTCCTTAAGGCTAAACCCCCTTGCGTTCTCGTCGAGTCCTCGCAGATGGAGGGGCTAGGGGGCAGTTGAGTTTAGACCTTAATACATATATCAATTGACAATGAGGATAAAAATCCAAACAAGATTATAAAATAGTATTATTTATTGTTCACAAGCAACATTATATAGATACTTTGGATTGTTGGGGATAGGATTAATTTGCAGAAACAGCGTGTCTGTAAGGGTTCCTAAATAGACACTGGGTGTAAAAGCACTACAGTTACAGGGACATTAAGGGATACAAAGATATAAATGAACATAGAAGCGGTACTGTTACAGGAAAGAAAGCACAGTTCTTACCCATGGAGGTAGATCAGAAACAAGAGAGAGAAGTCCGTTGATGCCCACTTGCAGTCTTCAGGGTCAGGTTCTGGAGTATACCCTCTATGTCTCCCCTTGCTTTTTCTGGCTTTCTTGATTGCTCTCTTGCTTGCTTCAGTCTGTAACTGACTGATTTTTATATTTTTAAATGTACGTGTATTCGTGTGTGTGAAACATGAGTCTGTAGTCAAAACAATAGGTGTAGTAGAGGCATAAGTACTTTCTGCATTTCAGGCTCCAAGCCATTCCAGAGACATCCTTGTATCAACAGGGGATTTTCTGGGGAGGCCTTCACCCCCTGAGGTAATCTTACCTTTAGACAATGGATGTGTTAGCTCTGGTTGAAGACATCATGCCTTGTCATGATTGTGGTCTCATCTCGTCATGGCAGTGCACTTCTTATGACTGTGCCTCAAGGCCACAGCTGTGTCCAGGACAGGTTGTGTTGATGTATTTATTTTTCTGCCCTTAAGGCAGATTCTTCACCCAGTCCACTAGGCAGCAGCGTAGCAGTGTCAAATAGTGTCTTCATTACTCACTACAAATTGAAAAGTTATTCTAATTAGACAGCACTGTAATCCTCCTGCTGCTTTGGATCAAATGTCTTCCAATGTAAACAAAACCCCATCATACTTGAAGAAGTGGGTCAGATCAAAACATTGCAATGCATGATAACATAATCTGGAGGAACTGATTCTGAAATGGTGCCTTTTGCTGGGGGAAGGGGACCCTGGGCTGCACCCTACACCTTGAAATGGCCTCTGTATTAGGAGAATATAAAAATTCAGTGTTTGTTGATGCCACATTTATTGCAGGGCATATTGTAGGTGCTGCATTTATGCAAGAATCCCCATATCTCTCCTGTGCTTTGCCTGTCAGTGCTACAAAAAAAATTGAGTGAAATATACTCTCAAAACTCCATTTGCAGAGCAACAAAATGAAACCATCTTAATCTAACAGTATGTAAAAGCGTATAAATTTGGCAGTGACATATGGACGTATAATTGTACAGCTGCATTAATGAGGTATAAAACTTGTCTTGGGAATGCAGCAATGCTGTGACTTTCATTAGACGAGTCCATCACAACAGCATAGCAGTGAAAGGATATTCTTTCCACAGTAGTTGGAAGACATTTGTTAAGCATTAGCACTAGTTGTCTTATGGTTCAGAGAATCACTGTAGGGCCTGAGAGGGCTGAGTTTCCCCCCTTGGACTTACTCTCATTGAACTAGTAATTGTTATGATTTAATATTTCTGTCAAATGTCAGAGTCCAGGCTGAAAGGTCCATCTCAGCTGTGGGGCAGTTAGGTTTGGATATTGCTATCTCTAAGTTTCATGGTTTGAAAGGGAATTGCAGGGAGAATTTGTACAAGATGGACAGTGCACAGCTTTAGGGAAGCAGAAAGAGAAGATCAAAATCCCCAAAGAGCAAAGAAAAGTGTAGAGGGCTGTTAAAGATGAAGATTCCAGAGAGATATTTTGAGTTCTATCTAGAGACTGTTTCATTGCTCAATTCAGTATGAGGGAATCCCCTTCCACAGTCTATGTCATCGCCTGCATTCCCATGTGTATGTGAGACACTGCAGAGCATGAGACTAGGTAAGAGCTATGTTTGTCTAGAGGTAACTGGAATTCACAGCTGATGGAAGCCTACCATATATACCTTGAAGCCTTACAGCTACACAGGTAAACTACAAAATCTGCAGAGTGGTTAGATGAGCACACCAGTAAGAAAAACCCAAAGAGCTGTAAGAAGCTTGAAAATAAACTTTGCATCTTGTCTGAAGAACTCAAGACAAAGCAACAAACCAAACCAAAACCAACACCCAAACCCCACATGTATTTCTAGTTGCATGTCTGACAAATGTTTACTGTCCTAATGTTAGTATTTGAACATCTTCAAAATAAATCACCTCTCTCTTCTGAAACGCTGCTTAAGTGTAACGCTGAAGTATATTTAATTTAAAACTAAAACTACCATACAAGAAAACTAAGAATTTTAACTGAAATGAAATCGAAGTAAATGGCAGCATGGTTCTTGTGTAGTGATAAAGCAGGCCTTTGGAAATGTGAGGCTGTCTTGTTGAGGGACTAGAGCACCACGGGGGCTCTGCAAGACCATGTCCTCATTTCAGGCAGTGTGGTGCAGCAGAAGTGTAGTGGTTAAGAGCTGAGGTCCCATTGCCCATGTTATATGGAGTTCAGAAGAGCTGTGTCTGACCTTATGGGTCACATTGACTTTGGACATGAAAGGACCTGAAAGATTCTGATTTTGATACAATGCAAGAATGTTAAAGAGCATGTATCATCTTTACCAGCCTAGATAACTTTTAAAAAAGGAAAAAAAACCCAGAAAGGACAAAAAAAAAAACCCACAAGGACCATAGGATATCTGATCAAAGTACCAAAAAATGATTCATAGTTCTTATATTGATGTCTGTTATGAAATTTACTTTTGTTAATGGTTTACCCAAATGCCTTTCCAAAGCTGATCAGGGTCTCATTTCTACACTATGAAGTAGGTAATCTTTTCATCGCTGGGTACTCATCTGTGCAGAATAGAGATCTGTTAATTAGCACCTTCTCTCAATATGGATTTTCCTTCTTTCAGTGTGTATGTGAGTTGAATTAGTCTGTTAACAATGGAACCAAGTCTATATGTCGTGATCTGTAGTTGCACTGGATCTGCATATATGCAATAAAAAACATGTCACCTTTTGTGATTTGGAGGAAGGTTCTATGGATGAGAAAATTGGCTAGAACAAGGGGCAGTCTCATACTCAATTCTTCTCCAGTGTCTTAAGTTCTTTATGAAATCAATAAAGCCAGCATTTATTTTTTTCAAGGCACTTGTTGCAAATATAGGTGGCGGTGGCTGTAACAGCCCAGGATACTGGTGTGATTAAACACGTCATGTCTTAGTTTGAGTAGTGTCTCTGTGGCCTCCAAAACATGTATGATTAACAGGAGAATTAAGGAATGTCCTATTTTCACATGGGTCCTGGGTAGAGCTTCAGTTCAAATAGCAGCGTGTCTACTCCATTGCCATGGATATGACTTGTTATCTAAGTATGTAATGGCTGTCACTTCAGGAAGATGATGTTACCAAAACATTTTTAAAAATAATAAAAGAATGTGAATAACTGTCTCATAAAAAAATCTTAATGATCCATGACTGAGCATTGGCCAGTGAAAACTAGAGAAACCAAATGAAGTCAGTCTTCCCACAGATAAAGGCAGAACTGTACAAATGATTTGTAAGCATCTACTTGAGACAATGGAAGGCTTGGAAAGGAGATTGAAATGATAGAACAAGCAAATAAATAATGCACTGATGATCTTACAATTGCCAGCACGATTTCAAAGTTTATCACTAATAATAACTTTTCCTCAGTAGACTGACAAAAAACAAATTGAGAATTTTTCTGACACAGTTTGATAAAATTATCAAAACATAATAAAATTGTGTGAAAGTAATGTGGAAATTAGATGGATGAGTTGACTATTTCTTGTACATATTCACATGTTGTATTTAAAACAGTCTTAAGGAAATATTTTTTTCAAGAAATCCTACTGTGTTCATCCCTCTGCTCTATTTGTGCTCTTTTGAGAGAGTTTAGTTAAGGAAAAATAAAAAAAGGTCAGAACTGTGCATGAATCAAAGCTCCAGCAAGAAAATACCAGGATGTTTTATATTCATTTCTTCTGATGATTCATTATCTTGGAAAAATGTGTGGTTCTTTAATTTTCTCATCACACAGTGGAGTGGTAGAAACCCCTGCCTGTATAGCATGCCACATGGCCATCTGCCATGCTCCTACAGTGCCTTGTAGCTCTGCTGTGGCATTCACACAGCCCTTCAGCATGACAGGGCCTCCAGCAGAGCTGGTGAATTTGTGAAAAGGAATCACTCTGCTGTGCTCGATTTTTCTCTCTCACTCACGGGAGTGAGACATGGCTACCTGGATAGGGGCAACAAGAAAGACTAGCCCCAATCTCCATTTAACCTCTTCTTTCTGATTCTTTTGAGCAAACAGTTTTCATTCCAGCTGTGAGAAAAGCTTGTGTGAGCCAATAGTAGAAGAGCTAACAGACTAGGAAGATGCTCTCAATTTGTGTTAGCCTGTGCTTTGTTTGGTTTTTTCCTTTCACAAAAAAACTGAAGTGGTATTATGGTATCACATATAATTTGATTAATTTTCTCTTGCAGTAAAGGTTCCTTAAATGCTAATGATTCATTTATATGTTTCTGGTTTTATTTTATTATAATTTTACCTTTTTGCAATCTTGCTTGAAATATTTTATGGTGTGTGTCTGGCCATCTTTATTAGCTATTAAATTTCAGTCAAATTATTCCATTTTTTATGTCAAGGAGATTAAAGGAAATCACATTATTCTGCACAAATTTTTTCCTCACAGCTGGGTCACTGAGAGGTAACCTTTAGGTTACCTTTAGGCACTTAAGAGTTCACATTTTGTTTTCAATTGAAACTTCAAATACAATTGATTTCCAGGCCACATCAGATTTACCACTGAGAATGACAGTGGTCCAGTGTGAGTGAGTATGTGGCCCTACATGAAGCCTGTATGAAATATAGATGCCTCAGTAATGAATTACAGTTGCATTCTTTTCAGATAGTTAAATCATGGTGAGCTAGTAGAAACATTAATTATATTAATTCTTGCTAGCTTAAAACTAATTTTTTAAAGGTAGTATGCAATATATAATGGATAATGTAACAAATATAACCTATATAAACATAAGCACAGTCTTTTATTCTGTGAGGTTAATCAAACATGGAAACAAATTGTCTGGACAGGTTTTGAATTCTCCATATGTAGTTAATCAAGTCTCTACTGGACACAGATCTGAGCTCAGAGCTGTTGGACTAGATGATCTCCACAGGTCCCTTCGAACCTCAGCCTGTGATTTTAAATTTGCAACCCAGTTACTGTAACTTTAATAGATTGAGACTTTGCATGCTAATTTTCATCCCAAACCACATTTTTATGACAAAGTTTCAAGTCCTGGTAAGAGGTTTATAATGGAACTGCTGATAAAACCTTTACAATGCCAGTATAAAGGTGCCACTATTATACATAGACAGAACATGGAATAAAGTCTACAGTTAGGGATTGACCTACATAACTCATGCATGATGAAACATTAGGAATGCCTATTATTAGCAATTATCAGTGGCAGTCTCCTATGATTTTTTTTTTATCTCATATAGACCTTTAATATCTACTTTCAATTTCTTCTGAAATTAGTAAAATAACTGTTTCGTAATGTATTTGATCTGAGTTTCTTATGCTTTCAAATCATTACCAAAACAACCAGCTGATCCATCTTCCATTTCTTTGTGAGTTCTTAATATCTTTTCTTTTATTTCTAGATTCATCAGGCTTCTTCTGTGTTCCATTATGATTCTATGATTGTTTTTGCTGTTCATACAGTGCTGTATTTTCCTAATCATAGATTCATTAGGGATCAGAAATGACCTCAAAAGATCATCTAGTCGCACAGGAACACATCCAGGTGGGTCTGTAATGTCTCCAGAGAACAAGACTCCACAAGTCCCCTGGGCAGCCATGATTTACCCTTTATAAAGATTGCCTTCTTTGTACACTATTTGTTATTTCAAACTATAAGGCAGTTTCATTTTTGCACTTAGGCATGCAGTTGGGTTTTTTTCTTTCTTTTTCTGTAGTTTCACTGGATGAGTTTTGGAAGCAGGAAACCTTTTCGAAGGCTTATGTTCAAACTTGGTGAGCATTACCCCCTTCTCCTTCCATTGGGGCTCTACTCCTGTGTTTGAAGAATAAGAAGTGGGAAAAGATATTGCTCTTCTATATTTCATCTTGAAGGTGGTTTAATTTCTGAACTGAGAACAGTGATGTGATGTTACCTGAGTGTTACTGAATGGACCTTGTTTAACAAGTTGCTGTGCAATCATTTCCCATTAATTACATTAGTAGTTGGGTTCACTCAGAACTTTGGACCAAAGGAAGCTATGTTGGAAGCTTTCTGGAGATGGAAAGGTATTGTAATGAACCTAACCTATTTACTCTCTTCAACTCAGTGAGAGGAAAATTGTCTGAACAAGGAGGTGGTAAGGGACAGAGAGGGGGAGGAAAGGCTCTTTGATTTAAGACTGCAAAACTGAACTTGTGCTTCTTGTAGAAATCTGAGGAAAATTAGTCTTCAAAGAAAGAACAAGGTTTTGCTTCTTTTTTTCTTTATTTTTTTTAAGTACAGCAATCTATTACTTTAAAATACTCTAGAAAAGTTAAATAAAATGTTTTTTTAGGAATATGTATAATCAGGGGAGACAACTTCTTTCTGTTTTGTAACTAGAAAAAATAGGCTCTACTTTATGCCTAGACTTTAGGCTGTAGTTGTGGTGCTTGGCTGCCCCTGTGCTGCTTAGGGCAGGAGGATGTGGGCTGTAAGAAGTTAGAGTAAATCAATTTCTATTCAAGCTGTTGTGTTGCTAGGAATCTAGTAAAATATGTGACCATCAATCCAAAAATAATTTTCTGGTTATAGAGCTTCTTAAAAGCGCAGTCTCTTATGTTACGGTGTCATTAGTGGTCCACCTCGCATTTTCTTGAGAGGAAGCTATTCCTCCCGTTTTCTGTGTCACAGGTTATTCCAATAATACATGCTAACAGCTAGTTGTAGTTTACCTTTTGCTGTTCAGGCTGGCTTAAGCAGCACGCTAGCAAGGAAGCACATGTATGTGTGCTATATACATATATATATATCATATTTTTTCTTGCCATGAAATGTATGTTTTAGATGACAGGCAAAACATGCACTCAGTTCATTAGTTTTTTTAATTTACATACCTGTATATTTGCTATCTATGTTTAAGTATTTCCTATTTGTGTTGGGTTCTGCTAGGCCAGTATTAGTGTAGAATTTATCGATCTTATTTAGGCTGTTTGGTTTGTTAATTATGCATTGTAATGGTTTAGGGAGAGGGTCTAAATTGCTTTTGGTTGGTGCCTGTAATTCAAGTACAGCAAACAGCTCTCACCAAGTTCAACAGGCAATGAAGCAACTTGGCTAAAAAGACAGAAGTTTATTGAAGCCATCACCAAGAAGAAAAGGAAAAATCCCCAAATAAGTAAAAGAATCAAAAAGGTAAAGCAGAAACTGTATCACAATGCATTTATACACACTCTGAAATGAGAGACAGCTAACACATCAATTTTGGCTTTAGATGAGAGCCCTGGAACAAGAGAGTGTATACCAACACTCATAACCACAAAGCCACCACACACACACACACTCATACACAAACACACACTTGCATCACTCTTTTCAGAAGGCAAAGGGCCGGGACGGGGGGGTAGCTGTAGGAATACTGCACAGAATATACATTTGATGCTCGTGGAAAAGTTCCTTTTCCTGATCCTCATGCAGACATCAGGACTCCCTGACATCTCTGGCATACTTCTAGCTCCCGTTGACTCAGGATTCTTCTTTGGGGCATTAGCAGCATCAAATGTAGAGGATACAACAGAATCCCAGACTCTCTCTGTTTGCCAAAGAGTTAGGAGATCAGAATTTCTGATCTATCTTTCTCTCTCTTATTAGAGGTTTCTAAGGCCATAGTTACCCCTGCAGCAGAGCTGCAGCCAGGCTTAGGCTTCTTCTGTGTTCCACCCTTCAGTGGTAGGAGGGCTAAGAGCTGTTACTTGCCCCCACGCCCCCAGGCCTGCAGGGGGTGGGGGGAAGTTCTCTTCCAGAGGAACTATCTATCTTTCAAGACATACCCGAGAAAAAGAAGAAGAAAAGAAGGAAGGAAGAAGCAGAAAGTACATTCCCTTGTATAGACACTTTCCACCAATCACCTGCAGAGTCAGGAAACTGATGCAGGAGGTCTTCTAGGAAAGCTATGTCCAGTTTCAAAACAAAATGCTTTTGCAGCATAAAAGCACCACCATTAATACTTGAAAATTTGATAATTTTCAAACCATAAAATGCATTTATGTCTTTCAGTAGTCTCTGACAAGCAAATTTGCTATATGGGTTTTTTCAATTAGAGACTGAAAAATGGAAAAGTAATTTTATAACTGTCTTATGTTTTAATTCTGTGTAACTTGTACTAAAAATAAAACAGCTTTGGGAGACAAATTATCAAGATTCCGGCTACAACTGCTAAATTAATCTCAAGATGCTTCTGCTTTATACTGAAGTTTGTAAGCTACAGTAATAGCACTACCATAACACTGTATTTCTTTGGCTGAGGCAGTAAGTGGGAAAATCCTGATAAAAGCCAAGAGGAATTTTTTGCCTCCAGTTTGGTAGAGCAGATTTTCATCTTTTATTGTCTTTGCACCTCTATACTCCAAAACATACTCTAGTGCCAGATATTATAACAATTCATTATGTTCATTTGGGAATATTTATTGGTTTATTAAATAGAACTTAATTTACTAGATAAAATTTTAAAGGATAATCTCTTAAGGTCTTAGAAGCTTCACCACACAAATGCAACATTCCACAGCAGGGCAGAGCTGCTGAGTGGAACTCAGGACAATAGTGTTCCACTCCAATAGCTCAAATTTTCTGTAGTGTTTCTCAGCAGCAATTCAGCATTTATTGCTCTCTAGATTAACTAAGTATTTATAAGCAGATCTGTTTAATTATTCACCATATAAGTGCATGAAAATGTGCAGTATCCCTGCAAATGAGAAGCGTATTGAAAATGACAGATAATGTATTGGGTATGGTTGTTAACTGAACATGAAGACCAAATGAGCCAATAACCACAGTAGTTTCTTGTCTCTGACAGTGAAATACTGACACAAAAGCTTCTCAGGCTTCAGGGTTTCTTCCTCTGTAATAGATGGTGTTGTGGGGAACCTGAAGCAGCAGTGCAAATTGGGCATTAAGCTGAGCTTTCTTTGCTTCTTCATGAATAGCTGAAAACTTGCATTTGCTGGATTGCTCACATGCACAAAACCATGCATGGGTGAATGTGTTTGGCTGAAACAACACCAGCAGCTTCTGTGATGCCTGCTGCCAGACTAGCATCACACAAACTGGGTCGATACTCACAGTGGCCCTAAGCACTCACAGATACTTCTGGTCCCAGTTACAGTTCCTGTCTCACTTTCCTTCCCCTGTGGTGTGTTGTCATGGATGCTGAATGGGAAGATTTTGCAGGCTGGCAGCTGGTGGGGTGTCTGTGCTAGAGAATCCCCTTTGAAATGGGTCCTTTTGATCCACACCAGTGTTATACCTTTGTCATTTTGCTGAAGTATTTTGAGTCCTTTTCACTTCTTCATGTTGTTTACTAAACTTCTAGTGCACTTCCACACATTTAAATGTCCACTAATAATCCTCTTGGACAGTTACCTTGCCTCCCTGCTTGCTGGAGCACTATTAAGCTGTTGCTGATGAGATACATGATACAACAGAAGTAAGGTGTAGAAGCCTACTTGGAAATATATGTTGGTGTGCTCTTTATCTGAGGCTTACAGTTTCTTTCTAATTAGCTGCCACAATTAACATGTAAATTACTGTCAAAGACATTTTCTTTGCAAAAAGAAATAGAGTTTTCTGTGGTGAAGTGAGAGTGTATTTCTGACCCTTCCAAATTGCTTCTGTCCTTTAAAGTCCAGCAAAACTTCATTCATTGCACTTTTGGGGCTGTATAAGCCTGGAGGAGAAACATTGTCCTTCCAAAGTCAATTCTACTAGCCCATTAGGAAAGCACTTTCACACTAATAGTTCTGCAGTCAGTCAGTGACAGAGACCTCAGGAAGACAGACCTGTTTCACTCTTCACTGATCTTGCAATTTGATCAACATTATTTTGAATTAGCCTTTTTTGACTTAGCCTGTAACATCCCTTTTTACAGTTGGATTGAATGTGAACCATAAAACTGTGCTGTGGATATTGCTGAAAGGCCTAGTCTTGTCTTTTGTAGGTCTAAGTACATAGTGGAGGCTCAACTTGATTCACCTGTTTTCAAATGAGCTCCTATTATTCTGTGGAAGCCAGAGGGAGTAATAATTGTGATCTATTTGCTGACTCTTTGAGATGTTTCTGGTCTCTTCAGCAGAATTTCTCAGCATGTACCTCAGGCTTTCTGTATGCTTCCAAGTGTTAGGGAGGCTTTGTTGCATTCAATGGGTTGTAAAAATAGACAAATGACTCTGGGTTTAACTTTTATCTGTTGCAGGTGGTTTCTGCCTGTGGTTTTCAGGTCCATATCCCACGGTCCTAGAGCAGGACCATCAGCAGAGAGCTCCCTACCGAGTCTGTGTAGTCTGCACAGAGGATGGATTCATTTTCTCTGCTCACTTGTCTCTATCTGGATGATGCAGTCATTCAATTGGTAAGACTCTGTGTGATCTGCACGGATGCAGCTTGGTAGGTTCTGTGGAGAAGAGCTTCTCCAGAGAAGTGAAAAAGCGTTTAATTTCCTCTCTGCTTTTCCCCACTGCAGCTTGATACCAGCAAAATTTCCAAGGAGAAGGTAAGAAACTTAAATAAAATATCTGTACTTGTGAGAATCAGCTGTGGTTCCATCCCAGGAGTATATCTCATGTACATGGAGAGCAGAAGTCTGTAGCAGAGTAATTTAGTTATTGTCAGTCAGTCTTGCCTTTCCTTAACCATATGACTTCCTGTAGGCGGTGAATTAGCCAGCAACAAAAATATTTCTGCACAGAGTCAGAAACAAGTAGATGGACTTGATGATCTTAGAGGTCTTTACCAGCCTAAATAATTCTGTGGTTCTGTGCATGACATGCTTATGCTGAGAAGGTTTCATTTGAGGAGTCCCACAGCTGACCATGTAATGTATTGTTCAGATCTTATCCTTCTGCTATAATGACATGGTTTTTAAGATTAGGATGTGTCAAAGTAAGAACATTATAGAGGAAATCTTATAGCTTAGGAAATGTCATATAGCTATATGGAAAGTTGCTTCTGTTTAGTGCCTTAAACAAGAGAAACAGCACAGATAATATTTATAACACAGGTGTTAGTATAGTCAACACAACACATTTCTGGAAGTGAGCAAGAACACTTTTGTAAGGATGTTACAATAAAGAGCAATTATATGGTTGGGATACCAGGGCTGGGAATGTCCACAAGCTACATGGTTTGAAAGTAGAGAGGAAAATTATTGTAAGCAGAAGACGAATAGGAAGCAAGAACTGTAAAAAGTGGTTAATGCAGTGCTAATTGAAAAAAAACTAATGAAATCTGTGCTGCTTGCAGAATAAGAGAAAAATACAGTCTGGGTAGATAGGATGGAAATTTGGCTGGAAATGTGACTCCACTCTTCTGGTGCATGGTTTTTCCACCTGTAAAATGGTGTAGAATGAATGCCTGCATTCTGAAGTTCTATAGTACCTTAACCTAGCAAATCAATTAGATTAATATGCTTAATAGTAAGCATATGTAACAAATGCCTTACTATTACACATGTGCTATTTCTCAGAGATGCCAGTGGGTCTTCAAAAATGTTTCTTTTGTTTTCTGGGGTGAATACCAAGATGTTTAGTATCTTGGCAATTTGGCCATGCCAAAACTAACTTCTAAATTCAGATATGATAAATAGCAGAATTTTGAAAAAGTAAGACTGTAACATTGAGAGAATTGAAAACTATCATTACAATAATTCCTGTGCTCTACCACTCATTAACTACAGCCTGTATTCAGAAGGTCCATATTTATCTAACACGGGTTGTGATGTAACTGTGTTTTACGAAAGTTACTAATAGGTTTTCAACAAGGGTGCCCTGAAACTTTCTATTTTTTATTACTCTCCTGCTAACAAACCTCCATTACAAACTGTAAGTATTCATAATAGAAAGTCACATCTTTGAAGAACATTTAATAGAATAAACAGTAAGAGTGCATTTGCGGTTCATGTAACTGCTACTGTGTAAGATCAGGCAGAGCCAAAAGTGCCATTTTTGTAATGTATAAAATATATTGTACTTTGTAATCCATTTGTGAAGTTTTTAAGACCATTTGAAGCCGTCACTATGTTGGACATCAGTTAGAATGTTTACATATAGGCTATTGATTATTTTCTTTTTTACGAATCACTTAGGACAGACAGTGAAAGCAAACTGCAAAACCACAGACTAATACATTTGTGGACTTGCAGAGATTGCAAAAAATCTAGTTTGAGTGGGTAGATGTTTTTAGACTGTTACCTGAAGAAAGGAAGGAGAGTGCTTTTCTGACCAGCTGATGTTATCCTCACTGTGGTCAATGGTGGAGAGAGAGGCATGATGAGGAGGTGCTCTGATTTG
This sequence comes from Upupa epops, assembly GCA_013397515.1. Taxonomy (NCBI): domain Eukaryota; kingdom Metazoa; phylum Chordata; class Aves; order Bucerotiformes; family Upupidae; genus Upupa; species Upupa epops. The sequence continues at coordinate 628,948 of VZRI01003309.1, forward strand.
ACTTCTGTACTGTCTATACAAGATCCTCATTTATATGTTGACATTTGTAATCTCAAAGTGGATGGCATGAATTAGTCTCTGATTAGTCAACATTAGCAGTATTTCTTTGCAAAATGTTGGGTTTTCCTACTAAGTCTTAAGGGCCTAATGTTGCTCCCTTTGATATGGTGAGGAGGTGATGATTCACTGTGGAGGCACAAGATTTCTGTCTGTCATTTTTTTAATCTATCTTTGCTCAGAAAAGTTTTATATTGGTGTAAACTGGTGCTTTCTCAATGGTGAAATTTTTGGTGTGCAGACTACCTACCTGATCGTGGTGCCAAATCTTGAGAACTCATTAATAGTTAACACAAATTGCAAAACAACAATTACATAAATCCTTGGAAGTACCTAAATAATGAAATCCTTTGCTTGTAAGCTTTCCTTTTTTTAATTACTTAAATCCAAAAGATAGTGATTGTGTAGCAGTTTTTTCTTTCATTGCACAGTTGCCTTCTGAACTTAGATATGCTTAAAGATATTAAAGGTTCAAAATGAGAAAACATTTTCTTATGAAGAAGAGAAAAACCTAATAACTGGTTATTTTAGGCCTCCCAAAAATTGAAGTCCTTATAATAAATTTTTAATACTACTACCAGCAAATCCCAATTCAAGCCATGTTAATAATGCTAGATGTGTCCACATGCCATATTGAGACACAAGAAATGTCTTAAGTTTTAGAGTGAATTCCCTCTGTTCCACAGTATTATATCTTAAGGTTGAAATAAACTCCACACACATCAGGAAGTTTTTTATAGTGCAGTTTTTAGTCTAATTGTGCTTTGTTATGTTCCTTTTTTCACTCTACAGCTTCAACAATATTTGTCTTTAACTTTTCTTGTAAGTCTTAGTTTTATCAGCAGGAACCCCAGTGTTGCCTTTATCAATTTAAAAGCCACTCATAAATTGCAGTCATAAAACTCAGCCAATGATTTATATAAAACATTGCTCTCTCATGTATATCTATTTTCTTTTGATGTCCTATTCCTCTTTTCATTCCTTTTATTCTCATCCCCATTCTTCTTAATATTGAGATATGCAGTTAAAATATTATTTTATGTTGGTATCTTCTTTCCTGGTGTGAAAAGTTTCTCTGCCTGACAAGGAGTATTTTGCTGCTAATGATGCTGTAAATTAAAAACACACTGAGATCATAAATTTCCTTTGTACTCTGATATTTCTCAGATTATCAATTATTCCCACATAATGTTAAAATAATATAATGGGAATGTTTACCTAGTGAAAGGATGTGAACCTTTAATTTAGAGCAATTCTGTATGAAACACTTACACGTTAACGTTCAGGACCCACCTGGATGTATTCCTGTGCAACTTGGTCTAGGTGATCCTGCTGTAGCGGGGGGATTGGACTAGATGATCTTTCAAGGTCCCTTCCGATTCCTAATGATTGTATCATTATATGAAAGGTTATGAGTGGATGACCAACACTTACTAATGTTTCTCTGAGTCTCTCAAGCCTGACTTGGGTTAGTGAGATTTCCTGGTTGCTTTTACATAGCATGGACATGCTTCTCAGTTAGTCTAGAAAGCTGGTTTCCAGAACCAGTGCGGTGAAATTCATTTCAGTGTGTACATACTTAGGAAATCAGTATCTTGTACTCTGCAGGTGCTGTAGATGTGCAAAATTAATATTAGATAATTTAAACTTAATTGTGCTGTCAGAGCACACTGTTCTGCAGGCAATTGACGCTTGTCTCCTACGCTTAAAAACAGACACAGGGTGTTCTTTCCCTCTCCATTTTTTCTGTTCTGCACAGTTAAACGTATATAATAATACAGAGGTATTTGATTAAAATAAATGATAGCATGATATTTAAGAGAAAAGTAATTGTCTCTAAGATGTCAATAAAATTAAATTACACCCTTCTCATTCGATCTTTTCTTAAGCCCCGGATTTCCTGTGTACTCTCAGCAGGGCTTGTAATGGGCTTTGAGTTCATCATGGTATTGCGTTGAAGATAATCTCCATATGGTGAAGGCGCCCCACCAGAAGGGCATTGCTAGTCTTTAGCAGCTTGGAGATTTTGAACAGAGTAGTAGTCAATGATAGTTAAGTCTCTGTTTCCAAAATGATGCACTTTTTCACAATTAAGAGTATTGCTTGCAGTGTATCATACTTTTCAAAGCTTTTATCAGAGCATGTACTCTGTCAAAATGAATCCTTCTGGGAATAGTGTATTAAATGAGGGTCAAAATGGATATCTTCAGTGTGAATGTACTGGAATAGAATTTATAATACATTACCATGATTTCAAAGATATTGCCAAGGAAGTCATTTTATATCCTTTTATATTTGAGGATTTTTAAAAAATTATAATTGAACCAACAACCGTGGCATAATTTTAGGAATGTGTGATAACCAAAGGTCTGACTGCATTCATCCGAAAGGATTCTACCCAAATCCCTGAAGGCTTAATGAATTCCTGTCTGCCCAAGTCGTGTTAAAATGAGCCATAATTTATTTCTACTGTTTTTTTTATGGAAAGGGAAACCCTTCTTTAAACTTCAGCTTTCATACCAGTATTTAGAAAAGTGCTCTCTCTCAGTACTTTACAAGGAATAGTTACCCTGTGCTTCCCTTAGTTATCTTCTGTTTTATTTCTGTTTTCCAAAGTGTCAACTTATTGATATTAATGAGCTATTGATAGTAGGCTGCTCGAATTCCCATTAATAATTATCTGTAGGTTGTTACTAAGTTTTTGCTCTCTTGTAAAGATGAAGACATTCTTGGAATGAGACAAAGAATGAAGACATTCTTTGAATTCTTGGAACTCTTTTCAAATTACCAGGTAAATTCCTACTGCTGTTAGTGGTCCCCGGCTCCTTTAAATGGTGTTTAGTGACTTGATTTAGCTGAACTGGAGTCATTCCTGTATTGGAATGACAGAAGGAAATGACTAGAGGTCAGTCTGCCACTGCACACCAAATACAGCTGGGAGATGCGGCAGAGTAAGACCCCATCAAGGTGAGGGTGGATGCAGAACTCTCTGCACTGTGTTCTGAGTATCAGTGTCAGGTGAGAGAGAGTGGCACATGGAGACCAAAACCATCTACACTGCAAAGACAAGGCAAGGAGAAAATAAAACCAGCCAGCTTCTACCCCGTACACACATTGATGTGCACATTTTATACCAACAAGCAGCTCCATGCAGGCATGAGGGCTGAAATGGATGAAGGGTTCACCCTGGTCTTACTATACAGGTGGTCCAAGCTGACCATCTGAAGCCCTGCCTTTAAAAATACTATCTATTTCTCTGGATAAACCCCTAAATGTAAAGTTTTACTATAGTTTCATGCTGTTTAATTTAATTAGTAAAGGTGAACAGTATTATGACAATCCATATGTATGTCTTTGTTTAGCATGTAGACTCATTCTTGTAATGATGGTAGCTGAAAATATATTTCTTTGCCAGGCAGTGAAATTATGGGTAAAGGTGTTCTTCAAAACATCTATTAAGCATCCACAAATCTGCCTTAGACCACTTTTTTTTTAAAAAAAAAGACCTGTGATTTCCCAATCTATGATATTAAAATGAAGTTTGGAAATCACAATATTGCTGTGTGGAACATCAGGGGGGTAGAATAAAGAACACTATGGTGAGAGCTGAGAATTATCCCAGCTCTTTCGGTTTGGATCCAACTAAATCTATCAAAGACAAGTGACAGATGATTTGTACTAACAAGGAATTGTCTGAGAAGAAAAGAGAACTGAAAAAGAATTGAATTGAAATAGACATGAGTGAGGAGAATGAGACCCTTGAATTTCTCAGATATGTCTAAGCATGTCATTTTATAGACAACAGCTGAGGGAGTAAAAAGAAATCACCAATCAAGCACAGAGGCAACTACCAACCAGTTGCCAGAAAAAATTGTGGAGAAACTCATTTAGGTATTCTGGACAAAACTCGATAATGAGGAATGTACCTTAACACCAATTTATTTCACTGCCTGCCTCAAAATGACACTAATGTATTACCAAAAGCATTTATCATCATACTTTTAAATCATAGCAAATAATACAGCTGAAGCATATTGGCAGCTGGTGTAAGAGGAGCTTAGCTTGCAGAGGAGGGTAGAAGCCTGCCTGTGCCTCCAAGGCAGCATGGTGAGCAGGGTAGGCCACGTGTAGTGTCCTCTGCCACACATTGCTTGTGCTGTGGTGCTGCTGTGTGATCCCATCAGAGCCATGCAGTTCAGCAGGTCTCTGTGGTCACACAAATGGCTTTGCCCTTTTGTCCTTTTTGATCTCAGTCCAATTGCCACTTTTCTTTCTGGATTTCTTCCTCTGTGCCTTTTTGTTGGGTTTTGTTGTTTTGGGGTATTTTTTGAGATGGTGCTTACAGTGTATGCACCTTGGAGCACACTGAACCGTTCTGAGGGAAAAGGCCACCATTGGACCACATCTTTACTGATAACTTCTGCTGTTGGAAAAGGAGATTTTATTCCAAGAAACAGCCTGCTGAGCTGGTCCAGATCTAAATAAAACATGCAGTTTTTCAGGACTGGCCAATTGCAAGGGTCAATGGAGTCCTGCAGGGGGGTTAGAAAGCAGAACAAAGAAAGGACTCTTCTACTCCCTGGCTGCTTGCGTATCAGGAGACAAGAGACTGTCATCGAGAGATGACATACGTGGTGAAAAGAGTTCTGTGGAGGGAGGATAACACCAAGCCACCTTCACACTGGCACTGGGGAGATGGCAGAGTCCCTTCAAATATTTAATGTCAGAACAGGGAAAAAGGATAAGGAAATTTGCTAAATCACTGGGTGGGCTATGAAAGGGCTGGAGAGGGTTGTCAGCTGAACTACACTGGTGTCAGGGACTTTAGGGATGTATTTGTCAACCTGAAATGCACCACGAATGGGGAATTAACTATGAGATTTTCTTAGATTTTCACATTTTATGGAAAGCAATGAATATTCTGCTTGTTGAGAGGTTAAATACAAAAGCCTGTCACTGGTGCAGCTGCCACTTACTCTGCTGCAGAGTACCTTTCTCTTTTTTTTAGTGCTTATTTTTGATATGAAAAATTCATTATTTCAGACCAAATGGTTCCTTTTTTCTCCTTTATAATTTTTTAAATAAGCTTTGAAATTCTAGAATAAAAAGCTGGAAAGAAGTGTCACAGCAGAACAGATCCAGTTCATACACTTTGATTCCAGCATTGCATAATTAGATCTTTTGCAAACTTAATTAAATCTTCTTTTAGTGCTTTTCAGATCTGTCTACAGCTTTCCATTTGGTTATATAATAAACCTGTATCATTGTTTAATTACATCAGCTAAGTTGGTTGGCAGAGCTGACATCAGGTTGCTGACTTGAAGACACAGCGTTTAAAAGAGAGAGCAAGCGTTTATTCTCATTTTCTTTGCTGCGTGCTTTGATGTGCGTACCATTCACCTGTGCTCATCTGTTCAGTGTTTCTAGGTAATTATTGCTATTTAAGACCCATTTAATTATAACCTGTTACTTTTATTTCATTAATAAGTCCAAAGAGTATATATTTCTCTAGTCTGTACCATTAATTTCTTTTATAGTAACAAGGGAAATTCTCTTCAGTAATGATGCTTACATTCTGTTAATTCATGTAATATCATTGGGGTATTTATTGTTGCAGTCCTTAGAAGTAACTTCTTGGATACATTGCTGGTGCATTCTAATGTCATTTACTCGTACAATTTGTCTTACCGATGCCCCACTATTCTGTGACTCTGTCATTCTATAGATCCTGTTACATTTTAAAGCCATCTGGGAAGGTCTTAATCAATTAGTCTTGTACAAATATTAGATAGAGAATGATAGCAATATGTTCCATCTTCAGCTTATGCTCTAACTACTAATTTTTAGTCCTTAGGAAGGCTTTCTGAATCTTTCAGAATGTTTAAAATAAGGAAAGGTGACAGATTTAGGGCCTAGTTCATCTATTCAGCATTCACACTCAAGAAGTTTGTGTAAGGGTAGAAACAGTAGAAATGCAATTTGTACCCTTATGCATTGGCTAGTGTATCAGTGGTGGAGTCACCATCCCTGGAGGTGTTTAGGGAAAGACTGGATGTGGCACTTGGTGCCATGGTCTAGCCAATGTGGTGATGTTAGGTCATAGGCTGGGCTTGTTGATCTCATTCCAGCCTCAATAATTTTGTAAGTCTGTGATTTACTCCCTGGGTAGTTGCCATTGTATGTTTGCATGTACTTTAGAGTGAAGAAAATACATTTTTCTGCCCTCTGCAAGAGCTGACTGCTTTTTATCCACTTGCAGTTTGTATATTATCTGCTGAAGCTGGGAGACAGTAAATGCTGAATATAAAGTGGAGTGTCTGTACTGAACTACAATAAATACACAGATTCTGACATTTTCTGAAGATTATGATGCTCAGCAGTGTAACTGAAGCAGAGCAGGAAGCAGCTTATTTCACAGATATACGGCTCCCAAAGAGTTTAGGTTTTGAGGCTAATAATTAATGAGGGTCTCTTCCAAATTCTTGTCCATGTGGTTTGGAAGTGACATCTGGGCAGAGAGATGTGAAGCAGCATGGAGAGAAGCACAGAGTTGGTATGCAGGATGGAAAACTGAAAAGCTGAGAGGGCCAGACACCATGGGCAAGGGGCACACAGGTAGGCTGAGCTCTATGGTGACAGGAAATCACTGGAGGCATATACCATGTGTCCCATCTTGACAATGGACGTCCTAGAGCAAAGGAGTTCTGTATGTTCACAGCTTGTCTTTGCTTGGGATCATGTGGTCATTCCTATAGAAGGGGGTTAGTTTGTCTATTTTTAAGGGATGTCACTGAAAGCATTTAATTGTTCATCATCCTCTATCCAGTAACTTTTATCCACTTCCATCAAAAGTGTCCTTTACAGGACAGTGATCATGAGACACGTAACTTTCCCTTTATAGAATGTAAGCTGGCTTTTCCCCAGCATGTTCTACTTATCAGTGTGTTCACCAGCTCTAACCTAGCAATCAAAGCAGGAGTCTGCATGCTGGCTCTGTCCCATCCATCAGACCTATCACGGAGCCCAGAGCATTCCTACTTAGTGCCTGTGCCATTGCATTCCTGGTGGTGTGTGAGAGGCTGGACTGAGCCTGGAGTTGTTTCTGCCCAGAGCCAAATTGGATGGGTCAACCGAAGAATAAATTTTTCAAATGTGCCAATTTTAAGGCAGTTTTTACAGTGGAACAAAACCAAGCAGCTTTAAGAGTGGAGCATAAAACAGGACAAAATTAGAGAACGTAGATTGACATTATAGTCCCAGATAATCTGTAAAGGCCTAAAGGGCTACCACTGTTTAGCTGCATGCTGTTGGTAGGGAAGCCTTTAATCACCTTGATTCAAGAAGAATTTGAGTTATCTTCTAGCTTTATTTTTCTAGTCTTACTTAATACTGACTTCTGGGAAAAATACTAGGAAGCCCTGGTAACTCATACACACATAGTATCTTGACCAAAGATCAAGGTAACTATCTAGCATTGAAGTGGTAATTATTCAAGCCTTAGGACTCTATTTTCTTGGAAATACACATGAGGGAGAAATGAAAAATAACCATAATAAATTATTTATTTCAAGGAAATTAATATGCTAGCTGCAAAAATAATCACTTTGAAATGCAAATATGGCTAGATTGGTTTAGCTGGTTAGATAAGCTGTATGGATAATAAATATTTATGGAAGTATAGGTTATCGTAAAAGTTAGCAGTAGATACACAGCTTTTTCCACTTTAGTTCTATGTTATTTTACTAACTATAAATGGTGCTATTTCCTACAAGAATTTCTAAACTCTAATTTTATTTTTATTTTGACCCAAATGCTTATTCTGTTTACATTTGTAGTTCTCTAAGGTGTAACTAGTGTTTCATCTGCTATACAAATAGACTATTTGCTTGTTGCTGAGACAGCCCTTAAATATTTAACAAAATCATGATATGATTGCAGAAATAGGAGAGAAATTTTAGAAACCAAAATGCTGACTAAATGAAGTTGATATCTTTAAGGAATATGTGATGAATTAAAACTTGGTGTCACACATAAGTGTTGTGCCACAGTCTGTAAGTAAAGCAAGTCACTCTATTATTTTAATTTTTCTCTTTCTCAACTATTCTTTCATGTGTAACGTGTTCATCATTGGAACCCTGCATTTCAAAACCATCTAGGCAAGTATCTTTCACATCTTTCACAACTAAAAATACTTGGGAAAAGTTACCAGCATTATTAATTATTTTAATCAGTTACAGCATTTAATGTTGGAAATTCAGTATCAGGAATCTAACGTTAGATGGATTGGATTGATCTCAGAGGAAAGAACAGTTTGGTTCCTCCTGAGAACTGTTCTGTGTAGACACATTGGGTTTTGCTTCAGCCAAGAAAACTTAAGTAGGTTTATTTGTGCAAAAATACTCCTCTACTTGATGTACTACATAGCACTAATAACGTTCTGTTGTGAGATGCCAGTGGATGTCACAGTGTGGCTCCTCTGTTTATGGAGGAACTCTGTGCTACCAGGTACAGAGCAGTTCTCCAGCAGAGCCCTTCAAATATGCCACATTATAGTCCTTGTCTCAGTAGAGACAGCATTGAGATCTTAAGATGAACACTTAAAAAAATCAGTAACCTTATTTGCTTTGTTGGTAGTTTAGTAATGTACTCTTGGACAGTAATTTTATAACATGGCTATCATCTATGTAAGAAACTAGCTGATAATAATTCAATCAGTATTCTTTATGAAAAAGTGTTCACTAATGTTTATTTGTTTGCAATTAGGAATAAGAGAATGTTGAAATGTGTTCCAAGTCCTGGACTCTTCAGTTTTAATGATATCAAGGAAAATGCAGATGTCTATATTGGTTATTTAAGGTGGAGATTAATTGAATTAGGAATTGCTGTGTAATATTATTCCATAGGAAGATTCTTTTCCTGGTAGCAAGTATTTAGTGATCCTCACCATAAGTATATATGAGTAATATTTTGGTCAAGTTGGTACCTTGTTTTGTGTCTCCTAAATCCTTGAATTCAGAACCCTGTGTTTCAAATTCACCGATAAATCTCTCAACAGTAACAGAAGATTCCTCCCCAGGCCATAAAAATGAAAACCAAAATGGCAAATTGTTCACAGCAGTGCTCTCATTACTTGATCTTTTAGCAGTTCATCTGAGCATCTGTTTTCTTTCTTGGCACTGGACTCATTAGGGGGCTCTGGGTGATGTATCACTACAATAGGAATCATGGTCACCCAAATAAAACCTGCAACTTACTACAGGGAATCTTATTTGTAATTCCTGTGTTAAACTCCAGTGTAATTTGATCACAGTTGTTATCCTAGAGGCCTGTGTGGTTAAATGGGGAGCTATTGTGTAAACTGAAGAGGAAGAAGATAGTCTATAGGTCATGGAAAGAGGGGGTGGCCACTTGGGGTGATTATAAGGCTCTAGTGAGAGAATGTAGGGATGCAACTAGGAAAGCCAAGGCCTCCTTGGAATTAAACCTTGCAAGAGAGGGCAAGGGCAACAGAAATAGCTTCTTCAAATACATTGCAGGTAAAACTAAACCTAGAGGCAATGTGGGACCCCTGCTGAATAACTGGGTGCCCTGAAGACAGAGGATAGAGAAAGCAGACATACTGAACACCTTCTTTTCCCCCATCTATACTTCTAGGAGCTGTCCTGGTATCAAAACTCAGTCTGCTGAGGCTCCAGAGGAGGTTGAGGCAAAAGAGGAGCCTGCCTTTGATGAGGACTGGGTTAGGGATGTGTTAAGCAAACTGGATGGACTTAAATCCATGGGCCCTGATGGGATACACCAACGTGTGCTAAGGGAGACGGTGGAAGTCGTTGTTATGCCACACTCTGTCATCTTTTCTAAGTCATGGGGATCAGCAGAGGTACCTAGAGATTGGAGGTTAGCAGATGTCACACCAATCTTCAAAAAAGGTAAGAAGGAGGACCTGGGTAACTATAGACCAGTCAGCCTCACCTCCATCCCAGGAAAGGTGGCGGAACAATTTGTCCTGGATGCTGTCTCTAGGCACATCAAGGACAAGAGGGTCATTAGGGACAGTCAGCATGGCTTCACCAAGGAGAAGTCATGCATGACCAACCTGATAGCCTTTTGTGAGGGCATAACCAGGTGGATAGGGGATGGCAGAGCAGTGGATGTGGTCTGTCTTGACTTCAGTAAGGCATTTGACACAGTCTCACACAGCATCCTTGCAGACAAACTGAGGCAGTGTGGACTGGATTATTGGGTAGTGAGGTGGATTGTGAACTGGCTGCAGGATAGAAGTCAGAGAGTAGTGGTCAGTGGACAGAGACTAGTTGGAGGCCTGTATCTAATGGAGTCTCCCAAGGATCAGTACTGGGACCAGTCCTCTTCAATCTATTCATTAATGACTTGGATGAGATATTAGGGTGCAC